>JAYESA010000002.1:41068788-41425170 GCA_036927795.1 Iris macrosiphon
TATATATATATATATATATATATATATATATATATATATATATAATATAGATTAGTATATATATAGGTTAGATGGTGAGATAAGAGAGAAGGGTAAGGTAAGGTATCTCAATACCTTGAGATATCAAGGTATTGAAGGTAAGTTGAGGTATCGGAGATAAGGTATTGAGGTATTGCATGTATACTAGGTTATATATATATATATATATATATTGATGGTTACATATAGTAGTATATATAAGTATATATATATATATATATATATATATATATATATATATATATATATATATATATATATATATATAGTTAGTGTAACACCCTGTTCCGTTCTAGCGGACTGCCGTCTCAAACGGCAAAAGTGCAACTGTCCCGACCCGCCTTGCCTCAAACGAGAAAAAAAGGATATCCAGACTTGTCCCTACAGAAATTCAGCTTAGGCTTTCAGAGGCTCGCTTGACATATCGCTCTACCGAGGCGAATCATCGCTAAGGTGGGTGGCTACGGTGAACTTGTCTTTGCTTACCCAGCAGACATAAGAATCTAGAATATTTATGCTAGTCGCTAGGTAAATCACCCCCTGCATGCTAATAAATCCAACGCACCTAGCTAAGGGAATAATCCCAACTGTATTGCTTGCTAGAACATGAAAATGAAATACTGCTTGTGTTCAGACCCTCGCATGCTAAGTTCCTTAACGGTTTTACCTCTCGGCTTACCTTCGGGTCCGAGCAACGTGCCTTCTTACGTTCCTTAGAAAACACATGCTTGTCTGCTTGAATGTTGCCTTGTTTTTATCCAAACCCCGGAAGACTACTAAGTAGTCGTTCCGCGCATGGAAGAACCTGAAAGTGTCCGGAACCGTTAGGTCACCAAGGCAATTTCCGAACGAGGGAATTTGCACCCTGAATGAATAAATCACTGAATCACATCTCGAGGAGCAAACTACTGAATCTTGTCTCAACAAGTTCTATATATATATTCTGTTTCGAACTCGTTCCATACCGGACTTGTTCTTATATATATATATTCTGCCACGAACTTTTTTCTGTATCTGACCTGAGACCCTGACTTGCATGTCGCGGACAACTTATAAAAGGTGATCTTCGGATCTCATTCTGCGGGCGGTCATCGGGGCACTGGGGCCGACCCGGTCTAGACGGAACTTCTGGTAGTCGTCTGTTTCGGTGGGATAAGTGCAAGGCCCATCGTGTTCATTGCTTGTACTTCATCCTCGACCCTGATACTACAAACGGTAGTCGTCTGTTTCGACGGGATAAGTGCAAGGGCCATCGTATTTATTGCTTGCACTTCATCCTCGACCCTGAGACTACAAATCTGGTCCTTTATGGCTATTCCAGCGACTCGTGTTCATATAGATAAGTCATCCTCGCTTAGCGGCTATCCGCATGCGAGTCACTGTATTGCATCAATGAACAACTGAACACCTGAACGATCATGCTAAAATGACCCTCCTGTTTGCATATGCTATGCCTCCTGAATGTTTATACTTACCGTGCTTGAATTAACAATGTTTGCCTTGGACAGGGAAGGTAAAATGGTAAGTTGGTAAGTCTCGCCGCGTTTCCTCTCGTATCGCACGGTGCACTGCCACACGGGTTAGGCTATTCAAATCTTGCATGAAACTGATCCTAAGGCAACTAGAAAGACAACTTAATAGTTGTGCACGGAACCTGTATTACGTGTTTGGATTTGTCGAGCGGGCGAGTAGCTTCCCCACCAGTGCATTCAATGTACTGATAATCCACCAGTTTGTATGCAGGGTACGGAAGAACCTTGTTTGGTGCGGATGCCTCCTTCGTGCGTGCTAAGGTGTGGACATCACTCCGAAGCAACGGTGCATCTGGAACAGAAGCACATATACAAGACATAATGTTGTGAACATCGCCTGATCATCGCCTGTATAATTATTCCACAATTGTAGCCACTTGGCACACTTTTACTGTTTCAGAGAGAGGCTTGAGCGACTTGTAATCTCGGCTAAGCGCCGCCTGCAACACTTGTTTATATCAATAAAAGAGCTTGCTTACTTCAACTTGTGTTTCAATGCTTCCGCTATATTGTCAACTCAGTGAACTTGTTACCGATCGCCTATGCGTTCATGACTCCGCTGCACTCGGATAATCTGTGCGACTCTGTGGCTTAGAACTCTTGCCGCCAGCAAATGAACCATGGCCTTGCACGGGCGTGGATCACGCTCGTGCGGTATCACGCCCGGATGGGTCAAGCGATCGTTCTACGGGAGCGCTGGCGAGGGTGATTCCCGCCTAGCGGGAACGGCCAATTTGCCTGTGGGAGATCGGGGCATGACATGTTGGTATCAGAGCCTGGCTTCTACGCCTTTGGACTTTGATTCGATATCTCCGTTTCGAAAGCTCGTTCATGGGTTATGTGCACGCTCTCTCTCAATGCCTCGATGGGATATTCCAACAATAAGTGTAAATACTTTCAAAATACGTTTTGAATGATATGATATGCTTGCTTATGTGATTGTGTGCTGCGAGTGGCCTTTGTGCCAACCTGTGCGAACCCTTGAGAGTATCGCAGTAGCTTGTCCGATTTTCACCAACTCTAAGTTTGGTTGAATGCATCTATTCGAGGGACGCCTTGAACTAGTGCACCATCCAAGACATAAGAAAAGGTAAAACTCGAGTGCTAAGACTTCGCTATCACTAAGCTGGTTGACGTGTTCATGCTAGAGGGGCCCTTCGAAAGTGCGCACGATCCAGTCTAAGCGATATGCTGATTTTGACGCTTGTGCAAGTGAAGATCCAAATAAATAAGTGCAACGACTTGTCTAGGATTGCCTCAACCCTAGATTATTGCTTGTCCTCAGTAAGTCTCGAGGACGAGACTTTTTCTGAGTTGGGTAGGATGTAACATCCCGTTCCATTCTAGCGGACTGCCGTCTCAAACGGCAAAAGTGCAACTGTCCCGACCCGCCTTGCCTCAAACGAGAAGCAAAGGATATCCAGACTTGTCCCTACAAAAATTTAGCTTAGGCTTTCAGAGGCTCGCTTGACGTATCGCTCTACCGAGGCAAATCATCGCTAAGGTGGGTGGCTACGGTGAACTTGTCTTTGCTTACCCAGCACACATAAGAATCTGGAATATTTATGCTAGTCGCTAGGTGAATCACCCCCTGCATGCTAATAAATCCAACGCACCTAGCTAAAGGAATAATCCCAACTGTATTGCTTGCTAGAACATGGAAATGAAATACTGCTTGTGTTCAGACCCTCGCATGCTAAGTTCCTTAACGGTTTCACCTCTCGGCTTACCTTCGGGTTCGAGCAACGTGCCTGCTTACGTTCCTTAGAAAATGCATGCTTGTCTGCTTGAATGTTGCCTTGTTTTCATCCAAACCCCGGAAGACTACTAAGTAGTCGTTTCACGCATGGAAGAACCTGAAAGTGTCCGGGACCGTTAGGTCACCAAGGCAATTTTCGAACCAGGGAATTTGCACCCTGAATGAATAAATCACTGAATCACAGCTCGAGGAGCAAACTACTGAATCCTATCTCAACAAGTTCTATATATATATTTTGTTTCGAACTCATTACATACCGGACTTGTTCTAATATATATATATTCTGCCACGAACTTGTTTCTGTATCTGACCTGAGACCCTGACTTGCATGTCGCGGACAACTTGTAAAAGGTGATCTTCGGATCTTATTCCGCGGGCGATCACCGGGGCACTGGGGCCGACCCGGTCTAGACAGAACTTCTGGTAGTCGTCTGTTTCGGCCGGATAAGTGCAAGGCCCATCGTGTTCATTGCTTGTACTTCATCCTCGACCCTGAGACTACAAACGGTAGTCGTCTGTTTCGATGGGATAAGTGCAAGGTCCATCGTGTTCATTGCTTGCACTTCATCCTCGACCCTGAGACTACAAATCTGGTCCTTTATGGCTATGCCAGCGACTCATGTTCATATAGATAAATCATCCTCGCTTAGAGGCTATCCGCATGCGAGTCACTACATTGCATCAATGAACAACTGAACACCTGAACGATCATGCTAAAATGACCCTCCTGTTTGCATATGCTATGCCTCCTGAATGTTTATACTTACCGTGCTTGAATTAACAATATTTGCCATGGACAAGGAAGGTAAAATGGTAAGTTGGTAAGTCTCGCCGCGTTTCCTCTCATATATCACGGCGCACTGCCACACGGGTTAGGCTATTCAAATCTTGCATGAAACTGATCCTAAGGCAACTAGAAAGATAACTTAATAGTTATGCACGGAACCTGTATTACGTGTTTGGATTTGTCGAGCGGGCGAGTAGCTTCCCCACCAGTGCATTCAATGTACTGATAATCCACCAGTTTGTATGCAGGGTGCGGGAGAACCTCATTCGGTACGGATGCCTCCTTCGTGCGTGCTAAGGTGTGGACATCACTCCGAAGCAACGGTGCGTCCGGAACAGAAGCACATATACAAGATATAATGTTGTGAACATCGCCTGATCATCGCCTGTACAATTATTCCACAATTGTAGCCACTTGGCACACTTTTACTGTTTCAGAGAGAGGCTTGAGCGACTTGTAATCTCGGCTAAGCGCCGCCTGCAACACTTGTTTATATCAATAAAAGAGCTTGCTTACTTCAACTTGTGTTTCAATGCTTCCGCTATATTGTCAACTCAGTGAACTTGTTACCGATCGCCTATGCGTTCATGACTCCGCTGCACTCGGATAATCTGTGCGACTCTGTGGCTTAGAACTCTTGCCGCCAGCAAATAAACCATGGCCTTGCACGGGCGTGGATCACGCTCGTGCGGTATCACGCCCGGATGGGTCAAGCGATCGTTCTACGGGAGCGCTGGCGAGGGTGATTCCCGCCTAGCGGGAACGGCCAATTTGCCTGTGGGAGATCGGGGCATGACATATTGGTATCAGAGCCTGGCTTCTACGCCTTTGGACTTTGATTCGATATCTCCGTTTCGAAAGCTCGTTCATGGGTTATGTGCACGCTCTCTCTCAATGCCTCGATGGGATATTCCAACAATAAGTGTAAATACTTTCAAAATACGTTTTGAATGATATGATATGCTTGCTTATGTGATTGTGTGCTGCGAGTGGCCTTTGTGCCAACCTGTGCGAACCCTTGAGAGTATCGCAGTAGCTTGTTCGATTTTCACCAACTCTAAGTTTGGTTGAATGCATCTATTCGAGGGACGCCTTGAACTAGTGCACCATCCAAGACTTAAGAAAAGGTAAAACTCGAGTGCTAAGACTTCGCTATCACTAAGCTGGTTGACGTGTTCATGCTAGAGGGGCCCTTCGAAAGTGCGCACGATCCAGTCTAAGCGATATGCTGATTTTGACGCTTGTGCAAGTGAAGATCCAAATAAATAAGTGCAACGACTTGTCTAGGATTGCCTCAACCCTAGATTATTGCTTGTCCTCAGTAAGTCTCGAGGACGAGACTTTTTCTGAGTTGGGTAGGATGTAACATCCCGTTCCATTCTAGCGGACTGCCGTCTCAAACGGCAAAAGTGCAACTGTCCCGACCCGCCTTGCCTCAAACGAGAAGCAAAGGATATCCAGACTTGTCCCTACAAAAATTTAGCTTAGGCTTTCAGAGGCTCGCTTGACGTATCGCTCTACCGAGGCAAATCATCGCTAAGGTGGGTGGCTACGGTGAACTTGTCTTTGCTTACCCAGCACACATAAGAATCTGGAATATTTATGCTAGTCGCTAGGTGAATCACCCCCTGCATGCTAATAAATCCAACGCACCTAGCTAAAGGAATAATCCCAACTGTATTGCTTGCTAGAACATGGAAATGAAATACTGCTTGTGTTCAGACCCTCGCATGCTAAGTTCCTTAACGGTTTCACCTCTCGGCTTACCTTCGGGTTCGAGCAACGTGCCTGCTTACGTTCCTTAGAAAATGCATGCTTGTCTGCTTGAATGTTGCCTTGTTTTCATCCAAACCCCGGAAGACTACTAAGTAGTCGTTTCACGCATGGAAGAACCTGAAAGTGTCCGGGACCGTTAGGTCACCAAGGCAATTTTTGAACCAGGGAATTTGCACCCTGAATGAATAAATCACTGAATCACAGCTCGAGGAGCAAACTACTGAATCCTGTCTCAACAAGTTCTATATATATATTTTGTTTCGAACTCATTACATACCGGACTTGTTCTAATATATATATATTCTGCCACGAACTTGTTTCTGTATCTGACCTGAGACCCTGACTTGCATGTCGCGGACAACTTGTAAAAGGTGATCTTCGGATCTTATTCCGCGGGCGATCACCGGGGCACTGGGGCCGACCCGGTCTAGACAGAACTTCTGGTAGTCGTCTGTTTCGGCCGGATAAGTGCAAGGCCCATCGTGTTCATTGCTTGTACTTCATCCTCGACCCTGAGACTACAAACGGTAGTCGTCTGTTTCGATGGGATAAGTGCAAGGTCCATCGTGTTCATTGCTTGCACTTCATCCTCGACCCTGAGACTACAAATCTGGTCCTTTATGGCTATGCCAGCGACTCATGTTCATATAGATAAATCATCCTCGCTTAGAGGCTATCCGCATGCGAGTCACTGCATTGCATCAATGAACAACTGAACACCTGAACGATCATGCTAAAATGACCCTCCTGTTTGCATATGCTATGCCTCCTGAATGTTTATACTTACCGTGCTTGAATTAACAATATTTGCCATGGACAAGGAAGGTAAAATGGTAAGTTGGTAAGTCTCGCCGCGTTTCCTCTCATATATCACGGCGCACTGCCACACGGGTTAGGCTATTCAAATCTTGCATGAAACTGATCCTAAGGCAACTAGAAAGATAACTTAATAGTTGTGCACGGAACCTGTATTACGTGTTTGGATTTGTCGAGCGGGCGAGTAGCTTCCCCACCAGTGCATTCAATGTACTGATAATCCACCAGTTTGTATGCAGGGTGCGGGAGAACCTCATTCGGTACGGATGCCTCCTTCGTGCGTGCTAAGGTGTGGACATCACTCCGAAGCAACGGTGCGTCCGGAACAGAAGCACATATACAAGATATAATGTTGTGAACATCGCCTGATCATCGCCTGTACAATCATTCCACAGTTGTAGCCACTTGGCACGCTTTTACTGTTTCAGAGAGAGGCTTGAGCGACTTGTAATCTCGGCTAAGCGCCGCCTGTAATACTTGTTCATATCAATAAAAGAGCTTGCTTACTTCAACTTGTGTTTCAATGCTTCCGCTATATTGTCAACTCAGTGAACTTGTTACCGATCGCCTATGCGTTCATAACTCTACTGCACTCGGACAATCTGTGTGACTCTGTGGCTTGGAACTCTTGCCGTCAGCCAATGAACCATGGCCTTGCACGGGCGTGGATCACGCTCGTGCGGCATCACGCCCGAATGGGTCAAGCGATCGTTCTGCGGGAGCGCTGGCGAGGGTGATTCCCGCCTAGCGGGAACGGCCGATTTGCTTGCGGGAGATCGGGGCGTGACAGTTAGCTAGCTAGCTAGCTAGAGTTAGAGAGGGGTAAGGCTAGAGGTATCTCAATACCTTGAGATACTCAAGGTATTGGGTATCGGGACGAGGTATTGGGCTTATGCGTAGGTATGGAGTCAGAGTTAGTTTTATATCTATATATATATATATATATATATATATATATATATATATATATATATATATATATATATATATATAGAGAGAGAGAGAGAGAGAGAGAGAGAGAGTTAGTTTTATATGTATATATATATATATATATATATATATATATATATATATATATATATATATATATATATATAGAGAGAGAGAGAGAGAGAGTTAGTTTTATATGTATATGTATATATATATATATATATATATATATATATATATATATATATATATTAGTGGGTTTAGATGGGGTATATAGCGTAGGTTGAGATATCGGATACCGAGGGTATCCTGATATCTCAAAGAGGCGAGTTTGTGGGTTTACTAGCTTAATGAGCTAGTTTTTAACCTAAAATTTTAGGGGCACCCTAGTTTGACCTAGAGTTGACCGTAGTTGACCTCCAAAGTCAACCTTTAACCTAATTTTGATCTAGAGTTGACTTTTTGGATAATTAGTTGACTTTTTGACCCAGATTTTACTGGTTTGGCCCGTCTGACCTAGAACAACCCTAGAAGGTTATTTTTAGTTATTTTATATCTGTATAACTCTTTAGAACCCTGTTTAACCTTGCTTTTTATAATAGGTCCTTGCGATGCCAGTTCGGACCTCGATCCTCGCCAGTTGCTCAGGATGTCAGGCGAGTATATTCTCTGATAGTTTTTATTATCTGATAATTATTATAATTCAGCTTCTAGTATAGTATTATCTGATTTTTTGGTAAGACACTGACTAGTATTTTTGGATTCATTTACTTGCGACACGTATATTTAATATTTTTGGCCTCTATTTCTGGAATTACCTACTGGCATCACATCAGGACTCACTATAGGCATCACTCATGTTTCTGGCTGGACTCATACTTATATTACATGTCGGGTCTTGGATTCACTTGTACTAGTCGGGGCAGAGAAATACTCGAGTAGACATGTAAATATTTCCAAATCTGGAATCACTCCCCCTGGTCTAATCTGGAATGATAGCAGTCACACACCCAGTGTGCGGTGAGCCATACTTACCCCTAGCCTTTTACATGTCAAAACAGGTATTTCAGAGACACTAGTTCATTCTTTCAAGTCTGGAATCACTTACACTTCTTGACTGGTCTCACTTATACTTTTTGGACTAGACTTATTATATTTACTCTTGTTGGACTCACTTCACGTTATTGTGCACACACTTGCTCTTAGTTTATATTTCTTGTATCCTGCAGTCATTATTATCTTGCTTCTGATTTTCATGCATCTTTACCTTTATGCACCAGTTGACAGTTATATATATATATTTCCTTGTTAATACTTAATTTCCTTCACCGAGTGCTACTTGCTACAACTGCTTTATAGTTTTTATCATTTAACTGGAACTATTGTTAGAGGTGTAATTGCTCCAATCCTGACTGAATATATTTTTCAGAGGATTCAGAAGATTGATGTCCGACGTTTTATGGACCTCAACTTGTCGATGGTGTAGACAGGGACCCCCTAGTTCAGGAGTGATTTTCGGGTTGGTAGCCGGGATCACTAGGACCTCAGTTGTATTTATTAGCTTTTCGTACAGAATTTGTCTCCGACTTTTGGTTTGAGACTTGTATTATATTTGATTCAGTATATTATTGTTATTATTATTATTGTTGATGTCTTTAGTAGTAGTTGTTGTTTAGACTTTGTAGTTGTTAGACTTTCTTGTTATCTTATCATGCTTAGATCGTGATTGAGTATTTGTATTATCTTTATCATATTGTTCTTCCATTTGGAATTGAGATCTTGGCAGGTACTTATATTATTGTGTGAGATTGTTAGCTAGATAGTAGACCTAGATAGCGTTCTACCGCCGATGCTGCGGCATAGGCTGGACATACCCACGACTCATGCCCGATTTTTTGGGTGCGGGTCGTGACACTTGGTTTCACGGATTGGTATTCTTAGATCCCGTCCCAAGATGTTATTCTTGGTAGTTTCTGGCATATTTCTTGTGCGAGCCCATTGTTCTTGTATATGTATGGACACTGATTCATGAGAAAATTAGCTCTCTTCTCATGGAATCCCGTGTTATAGCGTGTCATGGTTGGATCCACTATACCAGTCGGGGGCAGGGAGTATTTAGTGTAGATATGTGATCATACCCCGCAGTTCTTTTTTTTGCATAGTATTAATCATACATCACACGTATGATTAACCAGGCCATGATTCCCCAGCAAGTTCCCAAGCCGATCACATGTTGTCACTAGTACTCACTCACTTAGATGTATTTCTTGATTATATATATGATATTCATATCTCTTGTATATAATTCTCGTATTTTCTTATTCTTGTATATTTCTTCTATGCCTATTCATCTTGTATATGCTCTCTATTTATAGCTACATAGTTTTTATCATTTATTATAACTGTTGTGAGAGGTGTACTTTATTCCAATCCTGGTTGGATATATTTTTTCAGATGACACTAAGGAGTGGTATTCCATTCACTACGGGCCTCAGGACATAGTTGGCTTAGAGCTAGAGACTGTGGCTTATGAGAGACTTATCCTGGTTGAGGAAAACGATAATTTACCTGTAGCTTAGTAGATAGGTTTATATTGTACTGGATTTGTCTCCAGCTATTGATAGTTAGTACTCTTATATATTTGAGACCCACTGGATATTATCTTCTGTCTTATGAGTTATATTTTTGACTCTTTAGTTCTTTATATCATATTCGTTCATTGTTCCATTTTATAGTTCTGTGATTGAGTATTCATATTTTATTGGTGGCGTTATATATCTTGATGATCATTATTGCTAGATAGTATAGTTTATCCAAACAATATTCTACCGTCGATGCTGCAGAGTAGGCTGAATGTACCCACATTCTTGTGCCCTTACATCGGGTGCGGGTTGTGACACATTTTTTGTGGTGGCCTATGCAGGTCTTCGAGGTCACAATTATTATGATTCATAGTGGTTCTCTGATTTGAGTACTATTATGAGGCTGTTTTAAGATATTGGATATAGACTATAGGTTGGGAATACTCAATCACAACTAGGAATAACTCTATTGCTTATTTTAACTATTCTTCCTTGATATTGATTATTGAGATTTACTTTTTTGAATACATTCTATCTTGTTCTATATTGATTCTTTCTTCCGCTTTGCCTCAGGATGCCGCCTAAGACTCGATCACAGTATAGAGGACCAGCTTCTGAGGGATCTGCGACTTTCCAAGATCCTGTACCAGTCACTTCTCTGGCAATTGGCGTATCAGCTGTATTTGGGAGTTCACCTCCAGTACAGAGGATTGTTCCAGCTGTATCTGAGGGACTTCTACCTCCACCTCCCATGCCGATAGATGCGACTCAGATGTTTGCATTATTTTACGATATGATGGAGGCCTAGAGGGCCTAGTCAGAGGATCACTAGAGGCAGGAAGACGTGATACAGCAGGGTATTGAGAGTGCTTATCAGCTTGTCCTTTCTGCAGTAGAGAGAGGAGCTCCTGTCCAACAGCAGATTGCTCTGCAGGTTGTCCAACTTTGACCGTGTAATATCCAGGACTTCAAGAAGCTGAAACCTCAGGTCTTCAAGGGGATCGAGGGCATCGTCTACACTGATGATTGGCTCGAGGATATCGAGCATCTCATGAGGGTATCTCGTCTTGCTGAGGATTTGAAGGTTGAGGTAGTAGGACTTCAGCTGTTCGATATCGCCCGTTCTTGGTTCAGCAATGAGCTACTACTTGCTGATGTGGGACAGTCATGTGAGGTATTTAAGGGCCTTTTCAGGAGAAAGTTTTTTGCTCGGACGGACAAATTGGACTTGGGGAGGCATTTTGAGGGCCTTACTCATGGGGGCATTTCTGTGGAGGAGTACGCCACAGAGTTCGGGAGGTTGAACCAATTTACGGAGTACTTGGTGAGGGAGCCAGAGGTTCAAACTATCCACTTCCGTGAGGGTCTGAGCTGGGAAGTGAAGATCCTTATTCCATATTTCTATGAGACATATTCTGAGATACTTGCGGAGGCAAGCAAGGTTGAGTGGAGTTGAACTTGAACCCCAAGAGAGACCGCAATTCTTTTATGGGGGCTAGTAGTAGTGCAGTCCTGCTAAGCGTCTTGATCTCTAGTCTGGGCATTTTCAATAGCCACAATAGTACCAGACTCCAACTAGGGTATCGGTTCACAAGGCACCAAGGCAATAATAGAGACACTCACATAACGCTTTCTACCACTACTGCAAGAATCTCGGCCATATATGGGAAGTTTGCAGGAAGAGATTGGAAGTTTGTCTGTATTATGGCACAGAGGGACATTAGTTCAGAGATTGTCCTTCCAACCCTTATCGTGCAGCTCAGGGAGAAGCTCTAGCTCAGAAAGCACAGGCGAGGCCACATGTAGTACAGCCGAAGGGACCGTCGCTTTCAATCCAGCAACAGCGTTACACTCAGCACCAGCATTAGGGAGGTTCACGTCAAAGACGAGTGTTTGCTATGATGGTCGATGAGGCCAAGCCCACCGAAGATATCATCACAGGTTCTGTTCTCCTGGATTATGTTCTAGCTTTAGCATTGTTTGATTCAGGTGCTTTCTATAGTTTTATATCAGTTTGTTTTGCTCTGAAGCATCCTTTGTTAGTTGAGTCTTTGCTTAGGACTTGCAAGATCATGATCGGAGGAGACATTATCCTGGTTAGTGATGTTTGTAAGGATCAAAGAGTTACTCTGGGAGGCCGGGAGCTAAGTGCGTGTCTACTTGTAATGCCACTTCCGAGCTATGACATTGTACTCAGGATGGATTGCTTGAATAGACACCATGCTAGTATAGATTGCAGAGGAGGTAGAGTTTTGTTTAGCCCGCTAGGAGAGTTTGAGTTTGCTAAAGGAGCTTCAGAGTAGGGAGAAGGCATTATCTGTGGAGCAATGGTGGAATACAATAATTTTACATATCCCTTGATAGCAGAGTTCTTGGATGTGTTTCCTAAGGAATTTCCAGAATTGCCGCCAGATCGAGATATTGAGTTCTCTATAGACTTGATGCCAGGTGTAGAGCCAATTTCACAATATGTCTATAGAGTGAACAACAATGAGCAAGTCGAGCTAAAGAAGCAAGTAGATGAACTGCAGGATAAGGGGTTTATCAAATCCAGTTCTTTACCGTAGGAAGCCCCGATATTGTTTGTACCGAAGATGGATGGATTGGTGCGCATATGCATCGATTACTGGGTATTGAATAATCTCACTATCAAGAATAAATATCTATTGCCACGGATTGGTGATCTATTTGATTAGTTGAGTAACGCCATGGTATTTTCAAAGATAGACTTGAGATCAGGCTACCACAAGGTGAAAGTAAATTCGGAGGACATTTCGAAGACTGCTTTTAGGACTCGGTATGGCCAATATGAGTTTATGGTGATGTCGTTTGTGTTGACTCATGTCCCGACAGTATTTATGAATTTGATGAACAAGGTGTTCCACCAGTACCATGACAAGTTCGTGGTGGTGTTCATCGATGATATTCTCTTGTACTCAAAGACGCTAGAGGAGCACGAGGAGCATCTGCAGATTATGATAGATGTGTGGAGGAAGGAGAAGCTGTATAGGAAGCTATCCAAGTGTGAGTTTTTCCTGGACAAGGTAGAGTTCTTGGAAAATATTGTGACTGGTGATAGGATTTCAACCAAAAAAAGATAACAACAGCGGAGTCCTGGAAAACCCTGATTTCAGTGGCAGAGATCAGAAGTTTCTTGGGTCTAACAGGCTACTACAGGAAGTTTGGGCATAATTTTTTGAGGATTGCTGAGCTAATGACCAGAGTTACCAGGAAGGATGCGAAGTTTGTTTGGACAGAGAAGTGTCAGGCTACTTTTGAGGAATTAAAGAATATGTTGACTTCTGCTCCTATTTTGACATTGCTATTAGGAATTGAAGGTTTCATTAGCTATAATGATGGATCAGAGAAAGGGTTGGGTTGTGTTCTCCAACAGAATAGGAAGATGATTGCTTATGCATCCAGTCAATTACGTCATCATGAGAAGAACTATCCTACCCATGATTTGGAATTGGCAGCAGTCATCTTTACTTTAAAGTTGTGGAAACACTATCTGTACGGAGAGCATGTTAAGATCTTTACAGACCACAAGATCTTGAAGTATGTTTACACTCAGAAGAAGCTGAACATGAGCCAGCGTCGGTGGCTGGAACTAATAAAAGATTTTGATATATCCTTACAGTATCATCTAGGGAAGGCCAATGTAGTTGTCGATGTCATGAGCATGTATCCGGTAGCTATATTTTTGATGAATGACTAGTATTTATTGGAGGATCTGGAGAGCTTGGGCATTGAGGTAATAGTTCTTGAAATCGTGATGCAGATATGAGTTTTGAAGATACATTCAAAGTTGATGGAAAGGATCAAGGCAGCCCAGTATGAGGATGTCTTTGAGGAGCATCAGAGGTCAGGTGAGAACATGATTGGAGGATGATTTCACCATTGCTGAGTATAGTTCTTTGCAGCACGGTACTAGATTATGTGTGCCTGGTGAGGAGCTGCATGAGGAGGTATTGCAGGAAGGGCATATCTTTTAGTATTCTATACATCCAGGTGCCAAAAGATGTATCGAGATATACGAGAGAGTGTATGGTGGTATGGCATGAAGAGGGAGGTTGCACAATTTGTATTCAGATGCTTAGCGTGCCAGCAGGTGAAAGCCGAAAGGTAGAGGCCAGGCGATTTATTTTAGATATTACCCATTCCATAGTGGAAATAGGAGCACATAACTATGGATTTTATGTCCGAATTTTCACGATCTCCAAGAGGGAAAGACACGATTTGGGTCATCATTGATATGTTGACCAAGTCGGCCCACTTTTTACTTTTCAAGGTGGGCTTGTCTACGGAGAAGCTGGAAGAGATATATGTAAGGCAGATCATCAGGATACATGGGGTTCCCGTCAGCATAGTCTCAAATTGGAATAGTCGTTTCACTTCTCATTTCTGAAGGAGTTTACAGGCGAGTTTGGGTACCCAGCTCAATTTTAGTACTGCATATTACCCCCAGATGGATGGGCAGTCAGAGAGGACCATTCAGACTCTCGACAAAATATTGCACACCTATATACTAGATTTTTGGGGATCTTGGGAGGACCATCTCTATTTGGTAAAGTTTGCTTACAACAACAGCAACCATGTCAGTATAGAGATGTCACCATTTGAGGCTCTGTACGGTCGAAGGTGTCACACTCCCTTGTCGTAGGACGATGTTGAAAAGAGGGCTTTGTTAGGGCTAGAGATGGTGGTGGATATAACGGAGAAGTTCAAGATGATTATAGATAGACTTCGGATGGCGCAGGATAGATAGCGGCATTGGGCCAATAGCCACTGGAGACTCTTAGAGTTTGAGGTATAGTTTTAGATTTTGTTTTGTGTTGATACTGGTTGTTTGTTATAGATTAAGTTCTTAATGTTGTATTTTGTACTAGGCTGGAGGTCTAGTGTTTCTGAGGATTTTTTCGACATGAGGCACGATTCACTTCGGTGGAGGTGGGAAGCTTAGTCCACGATTCATCGGACCCTTCAGTATTCTCGAGAGGGTCGGTGCAATTGCCTAAAGACTAGACTTGCCATATGCATTCGAGGAAGTTCACAACGTGTTTCACGTGTAGCAGTTGAGATGGTACGTTACAGATCCTAGTCACGTATTGGATCACTCGGAGATAGAGTTGGACCCTACTCTCAGTTATCCATAGCAACCAATTAAGATTTTGGATTAAAGAGAGAAGGTGCTGAGGAACCAGACCAGTCCCTTGGTATGTGTCACATGGAGGCATCACTCTTTGGGTAAGTCTACCTGGGAGAGGGAGGATAAAATGCGAGAGTGGTACCCGTATCTGTTTGTGCCTTGAGGTATGTTCTTTCTTGTTTTGTTTTGCTTTTCTTGGGGTAGTTTAGTCTTTGAATTTCCAGGACAAAATTATTTTAAGGGGGGTAAACTTGTCATTACCATATTTTCTAGAAAAAGGTATTTTGTTCATTTTATAATTATTGTGCATGTTGTATATTTATTTATAGTATTATTTATTTATTGTTAGATGTTGCATTATAATTTAGAATTGTGTTAGTGGACCTAACTAGACAAGACTTGATTCATGGGCCAATATTTATTTTAGTTAGACTTGAGCCCAATAACTAGCCCAATTCTTTAAGTTAGTGTGTTAATTAATCAAACTATTAGGATTAGAACCTTCCTTCCTTAATTATTTTCTTCATGACAACTTAATAGGGGTATTTGGGTCTTTGTACCATTACTTGGGAAGGGGGCAAGTGGTCGGCCTATTGAAGGGGCGAGAAATTCTCTCTCTTTATTTTATTTTAATTAATTTTATTCCATTTGGTATTCTTTCCCAATTCAACCCATCCCTCCTCCAATTTCCCACCAAATCACTTTTAATTACTCTCATTCTTCACCATTAATAGATCTAGAACCAAGGAGGAGGCAAGGAGCACCAAGGAGGGGGAGATTGCACAAGTTGAGCCATCTTTATGTCCAATTCGAGAAGTGCATTAGGAATCCATGTTCCAATAGGTATAATTCAGAATTTTCCTTCTATTTGGACTCTAAATCTATAGTTTAATCATTATGAACCCTTCCATGTTTTAAGGCTACGTATAGGATAAAGAATTGACTTCTAGGGACCCCTATTGTGAAAGTTATAGTGTGTTTTATACCCAATTTGGGAGAAATCCGAGATTGGTGCACTATGTATTTGTCAATGGGTTCAGTGGGCCAAATTGATATGTGTTTGGTTGTGTTAGATTAGTGTCGTATCCAAAATTAGATACAAGTAGGCCGTATCATGACAATTTAATAATACAGGTTGATTTTGGGGGTTTTTTCTTCGACAAGGGAGGTCACACGTAGATGAGTAGCTAGCACTTTATATTGCTTATAATTTTGATTCTAGACTTATTCATATCCTTTTTGATATGTTTGGTGATGTGTTGGAGCCGTATCGCAAGCATATCATAGAATTAGTGTGATACGGGTGCGATGTACTCCACGTGTTTGATAAAATATTTAATACTCTAATTAGTGGCGTGTATATCTATTTTAGGTTGCCATGAGGATTGTATTGTATCCTATTGTATTCTAATTACTAGAATAATATATATATATATATATATATATATATATATATATATATATATATATGTAATTAAATTGATGCATACATCAATAGGAATATATGTATGTTAAGTATTTAAGTGTGTTGTGTGTATACTTGTGTACATTGTGGGTGTGTTTGCAGAGCTATGGAGTTCAGATATTAGCAAGTAGATATCAGTGGTGATTTTATTTGAACTGAGTATATGGCATTAGGTGGTTGGGTTGTAGCAAGTGCTCAACGAGGGAACACTTAAGGACTGTCTTCGGGACAGTATTGGTTTACATTGAGATGGCTAGGGGGGATCTTGCACTGTGAGGGAGAGAACTGCAATAGCAGTAGCAAGGAGTGCAGGATATTGTGAAGGAGGAAATATGTGTGTTCCTGCACAAGGATGCTTTTAGGCAGGGCATAGGAGCCTCGAGCAGTAGCCATCATGCTGCAGGCACAGGCCTATGTGCAACCTAGCTGCAAGCTCGTACATTACAGGGCGATTGTTGCAGTGGTTTTAAGAACTACACCTTGGGCATTGTAAATTAGTTGAGTGCATAATTCTTATAAGTGCAGTAAGGCATGTAGGGAGTTATGATATGGAGTTGGTATCAGTATATCAGCAAGTGTGCATCGGCAGTGTATCAGTGTGTATCTGCTATGGTGGTGAGTATGTGATAGAAATGTAGAGGGAGAGGACTGTCGGTTTGGTGACTGATAACTGATTGCAGTATCATTGGTAGGGGTTCTGAGCTTGGGAACACCTGATACTCTTGAGAGTATCAGGTACATGAGATGGGCAAGTACAGGTAGTGCCTGCAAATGTGCATTGATGCACAGATGCAATGGGGGCTCAGGTTGAGGGTCTGAACTGTGCTCGAGCACACCAGTGTGGGAAGTACTGCACGTGCTCTTTTTGGGATATTTAGATACAGTGTGTATATATGAGTAGTAAGGTGAGGTAAGTAGATAGTAGTGCTAGTTAGATACTCAGGTATTGATGGGTCATAGTTAGGTAATGTATTATAATATCTTGGTAGTAAGGCATTAGTTATAATATTGATACTAGGATATTAAGTTAAGATCTAATAAGATACTAAGGTGATATTATAGGGATTGTATAACTTATATATATAAGTATGATACTATATTAATTAGTATATGTATATTAATTATACTTATTGGTATAGTATACATTGTAATATATTACCTAGTATTAATAACTAGTATAGGTTGTATATTGATATTAATACTATAAGGTATCATAATACCTAGTTTGATTAGTAGGACTTGCATCATCAAGATTCCAACCTAATAACTTAGATATAGTCCATACAACTTAGAGATGGACTCATACAACGTGGAAATAGTTAGTTTGACCAAGTTTGACTAGTTTGACCTAGAATTGACATACTTTGACTATTTTGACTTAGATTTGGCCTAATGACCAAGATTGGGACTAGTTTAACTTATTTTTATTTCAAAATCTTGTATTGATATAATATTCTATATTTAGGTCTCCGATGTACCATTTTGGACATCTTTGATATTGTTTACCAGATTTTAGGCGAGTACATTCTCTGATAGTTTCTCGTTTATGATATCTTTCATGTTTCTTGTATCAAGTGTAGATATCCTTGATTTTTTTGACACTTGGTTTCAAGGATTGGTATTCCTGGATCCCGTCCCGAGATGTTATTCCTGGTAGTTACTGGCATATTTCTTGTACGATCCTGATGTTCTTGTACATGTATAAACACTGATTCATGAGCAGAGTAGCTTCCTTCTCATGGAATCCTGTGTCATAGCATCTCATGGTTGGATCTGCTATACCAGTTGGGGGCAGGGAGTATTTAGTGTAGAGATATGATCATACCCTGCAGTTCTTGTTTTCCTTTAATAGTGTTAATTATACACCACACGTATGACTAACCCAGCCATGATTCTTAAGCAAGTTTCCAGGCTGATCACATATTGCACTAGTACTCACTCACTTAGATATATTTCTTGATTCTATATATGATATCCATATCTCTTATATGTAATTCCCGTATTTCCATATTCCTTTATATTTTTCTATGCCTATTCATCTTGTATTTGCTCTCTATTTACTACTATATAGTCTTTATTATTTATTGGAACTGTTGTGAGAGGTGTACTTTGCTCCAATTCTGATTGAATATATTTTTTCAAATGACACTGAGAAGTGGTATCCCACTCACTACTTGTCTCAGGATATAGTTGGCTTTTAGAGCTAGAGATTGTGGCTCAGGAGGGACTCATCCCGGTTGAGACAAATGGCACTTTACCTGTAACTTAGTAGATAGGTTTATATTATACTAGATTTATCTCCAGCTATTGACAGTTAGTACTCTTTTATATTTGAGACTCATTGGATATTTTCTTCTTTCTTATGAGTTGTATTTTTGACTCTTCAGCTCTTTATGTCATATTTGTGCGTTGTTCCATCTTATAGTTCTGTGATTGAGTATTCATATTTCATTAGTGGCATTATATATCTTGATGATCATTATTGCTAGATAGTATAGTTTACCCAAATATCGTTCTACCGTCGATGCTGCGGCATAGGCTGGACGTACCAACATTCTCGTGCCCTTACATCGGGTCCGGGTCGAGACACTAAAAATGCCTTATCAATGCCTACCACTTCCGAACAATGAGACTTTTCCCTAATATCCCCGTAGTCAACGTGTGCGGGACAAGGTGTTGTCGACCCATTACCCATTTTTACAACAAATCTTTAAGAGGTAAGTCTATGGCGGAGTACCCACGAACACTACTAGAATAAGCGGGATTAGCGACGTTTTTAGCGACTCCAGGTAAAAATGTCGTTAATTTAGCAACTCCATGTAAAAATGTCGCTAGATGTCGCTAATTGACGACATTTAGCAACGTTTAGTGACTTTTATTTAGTTTTTAAAAGATTAGTCGCTATAAGTTCAATTTTGGTCGCTAAACATCGCTAATATATTTTATTTAGCGACTTTTAGCGACGTTTTTTACGACGTATATATTTTGGACATTTAGCGACGTTTAAGACGTCGCTAAATTAGAGACGTCATTATTGGCGTCGCTAAAACGTCGCTAAATTTTTTACTTAGGGCTGATTCCCCCCATTTTCTTCGATCTCTCCCGCTCTCTCTCCCAAATTTCAAAGGCTCCCCTCCTCCTTCCTTCCTCCGTCTCCTCCTTCCTCCCTCCGGCGACCCCCGTTGGCCGCGTCCTCCCCCTCCGGCTCCCTTCCTCCCTCCGGCGCCCCCTTCTCCCTCCCGGCGACCCCCCTCCGGCCGCGTCCTCCCCCCTCCGGCTGCGTCCCCCCTCCTCCTCCTCCTCCTCTAGGTAAACCCTAACTCTCTCTCTCTCTCTCTCTCTCTCTCTCTCTCTCTCTCTCACAGGATACACATGTGATACAGACACAAACACAGACACGACATACACAGACACTGACACAGACACTGGCACAGACGCCATCGTTGCAAGATCTAAATGAGCTCAACGCGGTCTACTAAACGCCCAATATAAAGTATAAATTATTTTTCTCTTACTTCCCTATAATTCAACATACATCTATATTGGAAGGGAGACAATCATGTTCATCTTCCTTTGCCCTAGCTAGATTTCAGTCTTAATTAGTACTAAAGTAAGTACCAATTGCTATAAATGATCTTTGACTTGCAATATTTATCAAAGCTGCAAAAGAGTTAATCGATCATCCTGTCCTTGTACACGTTGATGCTAGATATACTTTGCTTCTCGTCAAAGTCCACATGAATCTATATATTATGTTTGTTGGTGATGATCGATCGATGAAAATGAAAGCTGATAAGAATTAAGTTAAACAACTGATGGTAACAATGATAACGACTATAATTAGATCCAGTTTATAGTTATTAGGCTTGGTTTGGAATTGTTGTCGTTTGCCAAAAGTTCACAATAGAAGCAAGTTTTGACAGCTGTGTAAGATTGTTGACAAAAGCAGAAGCAGAAGCAGCCTCCAAAAAGTAATCCCAAACCCAGCCTAGTGAAGTGAACTACATATATCAGTGTATACAAAGCCACACCCCCTTCTGACACTTTAGGCGTTTGGACTTGGGCTAATTAACCATGGCAAACTCGTTCGAGGTTGTTGAAGGATCGATGTGGGCCAAATTAAAAACGTATTGCATGCATCTAGTGATAGCTACAAGAGAGAAAGTCAAGTCATGGCTTTAGTGTTCGTGGCCGCGTTGTTTCTAGTCTTAAGTCCCATAACGCGAATTCCTAATCATCTTCTTCCTTGTAATCTAGCTATTGTATATATTATAGAATATTCTATTTTATACGGAGAAATACTGTTTGTACGTTATTAATTATCTTGACCTTTCTTGAATTGGCATTATATATGTGTGTATGTGTGCTGCAAAGGACCAAGCTTTATAAACATAAGAAATATAATATAGGTTAGGGTTCAGTACCTGCCACTATTAAGAAAGACCAAATAAGCCTGTTAATCACAGAAGGGTCATGGGATGGGGTCTCATAATATTCTTCACTTATTTTAGGTAAAATTAGAAAATATACTTTTAGTTGACATATTCAATAGTACATCTGCAGTTAATATATATATTTAAAATCATGATATGTACATATGAAAGTAAAAAAGAAAAAGAAAACTACTGCATCATTAATCAACAATTGAAGCAAGACTTGATTCTTGGTCACAAATTTGAGTCGCATAATTATGGTACAAACGCTACTGTGTTTGCAGTTTTGATGGTTTTGATTTCGGCCGATACCCACAAACTATGGTACAAATGCTACTGTGTTTGCCGCTTATATTGATCCTCTAACTAATTGTCAGCTTCTTCTTTAGAGAATTACACTGTATGTAATAATTTATATGATACATACTGTCATTTTTACAAAAGTATCTAGAAATGGATATGAATTACTATCTGCGTCATCGTTCATGGATGTACAACCGTCATCCTGATGACATGTGCGGTGTACAGAATGAATTTATTGAGGGTGTACAGCAGTTTCTGCAGTTCGCCAAGACGTTCTCTCAGTACATGGACGATACCAAAATTAAGTGTCCGTGTGTGAGATGTCGCAACAGGAAATATCATCCAGAAGTAGAAGTTACATATCATTTGTACTCGAAGGGCTTCACGCCGAATTACTATCAGTGGACCGTCTTCTTGGCCACCCATCGCAAGGACGGAAATCTCAATGATGAGAGGGCCTCGCAGACCTATATAAGTATTACTTTACTTTGTGTTAATTTTAATATAACGTTGGCAATTATTGAGTTTTCAAACCTTTCTAGGCCGAGTATCTTAGGCTGCGTGAGCGGGCGACTGCTAGTGCACCTACACTTAGAGAGGCTGGTACTTCATCGCAGCCCGCTCCAGCTCTGTCGGCGGACGACCAGTGGGTGACCGCAGCTGGTGGTCTCCAGAGGGGTACGTACTACGGTACGAGATTCTATGGCGCCCTAGTTACAATGCAGTCATCTAGGGCCTCCCCGACAGCTGCGCATTCTACACAGCCCTCGCAGTCGCAGCCCTCGCAGTCGTCGGCCAGAGTCTAGGAGGCCGTCCAGGAGGCCGTTGACCGTCAGATTGCGTATCTCTATGACGAGTTGCTGCGAAGGATGGAGGAGTAGCCCCGGTCCCAGCCGCAGGCGGACGATCCGTCTCTCATTGTACGATTCGATATGCTCGACCGCAGCATGACGGAGCTCCAGAATTTGACAAATGATATTAGAGCCTCGACAGACCGCAACATCATGGAACTGCATGCATCACAGCTATCGATGGGCGAGAGGCTGACGATGATGCAGGATTCAATGGTTCATAGCAGTACGAGGCTGTTATCTACCATGGATTCTTACAACCAGCGACTCACAGACTTGGAGCGGGTACGGCCTCCTGGTGCACCTACATCGACACACTCCACCGATGTCACTGCCTTCTCCATCGATATCGGTGTCGATTCCACGGGACGAGTATGAGCAGTTCTTATCCTTCAGGCGCGCCGATGGTCAGCCTCCTGCAGATCCGCAGCAGTATAGCTAGTTGCTGGATATTTATATTTTTTTATTATTTAGGATGCGATTGTATAGATATAAATTTGCCATACTCTTTACTATGAGATTTGCTGGATGCTTTCTTTTCTTCAAATTTTATTATATTATTCATATTAAATATGTTATTTTACCGGTGTTGAGTGTTCACTGCCTATTTTTCCCTATTTTTCTCCAGTTCAATGATACAAGTTGCAATATAATACACAGTCCCTGTACAAACTCCTGAATTATAATACACATACTCTCTCCCTATCTCTGAGCACATTAAGACCAACACACAACACAGATAGTACTATTTTAATTTACTGATATTCACACAGTTCCTAATATATTTTGGTTTACAACTGATGACTGATACTTGGCCTGAATTTATCCAGTGCACTAGAATTTTCTCCCTTGTTGCTGCTACTGTGTCCCTTATTCAATTATTTCTACTACATGCTCGAGTCCCCTCATGGCACATAAGCTGATCACACCACACAGAACCTACTAACAGTCACAGTGTTTATTCCTCTATACATCCATGTCAACACTGCTACACTACATGTAGTATGAGACACATACACACACAATCACTGCAGGTTCACCCTCCTGCACACCACCTGATAATGAACCACATCCATAGCACATTCAAATGAACATCAAGCAGACTATAGGTAATAATTATAGCTATATGTACTATTATATTTATATCAAACATTAGTTAACAACCATCATATACCTGATAATGAATCCAAGGGGGTTGGCAAACCCAGAAATTCAATTCAGTATTCTTTTTTTAATTTTTCTGTAAAATTAGCGACATTTTTAGCGACGTTTAGCGATGTTTAGCGACATTAATATACGTCGCTAACTACGTCGCTAATTAGCGATGCTGTTACACGTCGCTAAAGACGTCGCTAAAGACGTCGCTAAAATTATCGCTGTACATCACAAATTGCTGATATGGCAGTATTGCCAGGTTATTAAATACGTTTGTAACGTCGCTATATAAGTCACTAATTAGTGATGCTGCGTCGCTAAACGTCGCTAAATTTAGCGACACATTAAAGTCGCTAAAAAATGTCGGCATAGCGACGTTTAGCGATATTTTTTCTTTTAGCGACTTGCTTTTTTTTTACTTCTTTAAAACGTCGCTAATTACGTCACTAAACGTACTTAGCGACATTTTTTGGTCATTTAGCGATGTTTTTAGACGTCGCTAATTTGACTTTTTCTGGTAGCGGAATGATCCTTCGATAGTAGTTTACAAGTTCTAACAATGATCGTAGCTTTGTCAACATGGTAGGAGTCGCCCACTCTTGTATGGCATGGACCTTCGTACCATCTATACATATCTTGCCCTATCTAATTCCTTAGTAATAGCATCTCCTCTTGGGAAAATGAGAACTTCTTACACTTACGAACAATTGGTTCTCCCTTAGCACCAAAAAAATTATCTTCAAGTTCTCAACATGCTTATCCAATGGGTCAAAGTAAATAAAGATATTGTTGAGATATTCCATGATGAAATGATTAAGATTGGGATAGAAGAGCTTGTTGATAAAAGTGCAAAATATTGTAGGAGCATTCATTAGTCTAAAAGACATGACCAAAAATCCATAATCTCCATACCTTGTGATGTATGTCATATTGGACTTTGCCCTTTGGTATCTGTAACTGATAATATCCTTCTCGTAATTGATCGAACATGTCTACTGCCAAAGGATGGGATATTTGTTCTTGAAGTTTACTTTATTAAGTGCATAATAGCTAATACAAAAATAAAAGCTTTTATCTTTCTTGTTCTTGAAAAGTACCAGTGCACCAAATGGGGCCTTGGATGACCTAATAAATCCCGTATCGAGCAGTTTCTTTAGTTGCCTCTTAAACTTATCGAACTATGATGAGGCCACATTGTATAGGGTCATGGGGGGCAACTTTATGCTCGGTTCTAACTCGATAGTGTGGTCCACCTCCCTTCGTAGAGTTAGCATGTTCGAAAGCTTTTATAGTATGCCATCTTTGAACTCCATGAGGATGTCGCTAATCTCTGGTGGAATATCCCTTATACGGGCACCTTTTCAAACTTGATCACTACTAAGTATGTTGTCTCTCCGTGCTTGACGTCCTTCTTGAGTTGGATAGCAAAGAGAGATTTCTCTCTCAAGGATTCGCCTCTTGCAACACTCTCTATAAATGACGAGCTCTCCTCTATATCACGATAAGACCAAAATGCATCATTGGTATAGCTTTTAAAAAAGTAAAATAAAAAATCCATAACTAGGATTATTTTTAAGTTGTCGAACGATGCAGCAATGCGATTGGTGACTCCTGTCCAATCTCCCACCTCTATATTTACTTCTTCGACCACCCCCTTGTTGAGGGTGAGAAATTGAGTTAACTGCCTTCATCTTGTCCGTTTAATTCTCTAGCACCATTGTCAAGCCCCGCTACCAATAAACAGTGAGTTGAGTACGTAATCAACATCCCCGAGCTACGTGCTTTACAAATAAAACTATATTCGTAACCCTGATTATTTTTTGTAAGTTCTAGGATAAAGTTTAGTGTAAAGTTAAACCATCAAAAAATAAGAACTAAGTATATTCACAATATCAAACTTTTATATTTACAACTCACAAGTCTGAGTTCTGTCTTCAAAAGAAAGTATACAAGCTACTCACTAAAATATACAACCACATAACTATCTCCCATAAGATTAATACACATATAATTATACAAGAACACAAAAAGAAGTTGTTCTACATGCGGCATCCCTTATTCTTCAAACTTGTCCACATTATAGAAGGAAAGAATATTGTCTTTGTCCCGGCCTTCATCTTATGAACCAAAACTAGGTCATCAAAGACATGCAAGTCCTCGATTCAAGAAAGAGGAAATAAATAAAATAATATGATACATAAGATCAAGTACAATGGAAATCTAACCCAAATAAACTCTAAGAACAAAAATTAAATGTAACTATGAACTAACTTCTAAAGTAATCTTAATCTGGTAAAATAATTGTATCAAAAATCGTTTCTTAAGTCCTAAAGTCACTAACACAATCATAAGACAAATTTTCCTATATTATGATGCAAAGTTTAGAGAATATGTTTGGATCTCACAATCGTAGTGTCATGAGCACTATCTAGACAATAATTTTGTTACGAGGGATCAGGTGGTGGCAGGTAGGCATGGTACTTAGTAGTCCCGCCACTCCTCTTTGGGAGAAATAAATTATAACATCATTTAATACCAAATTTGACTTTTTATCGAATTATGACAAATATTTACAGATAACACGAGATACACGTAGGTAGGTGATCTAAGCATCCACCCACTCTTAACGTAAGGCCTTGCGAAGGAGCTACAGGTACTGATCAATTTTGTTTAATTATATTGCCCAGATTTCATATGCTGGGATCCAAACTGTTCTCCCCCGCCCAATTCTCTATTCTACAATCACAATCAATCCTAAGTTTATTCTAATAGTTAAAACTTTGTTTCCATGCTTAAGTATACATCTTGATTTGTATTTCTGGAATACATGTATATCACTTGTAGGAATGCTTTCAACTATTGGAATAAAACCAAATAAATTCTCTATACATGTTAATCTCATGTAATACAAGAATACAGCTAACAGGGTATTCCAAAATCAAGGAGACAATATTTGATAATCAGATCGCTTACGCGTTTACAAGTCCATGTCCGTACGAATACGAACTTAGACAGTTAACCTCTAGGTATTACTAGAATTATTGCTACTTTGTCTCCAGTTGATATACAGTTATCTAGTTTTAGGGTTCGGTATGATACCATGGCGTTTAAGTTTCGAAATTAGGCTATCTTCAGAAATCCTTAGACTTTTGGACAAAGTCTCATTTGTATTTCGAGCTCCAAACAAAGTAATATATTCGACCCAGAATAACTCTCTGTGTAATTGACAGGGGTCAAAGTCTCTTCAGTAGAACAATACCACATCGGACACACGCAGTTAATAGGATAGATAATAAATGCATAAAAGCATAAAATCAAATTTCATAAAACTTTTAGCATGTATACCCTAATTTGTACAGTGCATAAATCCTACTATATGAATCAAAATACTGTTAAATTATATCGTTAGAAAGCTTATCGAATTCTCTTCGATTTCAGTTTAGACATAATCGAATTTTGATAACGTTTAATAGGTCAAAACTGGTTTACGGAATAAGGTATAAAATATCCCAGATTTTCTTTCTAGAATTTTATGTTGATGGTGCACGGAAAATAAATCCTATTAAATATATCTGAATGCTATCATGTCCTATACAGTTGGAAAACTTATCGAATTCTCTTCGATTTCTATTCAGACATATCCTAGTTTTAAAGAAGTTTAATAGGTCAAATCTGGCTAACACAAAAAATGTATACATAGGTTTCAAATTTTGATTCCTAGATTCTATACCTCTGTTGCACAACCCAAAATTCCTGTCATATGAATTCAAACCCAATCGAAGAAAAAAAGAAAGCAAGAAGCGAAGGAGAACAAAGTGATATGACAGTTAGGAAGATAATAGAAGGAAGGGATAATGCACCTTTCTTTTCCGGAACCCCTTTGCATCATATACCGTTGGAAATTTATCGAATCCTCTTCGATTTTCATTTAAACAAAATTAAATTTTGATAGGGTTTAGTAGATAAAAACTGACTCAAGAAACTACTACGTCGTAGGAACGAATTCACCACTATATTTTCTAATTGTAAATTATGTCCAAGCCTTATGTCACGACCCGCATCCGATATAGGGGCACGAGTACGTGGGTACGTCCAGCCTACGCTGCAGCATCGGCGGTAGAACGCTATCTAGGTCACAATACTATATAATTAATCTCACACGAATATCCAACTCCATAAGGAGGCACAGATATCACAATATAATATATAAATACTCAATCATAGAACTAAAGCACGATAAGATATTGAAGAAAATAAATGAAATACAACACAAGTCTAAACAAAATATTCTAACTCAAACAATAACATCCAAGTCTTAAAGTATGCCGGAAACAAATCTGGTACCAATAATCTGCTAAAAGAAACTAACTGAATAACTAGTGATCCAGGCTAGACCTCCCAAAATCACAACTGAACTATAAGATCCAAGGCTGCAGCTACTCTCCCTGTGGTCCATAATATGTCGGACACCAGTCCTCTAAGTCGCAGTCTGGAAAAGTATTTTTAGTCAGAATGGAGCGAATTACAACCCAATAACAGTTCCAGTTAATTGATAAGGACTATGAAAAAATAAATAGATGATGCTATATACTGAGGGAAGACAATAAATAATTACAATGGCAAAATAAAGAAAACATGCAATATAGGCAATATGGTACAGTCAGTGTATATATGAAATAAAGAGAAAGATCTATAATATCATATATGGGGTGATGGAGTATATGAACAAAAATAGAGAACTGTAACTATTCTAAGTGTTTGAAATAGTAGTTTCAAAATGTGATCGGCTTGGGAACTTGTACGATAGCTACATGGCCTGGCTAATCATACGTGAGGTGTATGATTAACACTAACAATATCTATAGTTGTACGATATCGATTTGATCACTTCTCTCACTAGCAATTTCTCCGCCCCTAACTAGTACTGTGGATCCAACCATGACATATCACGATACACGATCAATGTCCAATATATCATGTATAATGTCTAATATCAATGTCGTGTACAATATCAATACGATAACCAATGTAACATCTCATGACTAAAGATCCAATCTATATACTAGTCTGTGTAGCACAGTGTCAAGAATCAGATGTAACATTTCTAAATACTTGAATTATAAAAATTTCAAATAATAAAAATTATCAGAGAATGTACTCGCCTGTGGTCCTTAACTGGTATGAGTCAGAATCCAAGTCACAATCCAATAGCCTATGTTTTACAATCTTACCATATCAAAAGCTAATTTATTTTAATTTATTTAATTCTAGAATAATTACTCTAAAATCCTATTTTAATCTTATTATTCTAATTTTGGGGTTAATTCCTAAATTTTGTCCAAAGAAACTGAATTTTACCAATTTGAGAATCATGACACGCAAATCGAGGCGATCTGTTGACCAAAAAAGTCAAGAAATGCAAACTCGACTTTCATGCATGGTTTCCTGTAGATTTTAGTGTCAAAAATATGCTGGAATTTATGGCTCATCCGAATTTAAATTCGTTTGGAAATTATTGTACATACCTAAAATCGTATTGTGCAACAGTGGTTGATTGTTAACCTAGAAGTTCTACAGAATTAACAATATAGAAATATTTTGTATTAAATCCTAGGAAAAACATATGTTAATTATCTCGATATTAGCTTTTCAAAACTTTAAACGATTAGTGATTCTGATTCCTGGTTCTCCCGAAATCTCGAAAACACCAAGACGCGTCTATTTTCGGACATGTTGTGCTCTACGAATTTTCTAGAATTTAATATGCAGAATTTTGTGAAACAATTTATATATTCAGAAAACTAACCTCAATATGGTTCTAATGCAAGAAAGTAGATCGCGTTTGGAGTCCGGAGCTATAAGTAATGGCTTCTAGAAGATGAAGGAAACCCTAGATGACATCCCCTCAAATCTCTCTCTCTCTAAAATAATGGGATAATTAAGGTTATTATATATATATATATATATATATATATATATATATATATATATATATATATATATATATATTGGCTGACATGCGGCTGAATGAAAAGTTAAAGGCTGACATGTGTCAGAATCTGATTGGATGATTTTGTTTATATTACTTATTTTTGATTTGCCTTTATCAAAATATTATTTAAGTCATTTTAAATCTAAATAACTCAAAATAAACATTAAAAATAATCATAAAAATCTAGAAAATTACAAAAAATATATTTTGAACCTAAAAACCCTAGAACAATACTTGGGATAATTTTATGTTCATAGGTTTCCTACTATAATTAAGATAAGCTCTAAAAATTAGTTTTACCTATTTAAATAAAAATAAATATTAAAAATATTCCAAATGTTCTGACATAATTTCAGAAAATATATAATAATATTATATACACTAAAAATTTACGTGGATCCATTCTATATTTCTGGGCTTGCACAATAAATTCTATAAGTCCTAAAAAATTAGTTATTAGTCTAAATAACTCCCAATAAATACTAAAATACTCAAAAAAAATTCAAAAAATTCTAGAAAATATATTTGATTATTCAGAACCCAAAATAAAATTTTGAATTTTTTTAAAATATTTTTGATACTAAAATAAATTCTTGAAACTCCTAAAAAATTACTGTTACTAGTTTTTAATTAACCAAAAATTGTAGAAAAATTCCAATAGCCCCAAATTAACCTAATAACAATATTTAAGCTAAAATTTCAGGATACAGAGGTTACACCTTATATGGGTGTGTCACCTTAATGAAAAACTCTTTAAAACATGTTCTAAACCACATATATTAACCTTAAAATTAATCCATAATAGTTTTTATTTTGAATAATATAATAAATATAATTGAATAATACAAAGAACACAAGAACTATACACATGAATACAACAATTAAAAATTGGTTGAATGGAAGGACTTGCCTTAGCTTTGTAGGGTTTGTAGAATTTGTGTTGGGAAGGAGAGGTTATGAGGGTGAAAGTGGAGGTTGAAAGTAAGTAGGTTAAAGGGTTAAGAATAAGAAAGTAAAGAAACTATGAACCTCCTTATCCTAAGAAGATATTTAAAGTAGGAGGTCAAATGAGATGGAAGCAACCCAACCCTCCCCATAGCCGGCCACATGTTAGCTTCTTTACGAAGCTAATGTTTAGTTGATAAAAGGACGTTTTTGTCATTTTCTAAGTTTAAGCTAGTTAGGGTTCTAATTAACCAATTTAGCCTAATCGAAAACAATTCTTTACAAAATAAATCTTTAATCTATAATGACAAGACACAAAACTAATACTTCAAATAAAACTTAAATATTTATGTAAAAAAAAAATATTATATTAAAATTTTGAAACCCCAAGAAATTACATCGTTGAAATAATGTAATTTTTCACGAAAAGTAATTCTCTCGTAAAACTTTTATTTCCAAATAAATAGTAATAATAAATAATAAATAAAATTTTGAAACCAACTATCACAACCATACCCAAGAATTGGACTTCCATGTGTATAGTTCCCATGTCAATCATTACCCGCGTACTCTTGTCGTTGATCTTTACATACAACTACATAAGTTCTAGACTCGGGGCCTTTTCCGTGATGAGCTTTCTCTCTAATGCATCGATCAAGTTTTGCGCTCCCATATGATCCCCCATTCATGGTTTCCTATCCTCGGCCTCCTTTCCTTGGACCACGTTCACCTACTTGCTCTTGTTCTTGCAATCTCGTGCAAAGTGATTATCATCGCACACAAATCTCTCCACTTTGCGTTCCATTTAGGGCATCGCCCATAGCTTGTCCCTTAATGGAGTCTCCTTCCCATTATCGTTCTTCTTTTCTCTCCTACCATTGGCCTTTGTGGTGGTCTTAGGTTTTGGCTTGGATATATCGTTCCTCAATACTCTATAAACTTCTCATCCACTGAGCCGATATTATTCAAGTTTTGAACATTATTGCCTCTGTAACTCTTGTGCTGCCTACGATTGTAACCCATCAAAGAAGAATAATAAGTAGTCTTCTTTGTCCATATTAGTGATGAAAGCATGAGTCAAGTAAACTCTGCAACAAAGTATTTGAGTGACCAAGTGTGCTTGAGTTATCACAATCTCCTCCTCACAACGAACTCACCATTTTCTGGGTAAAATCTATATGATGATGATGATGTTCTAGTTCTTGTTCTAGATATTTTTTATTTTGTTTTTAGTATGAACTATGTCATTATATTATTTAGCTTGCACTACTTTGTTTGCACTTTGGTATTTTTAGTTGTTTCTAAAACTATGTCACTTAGTTTATCTATTTGAGTTTGGATTTTAGCTGTGTTGCAATGATGTTGATGCATATTTACTTCTTTAGGTTGATTCGATGTTGGATTATGATATATCATATCTTGTATATGTTGCTTCACTTTTGTGTTTTATTGTTGTCTATATTGTTTCACCAATTACGAGGGAGCTATACATTTCGATGAAATGACAAAGGGGGAGAAGCTGATACTCACTTGTAGTTGCTTGAACACGCTAATACTCAAGACGATACTTTATAAATTAGTCTCATATTGTGGGGAAGTCGTTCCTATTGCTTGTATCAGAGTTTTTATTGCCATATCAGTCAAGATTTGTCAATTATCAAAATGGGGGAGATTGTTGACCAAATTGGTCATAGTCAACTTGATTTTGATAATTAACTAAACTTTGATTCAATATGCTGTAATATGGTACAACCAAAGATCATATAAGAAAGACAATATCACTGCTACTACTCAAAGGAAGAAAAATTGTGTTTTGGTTATCTATTTTATTTTCATATGTATTTTGACTTTTATTTGAGTCTAGGACATTTGTGATTCAAGTCGCACTTGAAAACGAGAACAAACTCGAGTCTACGCAAATAAGCCAACCTAAAACCAGATCAACCAAACCAAGTCCACACAAAATAACTAAACCTAACTGAACCCAACATTCTGTAAATAGGGAGACAGAACTCGGTCAGAGTTCGATCTCTGACCGAACTCGGTCTGCCTAAAATCAGATTCTCACTTTATAGCTAGCGTGCTGAGAAGTGAAGAGTGGAATAAGAGTAAAACTCGAAAGAACTTCAATATATAAAACTAGCTTACAAGTTTTGGTGGTAAGAAACAAATGAGACTCTCACTTTATTTATAGGGCTTCAATGGCCTTACAGGAAATCTCTACTCCTAAAATATTTGTATGGAAAGATTTTAGAACTGCTAAAAAATAAAAAAAGTCTTGTGAGAATTCAATAGAGCTTGATCCACGTCTGAAGAATTTTAGAACCTTCCAACTTAATATCTGTCTGAAGAGGATTATATATAAAAACTTATGGACATGACATATTTATCTTAATTTTATTGTATGAGAATGGAGACACGAGTCCTGTGTTAGATCGTTGGTTTGAGCTAGCTACCTTTCAGTGACGTCAACAAGTATCCCAAAAACTTGTGGTAAGTTGAGGAGTCGGCAAAACCTGCACCAACATATGAAAAAGAAAGAACAAACACTCATGTCATCTTGTTACCAGTCATGGGAATCAGGGCCGACCCTAAGATCATGGGTGTCCGAGGCGAACTCCTGAAATGTGCTTCTATACATAATGTGAAAAAATAACTAAAATAAAGTAAATATAACAAAAAAAATATTTTCACCCGAAAATTGAATTAAGGATCTCTAATGTGTAAGTTTAATATAACTACACGACAACTCTTTTGAGTTAATGATGACATATAGTACATCCTAGTTAGATACATCTATATTGGTGTCCTTTTAGTTTTTGGGTACTGAATTGTCATCTATACTGTCCTGGGTCGGAACTGGCTTGGAGTGTAGGCTATCCTACGGGTGAGCATTCAGTTCGGTTTCAACCGAACCAAAATTTTCAAAACCGAATAAACTGAAATTCTAAAAATCCAAAACAGAAACCAAAACCGAGCCGAACCGAATAATTTATTTGGTTTATTCCGTTGAACTATTGCTGTTGTTTAATGGATCGGGTCCAATGTTGGGATCGTATTTAAATTATATTAAAATTATAATTTTTATACACACATTTGTTGTATTTGAAAGTTGTGTCCAAAGTTAAAATTTTTATTAAATTATCAAAATTGGGCTTCAAAATACATATATAGAATTATTGTTTTCAAAATATACACATTTTTAATCACAAAATGCATAAAATTGAGGGTAGTTAAATAATTGTATAAGTCTTATTCGATTTTTTTGTTTATATCGAAATCGAAACCGAAACCGAAACCGAAACGGAATATTTTTTTTAGTATTTTTGAAACAGAATAATGCTCACCCCTAAGCTGCCCTGAACATGACTGTCATGGATGGAAGCAGACAAAATTATTGTATGGACCGAACGCAGTACATCCGATCTCTCACAAACCGTTGAATTGTATAAGAATATGTGCATGCACACATTTTTATAATAATCTAATAGTTGATAAATAAAAAATGTATTTCATTGGGCACATACAATAATTTTTTTTAGAAACAGGAAGGAAGGAAGGAAGGAAGGAAGGAAGGAAGAGCCAAAACATTACTTTTACTCCATTAGGAACTAATAATGGGCCAGTAATAATTCCTATTTTTAACCTTAGGACAGAAGCCTCGCCTACTCTCTCCCACTACTGTCAATAGTGGGCATTATTCTAGCCATCATATATATATATATATATATATATATATATATATATATATATATATATATATATTCTTTCTCTCTCTCTCTCCATCTCGCCTATTCTTGAACCTCGATGAGAAAGAACATAAGACTTATTTGTTAGCTGGCTCTCTCTCTCTATCGCAAAAAAATCAAAGGGAACGAAGATGATGCGAGCAAGCGCAAGAGCCCCCGAAGCCGCCCCCGCCGGCACGAAGGAGGAGGAGTGGGAGGTCCGGCCGTGCGGCATGCTCGTCCAGAAGCGCGACCCCGACTCCGAGCCCGCCGGCCCGCCCCCGCCCGTCTTCCGCCTTCGCGTCAAGTACGGGTCCTCCGTCCACGAGATCTACATCAGCTCCCAAGCCACCTTCGGTAACTAGCTAATCAGTTCTCCACCTAATAATTAGCTCCACCGTCGTCGCGTGCTCTGTTGGTCTCATAAAAATTGTTTTGGCAGGCGAGCTGAAGAAGATGCTGTCGGGCCCGACGGGGCTCCACCACGACGACCAGAAGATCCTGTTCAAGGACAAGGAGAGGCCGTCCAGAGCGTTCCTCGACACCTGCGGCGTCAAGGACCGCTCCAAGCTGTTGGTCGTCGAGGACGAGGTCGCCCGCGCCAAGCGGTGTCTCGAGGCGCGCCGGGCCGCGCAGGCGGAGAAGGCGACCAAATCGATTGCGCAGATTAGCCACCAGGTCGATAAGCTCGCTTCCAAGGTGCGTGCGTGCGTGCGTACGAAAATAAATCCCAATTGGCTTATGTAATCAATCGCTTCATTGCTTGTCGATTCTGATTGATTAATTAATTTATTAATTAGCTTCTTTTTACTTAGGTTTCTGCTGTTGAGGCTATAGTTTCCAAGGGCAAGAAGGCCGCCGAGAGCGATGTGTTGAGCTTGATCGAGATGTTGATGAACGAGCTTCTCAAATTGGACAGCATCACCGTGCCGGATGGAGATGCCAAGATGCAGAGAATGGTGCAGGTTAGAGACTCCAAATTAAATCGATTCATATGTCTATTTTTAACGATTTTTTTTATCCAAAAGTACTACAAGCACTCGTTAAAGCAAAATATAAAATTTGGATGCCAAATTAACCAAAATGAATTTGAATTATCTTAACGGCGACCTAGAATTTCCTTCCTGGGACATCATTAGAAGAATTAAAATTTTTTTTTCTTCTTTAGGTAAAGAGAGTTCAGAAGTATGTGGAGACTCTAGACATGGTCAAGATCAAGAACGAATCGGCGTCCAACGGAAAAACACCACCACCGACTAGGAATCATCAACCACCACCACAACCACCACGAAACAATCACAATGCAACGCCATCGTCGGCGACCAAATGGGACATGTTCGATTCGCTCTTCGATCCCCCGTCGACGTCCGGTGCCGACACAAAGCCCTCCGGCAAGCCGGCCCCAAGGTTGGATTGGGAACTCTTTTGAGCACGGACTTGGTCTTCTTCGTGGGGTGGGGTGGTGGGGGAGAATCTAGGGCCAAGTTCTAGCCTGGCATCAGCTGGGTGGGTGGGTGGGTGGCTGGAATTAATCATTGGGTTTGGTTGGTCCTCTCCACACAGTTTTCTTCTTCTACTTCTTTTGTTTGTTTTCTTATCCTACAATGATCACTATTCTTTTATACATATAAAAAAAATCATATATGTTTATGTAAGACTTGTACTGTTCCATATTAAAGATCCAACGAGTAATAAATGGTCATGTTGCTGTGCATATATACATTTGATTAATCTTGAATTCGAAGTCAATAACCAATGAAAATGTGCGTCTAGTGTATTTCTTTTCCGTATTTCTTGCACCAAGAACGATGGCATTGTTAATTACAAGGTAATCAATAGCTAAATCAAGTTGGTTAGCCGTCCTTGTTGCTTAGTTGTAGCCACCCCATGTGGGGTTTGGGATGTATAATCTTCTTTAGCTTTGTCGAATTGGTGAGGAGAGGAATCAATAGATAGATGGAGAGGTGGGGGATTGCGTAAGAGCATGTCCGTCCCGTGACTTTGAAAAAAAAAAGTTGTGGCTACAAGGAATGATAAAGTTTTATTTGATTTTTTTTTAATATATACAATTGTCAAGTAAATTGTAAATGTTACGTGAAAAAAATTATAAAAAATATTGTAAAATTAGTTGTCTAGTTCTAAACAATGTACGTGACAATGTTATCTTCGAAATTGGTTGTCTGGTTCTAAATTAGAAAAAAACAGGAAGAAAATGATATTTTGTTTTCGGAGTTGGAAAAAAGTAATCGATAGTAGAGTCATCTCAATGCTTTTGTTCATGTCATCTCAATACTTTTGTATTGAAAATTTGGAAAAAAAATTTCTACTTTATTGTCTTTTATAAATATAGTCTAAAGTGATCGATAGTAGAGTTGATATATCATTTAATTACCTCATCATTGTTAGGTACCGACTATGGAACACAAGAAGAACTGAACTTGAAACGGTACCTGCAAATTAGCACAATATCGTTGCACAAAAGGCACAATTGTAAAGATACATGTGTTTAGGTGGAAAGTCTAAAGAGAAAAATTTAGGATGGTCGAAATACAATCTGAAAATGTTTCACTAAAGGATAAAAAAAATACACAAACTTTTCCAACTTCTCAAACCGATCTAAGCCGGATCAACATAACCACTCATATATGAGAATATTACAATAAAGAGTGCATCAAAGTTATAGAGAGCAAGAACACAATGACTATCCTCTTTGTCATTGCCGCGGAAACAAACATTTTGGAAAGATCTCCGAGTTGACTACTTTCTCCCAAATCACCCCCGTCTCTCTCTCTCTTTCTCTCTCTCTCTCTATCTCTATCTCTCTCTCTCTCTCTCTCTCTCTCTATATATATATATATATATATATATATATATATATATATTGAAAACCCTTAGCCTCCCTTTTTCTCGATTGGTTTTAATCTCCATTTCAGAAATTAGGTTAGAGTTATAACTTATATAACCTTGTCTAATCCTAAACACTCATGGCCATTGGATTTGATTGAATGACTTAAAATAAACCATTTTTTGCTCAGCCTAGACCTGAAGATATAATGTGAGAACAAAATCTTTGTGCCCACAAAAAGGTTGAAAACTTTGAATTAATTTTTGTATATTGGAAGTATACTAGGGTTGTAGCATTTGCTTTCAAAGAAAATTTAGTTAGAGATTATAATATTTTTTTTGAATGACAACCCTAATAAAAATATTAAATACTTATTCAACGGGTTAAAGGGGCATTTGTGATGGAACATATATTATCGTGGTGGTGTCCTAAGCCCGTAACAAAAAAGTTAGGCTAGAAATTATGACCAAAGGTCTCAAATAGATTACAAATAAATTTTTGATTAATTTAGATTTTATTAGAAATTTAGGAATTATTACATAATTTTTACCCAAGAAAAACTCATCACTGATAAAAATCGATAAACCTATAAGTGGACCACAAGTGAACCATAGCCTAGAAATCATCTCGAACACTATGTTATAACCTAGAATAACACTAATTAATTTCCTAAAATTTAGCATCTTTTTAAATTACTTAAAATATAGTAAAAAATTCTAGAAAACCTATTTTTCTAACAACAACTAAAAATTATTGTAGGCAATCATTATCATAGAATAGTCCCAAGTTTTATTTTTATGTTCCTAGTAAACTAAAGTATTTTCTAAGTTTCTTCTGATTTTATTTAATAATGTTGAGGATTAAAAGTAGTTAAAAACTAATTAAGAACTATATATGAAAATTAGCTAATTAAGTAAACTAATTAAAAATATAAACCAAATTGACCCCACACATGTATAACCACAATAGGGTAGCCTACCTGGCACTAGGAGCGGGAAAGACTAGCAGGCCCACATGGCAGTCAACACCAGCTCCATGCCAACACCCATATCTACATCCGCACCCAATTGCCTACACTCTACCACGTGGTGCATTCTGTACCGTCTGATACACCAATTTAATCTCAGTCATTATGGAACGTCAAGGTTGTCCAAAGGATACTCTATCAACTGTATGGGGAACTAACGCCTGCATACTATTATCAGGCACGAGACTACTCTATGTACTCTTACGAGACCATTACCAATAAATATCTTCATGCTTACTAGTAACGTCTTGAACTCTAATGCTACTTGTATCATGAATCATGCAATAATAAATGAATGGATAGCGCCAAAATCAAACAATATAACTACCGGATGAGAAGAGACAAGGATGATACTTGCTACCAGCTTGCCCGATGCAAAAGCCTCCTCAACTAACATGACAAAAGCTTGCCCTTATTTCTTCGGTACTCCTATTTGGATCCTATACCTCTAAGTTCGTGCATGTTGATATTGCTAGGGACATACCTACATGAATATTTATGATTGTGTTCGGAAGACGTTACACTTCCTTCTAGCTTGCGGATGTTGATGGTCTATGTTGTGTTGGTATGGACGCTGAAGCCCAAAAATGAACTTAAGGCTAAGATGGAGGTGTTGAAAACATTGCAACTGGACGAACTCCTGATAACTTCTACGAGAAAGATCTCATAACATGATCGGCTCCTACGCATATGAGACATCCCGTTTTCCTTACGATAATCCGCCTTGGTATGTGCTTTCTTCCCACAATAAGATCACCATGAATTTTATGACTGATTGCCTCTGCTACTGGGGTCATGCTTTATTAAGTTATTGACTTAGTCTTTCTCTGATTTGTAATTATCTCTAACCATGATTGTAGGGATTCAGTTGTAAACTCATGAGTTAGTTTATTTGTACTTATCTCTAACCATGATGGTAGGGATTCAGTTATACCCTCATGAGTTAGTTTTTATGTAAATTCTGCTATATAAAGGCTCACGCATCAAAATAATAAAATGGAACCTTTTTTCCATATTTATCTTTTCTTTACATGGTATCAGAATAGCCTAAACCGATCCTACGCTATGTCTTCCGAAAACAACCAGATTACTCCTTCCGCTACTCAAATCTTGTTCACTGCTTCTAGTGGCGCCGCGGCCAACCTTCAATTCCCGGCGCTAGCAGTCCGTCTCGATCGCTCCAATTACTCTCTATGGCGCGACACTATTCGCTCGGCTCTTGAGGCTTATGAGCTTGAGGGATTTCTTGTCGCTGGTGGTGCTCCTTCGCCGACTGTTTCATCGGCCGCAGATCCATCAACCACCACCAGCCCGAATCCTGACTTTGTTGCTTGGAAGCGCAAGGACCGACTGGTCCAAATCTCAGTGCCACTTTTCTTACTGCAAACCCGATCTTTCACCAACGGTCCAAGCACATCAAAATCGACTATCACATTGTCCAGAAACAAGATAGCGGACATTTTTACCAAAGCTGTTGGCTCCTCACGGTTTCAAAACTTACGGTCCAAGCTTCTCGTTCGTACTCGATCGTGAGCTTGCGGGAGGGTATTAAGTTATTGACTTAGTCTTTCTCTGATTTGTAATTATCTCTAACCATGATTGTAGGGATTCAGTTGTAACCTCATGAGTTAGTTTATTTGTACTTATCTCTAACCATGATTGTAGGGATTCAATTGTACCCTCATGAGTTAGTTTTGATGTAAACTCTGCTATATAAAGGCTCACACATCAAAATAATAAAATGGATACTTTTTCCCATATTTATCTTTTCTTTACATGCTTACTATAGTTGTTATTCTGAACTGGAGGTTACCTTAGAGCCTTGATCGCTACTCTTGATTTCTGGTGTTGACTAGAAGGAAGAGCCTCGTATGAAGGAATAACAATGTACTTGTAGGGGTGAGCATTATTCGATTTTGAACCGAAAATTGAATCAAATCGAATAAGAGATTCGGTACGGTTTGAAAAAAAATTTGTTTCGGTTTTGAAAATACTAAATTTTTTTATTCAGTTTTGGGTTTCGGTTTCGGTCTAAAAACAAAAATCGAATACGATTTATGCAATTATATAAATATCCTAATTCAACGCATATTTTGTGATTAAAAATATGTATATTTTGAAAATAACATTCCATGTATATAATTAGAAGCCCAACTTTAGACACAACTTTAAAATAAAACAAATGTGTGTATAAAATTATAACTTTTAATTTAATTTAACCATGATTCCAATTTTGAGTCTGATCCATAAAAAAATAACTATGTTCAACCGAGCAAACCGAATAGCTTATTCGGTTCAATTCGGTTTCGATTTTGGCTAATTTTGGTTCTGTTTTGGTTTTGGATTTTTAGAATTTAAGTTTATTCAGTTTTGAATATTTTGGTTCGGTTGAAACCGAATAAATCATGCTCACCCCTATGTTCTTGACAATGTATTCTCCTCCATGTCATCAATTATTGATGAAATAATATTAGAAAAAGGAAGAAAATGATATGTTGTCTTCGAAGTTGGAAAAAAGTAATCGATAGTAGAGTCATCTCAATAATTTTGTCCATGTCATCTTAATACTTTTGTATTGAAAATTTGGAGAAGACTTTTCTACTTCATTGCCTTTAATAAATATAGTCTAAAGTGATAAATAGTAGAGATGATATATCATTTAATTACCTCGTCATTGTTAGGTACTGACTATGGAACACAAGAATATCTGAACTTGAAACGTACCACCTGCAAATTAGCACAATATCATGGCACAAAAGGCACAATCATAAATACAGATGTTTTCTATGAATTATTGTAGGCAACCATTATCATAGAATAGTCCCAAGCTTTATATTTATGTTCTTGGTAAACTAAAGTATTTTCTAAGATTCTTCTGAATTTATTTAATAATGTTGAGGATTCAAAATAGTTAAAAACTAATTAAGAACTATTTATGACAATTAGCTAATTAAGAAAACTAATTAAAAGTATAAACCAAATCGACCCCACACATGTATACCCACAATAGGGTAGCACACCCGAAAGTGGGAGCCGGCGAGACTGGCAGGCCAACATGATAGTCAACACTAGTTCCATGCCAATACCCATATCCACACCCGCACCCAATTGCCTACACTCGACCACGTGGTGCATTCTTCATTGTCTAATATACCACTTTAATCTCACTCATTATGGAACACCAAGGTTGTCCATAGGAAACTCTATCAACCATATGGGGGATCTAACTCCCGTATACTACGATCAGGCACGAGACTACTCAGTGTACTCTTACGAGACCATTACCAATAAGTATCTTCAGGCTTACTAGTAACATCTTGAACTCTAATGCTACTTGAATCATGAATCATGCAATATAATAAATGAATGATTTATGCTAAAATTAATCAATATAACTGCCGGATGAGAGAAAACGATGATACTTGCTGCCACTTTACCCGATGCCAAAGCCTCCTTAACTAGCATGACAAAAGCTTGTCCTTATTTCTTCGGTACTCCTATTTGGAACCTCTACCTCTGAGTCTATGCATGTTGATACTGCTAGGGATATACTTGCTTGAATATTTATGAATTTATTCAGAAGACGAGTTTTCCTTCTAGCTTGCCGATGTTAATGGTCTATGCTGTGCTGATATTTGCGCTGAAGCCTTAGAATGAATTTTAGGCTGATATGTAGGTGCTGAAAACTTGCGTACTCGATAACCTCCTAATAACCTCTACAGGAAAGAGCTCATAACATGATCGGTTCCCCCGCATATGTGACATATCCTATTTTTCCTACGGTAATCTGCATGGGTATGTTGTCACGCCCCAGTCCCAAAATATCGAGTGACTGGTCACATGGCAATGGCCAGCAGCACACACCAATGGGCAATCCTAATTTAATGGAACCATTAGGGTGTACTTAAGCTGTAACAATAATAAATAGGTCCAATGATACAAGTGACATTCTACTCTAATCTCATCCACAGAATATAATCACAGATCAATTGCCAGAAAAAAAATCAAAATAAATATAATCTAACATGTCTCAATAAAAGTGTCTCGGGGAACAACCCGAGAATAAGTCTGATACATCAATGCAATAGGCAGGAAATAAAGTAACTAGAAATAGAAATAACTGAGTATATAAAGCCAATACTCAGGAGAAGTCCTCTGGCACGATCTCGTCCTCGGGTTCTGGTACTGCTCCAATGTATGCTCCTGTCCCGTATACCTCGGGATAGATCACTTTCCTCAGGGGACATAGCAAGGTACAAGAATAACTCAAGCCAATATAAATGCAGTGCAATAATAAATGAAACAAGAGGATAAACTATGTAACCAGCTATGTGATATGCAAGTGAGAGCATTAATCATACTCAGGCTGAGACTACTATAGGCTCTGTGTCAGGGAAACCCATAACAATATTTTCTCGAAGGACCAGTACATGTGCCAAAGCTCTGTGTCATAGTCTAAGGCACCTCCATATATATATATATATATATATATATATATATATATATATATATATATATATATATAATCAGCCTTTCGTATAGTAAGTCTCTCCCTACCCAATGTAATCACACGTCTCATGTTCACGAAGTCTCATGTCCATGTCACGCAAGATCATGACCTCTAACTGATGCAACGAGTCATAAGGATAGCTAAGCATATGTAATATCTATGTCACAAGTCCTGTAGCCTATACAGAATCACCATAAATAACTTAGATGATTCTGTCACATAAATAGTGTCAAGTGTCCTGAGGTTTGACGTACTTGATTATGCAAGCAAGAAGATATATAAAGTGTCACGATATCAATCTCTAGTGACGTTATCTGACACCGCGTACGGCGTCGACACCCGAATGTTATTCAGACGCTAAGAAATGCCACACGGTCCTAGGTTGAACATTTATATCAAGATTATATATGTATGTACAAAGAATCTAAGCAAATACTATAACAGAAATCACTACAAGTTGGCAAGGTGCACTTGCCTGGTGTTTAGTTTCCAACTGCGGCTCTGGTATTCGTAAAATTTCCAAAAACGTCTCCGGATGCTGAAACAAACATTATCATCATGCTCAGAAGATATCAAATAGCTAGAATTGCCTGTCCTTGAGTCCAATTTGGACACAGGGGCAAAAGTGACAGTTTCTGGTCAAAGCGGGATCCACATGTGGCCCGCTTCGCATAGAAAAATGTGTCAGAGACAAAGTTCTCCAAATTTATCAAATTTAGTGTTAACAAGTCCAGAACGATGATACGATCCCAATAGAATTTCCAGAATTGGATTCCGATGAGCCGGTCACAAAATTGCCCTTCATGTGGAGCCGCGGGGCCTACGATACACGATTTTGTCAATGTTCTCGGAATCGAACCAAACTTGGGTCACAGGACTAGCGTATTGCTACAAGTCTGATGGCGTAAGTTTCATTTTGATACGATGTGTGTACACGAAGTTACAACGAGTTCCAGAACAGGGTCGATACGGGGCGTTGTCGATGGATACGCGTTAATTTCGGTGTGCACGCACGTCCAAATCAACTTCCTTGAAATCCCACACGTCCGTATTAACGGCGCGCACCTTTCGGTGAAGTTTGCACACGAGCAAGTCGTCTCGTTTGGTGGGGCGCACTCAGTTCCGGGAAAAAATAGGGCGTTATTTTTTCTGATTTTGGGTCGCTGTTTGCAATCGCCACAGGACGCGACACACCGAGCGGGTTGCTCGGGTATCGAGAGGGTCATACAGGGTTCGCATCACAACAGACGAAACAGGAAAAGAGGCAGCAAGAAGAGAGAAACGGCTACCTAAACAGGGCTCCGCAGAGGACAAAAAATTCTGATTCCGCGAGGCGGCGCGACACGGCGGCGGGGCTAGGATTAGGGTTCCGGCCACTGGGCGGCCGGAGGACGGCAGAGGGGTTGCGGGGAGGCGTCGCCGGAGGCGGCGGAGCGTGCTGGGAGGCTGGACGGCCGCTGCTGCTGCTTCTGTTGCTGCTACTACTGGAGGCGGCCGGAGGAGACGGGGGCGAGGGCAGCGAAGGCGGGGGCCGGTGGCAGCGGGCGAGGGCGAGGGCGGCTGTGAGGGGAGAGGGCGATGGCAGTGGCGGAGAAAGGCGAGGGCGGTGGTGGCTTGGCCGGGGCTGGAGAAGGGGGTTTTTATAGGGCTAGGGGGAGGGAGAGGGCGCCGGGCGAGGCGGAGCCGAGGGGGTCGTGGGCCGGGCGAGGCGGAGCAGGGAGGGGTTCATGGCGGAGGAGGCGGGGTAGAGGCTGGGAAGTGGCCGGGCAGCGCGGAGCGGGGAGGGGTCGTGGCCGGGCAGCCCTGGGCTACTGGGAATTGCGGGGTCGGTCGGGGCGTGCGGGTGAGCGGGTCGGGCCGGGTCGGGTCGGGTTGGGTAGGAACCGACCCGTTAGGTTCTAGGCTGGTCTGGTTTGGTTGGACCGGGTTCAGCCCGGTTCAACCCGGTTTGAGCCCGGTTCAACCCGGTTCAGTTTGGTTTTTATTAAAACGGGGTTTTAGGTCTTTAAAAATGGTTCTGGGGTCCAATAAATTCCAGGAAAATTATCCTATGTCTAATATTTTATTTTACACCCAAAAATATTATATTTATAATATTTTAATATTTTAATATTCAATAAAAATATTTAATTTTATTTATTTCCAAAATACCTTGATTTTAATTAGTGAAAAATCACCGAAAAATTCTAGAAAATGTGAAATTTTATTTTAAAAATCCTGAAAAATCAGGGGGTTTACAATCTACCCCCCTTAAGAGGATTGTGTTCTCACAATCAAAGAAATAACCGATCAACAGAGATGACATGGTTTACAAAACAGGTTCGAAGCACGACACCATCAAAGAACCATGATCGAGGAGAATAAAGGAATGAGGGTTTAAGCAAGACACCTAGGGAAAACATCATTTCCCTAAGAAAGAAAGTTATGCAAATTCAATAGTGAAGGATATCTAGTTAAAGCAAGAAATCTACAACTTTTAGAAAAACTAGGTTATTATTAACAACTTCTAAATACTAGGTTTAGGGCTATGGTCACGAACTAACAAGAACATGCTATGGCAATGCATCTATGAATAACTTACGCGTATTTGCTACTCCACGATTCTGCACGTCCGCCATCGTCATCGCAAAAGCTTGTCCGCGTCCTTGTGGTGGTACCCTCTGCTGTTGTTGGGCCTGCTGGAAGAGTGCTGCTTGAGGTGCCATGGGTGGCCTCGGCTGATATCCTTCCGGTGCTGGTGAAACTTATCGATTTACTATCATAGCTCCTTCTCAAGGCTTAGGGCAATCCCTCACTGAATGCTGATTGGATCCGCAAGCTAAACATAATCCTAATTTACGTCGGCATTCCTTGGCAAGATGGCCTACCTTGCCACAATAGTGGCAAAAAGGTAGGACTAGGGATTTGGATGCAGCTCCCTGTGGTGCTTGATGCAGATGAGGTTTCTTTACATCTTCTACATGCGGTGCTCCTGCTGGTGCTGATGTGAAAGGCCGCTTCAGGTTGGACTCTCTTCTGGTGATGCGCTCCATGCGTCGGGCTACAGCAAGGACGTCCGTGTAAGAAGTAGGTGCAACGGATCCGATCAATCTCTGTAACTCGAAGTTTAGTCCGTCGAAGAACTTCTCAGCCTTCTCTTCTTCTGTCGGGATCAGGGTTGGGGCGAAGCGACTTAGACGAATGAACTCCGCGTTGTACTCTTCCACTGTCATCTTGTCTTGAATGAGACGATTGAACTTGTCCCGAAGTTCCGATCGAGTAGATGGAATGTACATCTTCTGAAAGAGTCTAGAGAACTCCTCCCAAGTGACTCACTCTGGTCCGAGCCGTGTGTCCTCAGATAGCCACCAGTGTTGTGCATTGCCCGTCAACTACATCCGGACGACAATCATCCAACGCTTTCTTGGATGCTCAGCTGCTTCTAATTGATGTTGAGTGTTTGTAAGCCACTCGTGAACTTCAGTGGGCTCCTCCTTGCTTAAAAAGGTGTAGGGATTCAGTTAGCAAAAATCAGTGATAGAGCCCGTTGATGGCCGTTGAGCTGGTAGAATTGCCTGTTCCAGTGCAGTCACTATTGTATTTCTCAGATTCGCTGCCTCGTGACGCTGAGCCTCTTGATGAATCTGCTGTTGACCTTGCATCATTGCGCAGAACATTTGAAACATTTGTTGACCATCCATAGGTTGTCCTGGTGGAAAGGGAGGCATCTAGAGAGTAAACTGCGGCGGTGGTGGAATATCGTCTCGCCGAAATCTTGAGGTAGGTTGACCTAATTGATGGCTTTGTTGAGCTGATTGACCTCCACCTACTGGTGTCACTTCATCGTCATAGGTGACATCTGCAACTTATGGTGTTCCTGCGGGAGTCTCGTCGCATGCTTGTGAATCCATTACTCTGCATCCAAAATAAACTATGAGAAACGTACAGAAGAACCAAGGCAGGATGCAAGTAAATTATTTTTGAAGTCGATATAGAGGTCAAGAACGAATCAAACAAGTGGATGAGATCCTATAACTTATCCTATTCTTATTGCAGGCTTGTTCGGTCCCTAAGTTAAAGCCGAAGCAATTTAGTCATAGGCCTACATGGGCCACCACAAAAACTGTATCACGCCCCAGTCCCAAAATATTGAGGGACTGGTCACGTGGCAATGGCCAACAGCACACACCAATGGGCAATCCCAATTTAATGGACCCATTAGGGTGTACTTAAGCTGTAACAACAATAAATAGGTCCAATGATACAAGTCACAGTCTACTCTAATCTCATCCACATAATATAATCACAGATCAATTGCCAGAAAAAAAATCAAAATAAATATAATCTAACATGTCTCAATAAAAGTGTCTCGGGGAACAACCCAAGAATAAGTCTGATACATCAATGCAATAGACAGGAAATAAAGTGACTAGAAACAGAAATAACTTAGTATATAAAGCCAATACTCAGGAGAAGTCGTCTCGTCCTCGTGTTCTGGTACTGCTCCAATGTATGCTCCTGTCCTGTATACCTCAGATAGATCTCTTCGGCTATACCTGGGGACACAATCCGGATCCAGGTCCTCAGGGGACATAGTAAGTTACAAGAATAACTCAAGCCAATATAAATGCAGTGCAATAATAAATGAAACAAGAGGGTAAACTATGTAACCAGCTATGTGATATGCAAGTGAGAGCATTAATCATACTCAGGCTGAGACTACTATAGGCTCTGTGTCGGGGAAACCCATAGCAGCATTTTCTCTAAGGGCCAGTACATGTGCTAAAGCTCTGTGTCAGAGTCTAAGGCACCTCCAGATAACTATATATATATATATATATATATATATATATATAATATAATTAGCCTTTCGTATGGTAAGTCTCTCCCCACCCAATGTAATCACACATCTCATGTTCACGAAGTCTCATGTCCATGTCACGCAAGATCATGACCTCTAACTGATGCAGCGAGTCATAAGGATAGCTAAGCATATGTAATATCTATGTCACAAGTCCTGTAGCCTATACAGAATCACCATGAATAACTCAAAAGATTCTGTCACATGAATAGTGTCAAGTGTCCTGAGGTTTGACGTACTTGATTATGCAAGCACGAAGATATATAAAGTGTCGCGATATTAATCTCTAGTGATGTTACCCAACACTGCGTACGACGTCGACACCCGAATGTTATTCAGACGCTAAGCAATGTCACATGGTCCTAGGTTGAACATTTATACTAAGATTATATATGTATGTACAAAGAACCCAAGCAAATACTATAACAGGAATCACTTCAAGTTGGCAAGGTACACTTGTCTGGAGTTTGGTTTCCAACTGCGGCTCTGGTATTCGTGAAATCTCCAAGAATGTCTCTGGATGCTGAAACAAAAATTACCATCATGCTCAGAAGATATCAAATAGCTAGAATTGCCTGTCCTTGAGTCCAATTTGGACACAGGGGCAAAAGTGACAGTTTTTGGTCAAAGCGGGATCTACATGTGGCCCGCTTCGCATCGAAAAATGTGTCAGAGACAAAGTTTTCCAAATTTGTCAAAATTAGTGTCAACAAGTCCAAAACGATAATACGAACCCAACAGAATTTCCAGAATTGGATTCCGATGAGCCGATCACAAAATCGCCCTTCAAGTGGAGCCACGGGGCTACGATACGCGATTTTGTCAACGTTCTCAGAATCGAACCAAACTTGGGTCAGAGGACTAGCGTATTGCTACGAGTCTGATGGCGCAAGTTTCGTTTCGATACGACGTATGTATGTCACGACCCGCACCCGGTTTAGGGGCACGAGTGCGTGGGTACGTCCAGCCTACGCCGCAGCATCGGCGGTAGAACGCTGTCTAGGTCGAGTACTAACTAACAATCTCACACTAGTATCCAACTCCATAAGGAGATTCGGATAATACTATAAAAATATTCACAACATACTCAATCACAACTACAGCACGATAGGAATTTGAAGAAATAAAAGAATACAACACAAGTCTAGAGACAACATAATCATACCTGCAATCATTACTTCCAATCCCCAAGTGTGTCGGAACCAGTCTACTAAGGTCACAGTCTGGAAAAATATTTTCCAGTCAGGAAGGAGCAAAGTACATCTCTAAATAGCAGTTCTATATTAATGATATAAGTTATGTAGCAGTTCTAGATGAAAATATACCAAAAGCATGTATAGGTACGAGAAATAAAAGAAATGCTGGAAATACTGTAAGTAAACGCAGGAGAAGAAACAATATGTCCATGAGCAAGAACCTATGACTAAGTGTTTGAGTACTAGCTTTAGCATGTGATCAGCTTGGGATCTTGATCAGGCTGGTTACATGTGATTAGCTATAATTCACGAAGGTCAGGCTAACCGTTGGTTAGCTATGATGCATGTAGAGGTCAGGCTAATCACACGTAACAGCTATGAGGCACTGAGATGGTCAGGCCGCACCCGACGTGAGACGTGGGGTGAGCTATGATGCATGAAAAGTTGGGTATGATCACATATCTATACTAAAATACTCCCCACCCCCGACTGGTATAGTAGATCCAATCATGGTACGCTATGGCACGGGATTCCCTAGGAAGGTAGCAAATCTCCCCGGGAATCAGTGTCTGTACATGCACAAGATAACAAGGAAAACAAGTCTTGTATAAGCTACACCATGAATAAGAAATAACATCTCATGACGAGATCCGTGTATACCAATCCGTGTAACCAATGTGTCAAGAACATGGATATTTACACTAGATATAGTGAACATAGGAGATATCATAAATTAGAAACTAATCAGAGAATGTACTCGCCTTGGGTCCTTAGCTGGTAATTATTGATGTCCTGTTCCAGAGTATCCCCTGGGTGAACCCATAGTCCTATAAACATATCACAATATCACATTTGCATCAGATGCTACACTAACACACAAACAAAATACTAACTCAGGGCTATGCCAGGCAGGGCACTAGTCAATTAGGGTCATCTAGTAGGGATACGTATATAAATACACATATTATTAATTATCATTAATACTTACAATATATATATACATGCACCAATTTAAATGTATTTACAATATATATATATATATATATATATATATTGTCAATATTATTATTAAAATATACTAATATTAAATTACCAATTCAAATTTATACTACATATATATATACATACAGATGCCAATTAATTCATATATAAAAAATACGTTTTATTACACTTATACTACATGAAATTATACCAATTAAATATATGTATAATTATACAAAAAATATACATACATATATACATGTATATATATATATATAAGTATATACCCCAAAATAATTATATACATATACTAAAATATATATACAGAGATACCTAATCAATTACATACACTAGAATACGTATTTACATATATAAATTATTTCGAAATTATTTTGAACAATAATTTCAAATAAAGTTTATTTATAAAAACTAGAATTTATGTAAAAGCCAGTATACAATTATGTCTATAGTAAAATATATATATATCAGTCCAAATAAACTAATTTTTAAACTAAGCTTAATGTTGAAACCATTACTCAATTAATATTACCACCCAAACTTATTATATATTTATAAAATCAAAATCCTTATATATATAATACATAACTAATTTATACACATAATAAATAACTAAATTATAAACAATAAAACTAATATATATATATATATATATTACCAAACTTATTATAGGAAATTACTAAACTAATTATGTGCAATTAACAACTAGTTATATGAATTTAACTAATCTAATTATTAATCACTAATCTAATACAATTAACAACTAATTAATATAAATTAACAAATTTTTCTAATTAAAACTAAATTAATTAATAAAAATTAACTAATCTAATTGTTATAATTAAACTAATTAAACTAACTAATCTAATAATTAACTCAACTAATTAATCTAATTAACTAAACTAATTAATTAAATTAATTAACTTAAACTAATTACATATACATTATTCTTAGTTTACAGAACAGAGAAAGGAAAGAGGGAAGAAGAGGCTCACGATGGGGAGGGGTCTCCGTCGTCGGCGGGGGTTCCGCCGGGGTCGGCGTGGTGGGAGCTCCGTCGAGGTCACGCGGTGGTCGGCGTTCTCGTCCCGAGGAGGCGGCGGCGTGGAGCTTGAGAGCAGCGGCGTGGAGCTCGGGAGCAGCGGCGACTTCGAGGCGGCTGCGCCCCGGTCGAAGCTCGGCGAGGTCGAGGCGGATCCGAGGCGGCGGTGGCAGCGGCTCCAGATCTGAGGCGGCGGCGTCCCGGATCTGCTGTGGCGGTCGACGGATCTGGCTGCGGCGGCGGATCTTCGACTCAGCGGCGGTGGAAATTTTACTCGGCGGCGGAAGCTCGACGCGGTGAGGGGATCCGCGGCGGTCGAAGCTAGGTTAGGGCTTAGGGTTCTGTGTGTGTCAGGGGGTCGTGTCCGGGTCTGTCGAACACGGGGATGGTGTTGTGTACGGGTCCGGGTTGGACACGAGGGTGGTGCTCTGTGGGGGACGTGTCCGGGACTGGACACAGGAATCTGATGTACTGTGGGCGTGTTCGGGTGTTGGACACGGGAAATCTGGTTGTAATATTGTAACCGGACACAAGAAATGAATGGATACGGTGGGACACCCGGGGTCGGACCCGAGGCCATCACGGCTGACACGGTGATGCTGGACACACGGACACGAGCACACAAAAATGGTGGTGGCTTTGGCTTTGGGAATTGTGGGGGCTAGCTAATAAATTGGAGATTAGGGTTTCTTGAGAATGGTGATGAGAGCCTTAAATAGGGAAAGAGTTGTGGGCTAAAGGGTACGGGTTGGCCCAATAATGAATGGCCCAGATCATAATTAAACGGGTTTTTCATGTGAAAAAAAATGAGGGTGTGAATGGGAGACGGTAAACGGGTAAATTAAATAGAAAAAAAATTTAAGAAAAATGTTTTTAAGAGGCTTCCGATTAGCTACTAATTAAACTCATATTTTAAAACCCTAGAAAATATGTAATTTATTTATTTACTATTCCATTAATTAAAAATTATTTTGAAGAAACAACTAGTTCTTTAATTAATTTATAAAATAACTAATTTTATGATTTCAAGCCAATAAACATTTGAAACTAGAGAAATATATATATACATTATTACTTTTATTTATTTATAAGGAATCGTCATTTAGGAAAAATGATTTTTATAAAAGATTTTTAAATAACCTTCTACAATCAAACATTGTTTAAAAATCAAATAAAATTTCAAGGAGAAAATATTTTATAAACTTGATATTTTAAAAATAATTTAAAATCTAAATATTTCGGGAATTTGGAAATCGGAGGTTACAAGTCTACCCACCTTAGAAAAATTTTGTCCTCGAAATTTAGGATTCTCAATAATTGCCTTTACTCATCATATTATTTCTATCAAAATTTAAATTTCAACCCAATTAATCATGAAGTAATTCCATATTGCTATTTCACAACCTTTCAAAATTCTATATCATCATATTCTGGAAAATCTTCAAGTTTCAAAATTTTTTTTTTTTTTTTCATAATCTCCTCCAAATTTTTTTTTTTGTTCGTATCTAATTACTCAAGGATTTTAATATCCAATCCTCCAATTGAATTCCAATCAATGTATATTTATAACATTTAAAAAATCTGTATCCCAAATTTAAATTTTTAAACACTAATCCATCATTCATCTTACTCCTCTAACCCAAATTCAATTGATGCTTATTCAAATATAAATCCTCCTCCCGAGAATTGAATTTGACACTATTCCATTAACGATTTATTTCCTGATTTTTTTTTCTTTTTTTTTCTTTTTTTTTTCAAATACTCAACGATGCGATACTTTCAGAATCTTCAATGCAACATCCATAATATAAACTATAAAATTTCTATCTTGCAATCAAATAGAAAAATGATAATCTCTCAAATTTTCTCAAATTTTATTAATCACTTTAATAATATCAAGATTTTTCTAAAATTAATAAATCCTCAATTTTGTCCTGTGAATTTCTTAACTCTCTATTTAAGTTAATGTCTGTCCTCGAATTTCAATCATACCTCGATTTTCATAAAATCAATGATCCATCAACTCCGTTATAACAACCCCTAAATTCTTTATTTAAATTAATGCTCATCCACAACTTTAATCCTCTTGTCTCTTTTTGTCAGTCATAACCTCGTCACATATCTTTGCTATGGTCAAAGCCCTAATGATCATGGGTTAAGAAAATTCTACCTACAGCCAAGCAATTTAAGAAAATGTATAGGTCATGTATCTTGTCATGGTATTTCAGTCTCTGTTAAGGTGTACTACTAGCTACAATCAATCAAAAATCACAAATACAAACCACGATACTAGGGAATCAATTAATCAGAAGACAAAAACAACATGAGAAAAAGAAAGAACCTGCTAACATATTACTTGCGGTATCTGCTATCAAACACTTAACTCTAGCACATTCACTAACAAATTCCTATTCATGTACACTGTACCCATCTCAACTAATCATTAATCTACAAAATCCATGAATATATCCATATGGCACACACCTGTTTATTAATACCAAATCTGATACCAAGGACCTCTAATATTGCCATGGTTCAATAATGCATCCTAGTTGATACCTCTATCTCTTTAGTACCATACCCTCTGTCAGTTCCCGTTCCTACTACAATCGTTCATACTAGTCGTTCTTATCGCTCAAATATACGTCAAGTGCAACACCATACTAAATACTACTCTTTCCAATACAATTTTAGATGGACACCCAAGTCAGTCTGCGGTGCCATCTCAATCATGCTCAAATCACCAGATCCTTACACACGTATATCATCTACTCATATATTAATATTCATATCTCCCATCTACAAAAATTTATCCTCAAAATAATCGTCAAGGTTTAACTTCTCGATCAACTTAAAATAAAATGCATATACCTCCTCAAAATTAGATACTCCGCATCGAAATAAAATTTAATCACTTCTAAAATTTTTGTAGCTTGACTATGTTTATTGAATTTAAATCCTCAATATTTTAACAACATAAAATCTCAACTCCTTAAAATTCTCAAAATCTTATTTCATTTCCATTCTTGAAACGATAAAATTAAATCCACAAGTACACATTTATAAATGTTCACGGTCTCTAATGCTCAAGGTGCACACTAATACACCAATCTAATTATCATCACTTGAAGTGCTTATTGTTTGAGTGTCATTCTCGACTAACCCTCGAAATAGAACCATTAGCACTCTTGGTATTATATCACTAGCTGCATTAATGGATTATCTCATCAAGCTCATTAGAACTCATGATCACCTGTATCCTCTATAACACTCATGTTTCTTTACTCTCATGGGTATGTGTATGGTTCCTCATCTCGATGGTTGTATATGTATTTCCTTTAATCCTTTAAAGCCTTTTAAACTAATCCGTGATACGCTTCACAACTTCCATTACTAATCCTGATATTTCTCTACTTATGACATCTCATTAAACCCTTTATACATATACATTTCTTTACCTTTAACATTTTCGATATCAATCATCAAATTGGACATCATGCTCCATAAATCCTTAACACAATTCCCGGATACTTAATCGTTTACATAGATCACTCAATTACATAATCATGATTATCCAGGACGGGTAATTGGCTCTGATACTAACTCTGAGAACTATCACTGATACTCTATACTCTCCTTAACTCTCAGTCTCTAATGACACTACTCCTAGAATCATTGGTACAAGGTACTATGCTAAGGGCTAACTCTAGATTAAAGCCTACTGCTCACATGTCCAACTAAGAAACACTTACAACTCACTAGCAACACAGTCAATACTAATACAAGACACAAACAAAATTACAAGCCACTAATTATCATACTTAACAAGAAATCCTCAAGGGATAGGAGCTCAAAGACTGAATTGAGGACAGAAGGTATCTTTACTGCTAGTAAAGAAAGAAGCGGTGGAACAAAGTCCTGGAATAACAGAAATAGATAAGTCTTGAGATGATATTTTAAGAACCAATTTAAGATACAACCTGATAATCATACACGTCTATCCGAAATTATGACACTTAGAATCCTCGCCACGCCAGTAAGCATAGATGCGATAAACGACAGGTTCCGTAACTAAGGTATACAACCCTATAATCATGTCATCTAGAATACTCGCCACGCCAACCGGTATGGCTGCGAGAAACTCTAAATCTCATAACTAAAGTATGTACATCCAAGTTAGGTTCCTACGTTCTCGTCACGACAGCTAATATGGCTGCGATAAATTCTAGGTTCCATAACCAAAGTAGACGTTTTACCTTCCTCACTGTCCTCATCAATATATGTCATCAGATGATACCATAAATTCTAGTCCGTAAAAATTCATCTCAATTTGAAATCAACTCAACAACGATACCAAGAATTTAAGTTAACAACTGGTCAACAAGAATCAAACTCAACAATGATGCCAAGAATTTAATTTAATAACTGCTCAACCAGAATCAAGTTCAGTAACAACAAGCGAGAGCGGACGGAAACAAGGAAAAAGATTTAAATTGGAAATTATAACAAGATCCTCAAGGGGTCGTCCCAGGAATCTCTCAAGAGTTTGTGATTGAGTATCCTCTCTCATCCTAGCATCCTATGTCCTATATTCAATAGCAGGTGCGCAGTAGTACAACTATGACGTCGCACTACCACGACATCGCACAACTTGCGAAGTCTGACCTGCATGGGCCACCACTAAAAACGTGTCACGACCCGCACCCGATTTAGGGGCACGAGTGCGTGGGTACGTCCAGCCTACGCCGCAGCATCGGCGGTAGAACGCTGTCTAGGTCGAGTACTAACTAACAATCTCACGCTAGTATCCAACTCCATAAGGAGATTCGGATAATACTATAAAAATATTCACAACATACTCAATCACAACTACAGCACGATAGGAATTTGAAGAAATAGAAGAATACAACACAAGTCTAGAGACAACATAATCATACCTGCAATCATTACTTCCAATCCCCAAGTGTGTCGGAACCAGTCTACTAAGGTCACAGTCTGGAAAAATATTTTCCAGTCAGGAAGGAGCAAAGTATATCTCTAAATAGCAGTTCTATATTAATGATATAAACTATATAGCAGTTCTAGATGGAAATATACCAAAAGCATGTATAGGTACGAGAAATAAAAGAAATGCTGGAAATACTGTAAGTAAACGCAGGAGAAGAAACAATATGTCCATGAGCAAGAACCTATGACTAAGTGTTTGAGTACTAGCTTTAGCATGTGATCGGCTTGGGATCTTGATCAGGCTGGTTACATGTGATTAGCTATAATTCACGAAGGTCAGGCTAACCGTTGGTTAGCTATGATGCATATAGAGGTCAGGCTAATCACACGTAACAGCTATGAGGCACTGAGATGGTCAGGCCGCACCCGACGTGAGACGTGGGGTGAGCTATGATGCATGAAAAGTTGGGTATGATCACATATCTATACTAAAATACTCCCCACCCCCGACTGGTATAGTAGATCCAATCATGGTACGCTATGGCACGGGATTCCCTAGGAAGGTAGCAAATCTCCCCGGGAATCAGTGTCTGTACATGCACAAGATAACAAGGAAAACAAGTCTTGTACAAGCTACACCATGAATAAGGAATAACATCTCATGACGAGATCCGTGTATACCAATCCGTGTAACCAATGTGTCAAGAACATGGATATTTACACTAGATACAGTGAACATAGGAGATATCACAAATTAGAAACTAATCAGAGAATGTACTCGCCTTGGATCCTTAGCTGGTAATTATTGATGTCCTGTTCCAGAGTATCCCCTGGGTGAACCCATAGTCCTATAAACATATCACAATATCACATTTGCATCAGATGCTACACTAACACACAAACAAAATACTAACTCAGGGCTATGCCAGGCAGGGCACTAGTCAATTAGGGTCATCTAGTAGGGATACGTATATAAATACACATATTATTAATTATCATTAATACTTACAATATATATATACATGCACCAATTTAAATGTATTTACAATATATATATATATATATATATATATATATATATATATATATATATATATATATATATTGTCAATGTTATTATTAAAATATACTAATATTAAATTACCAATTCAAATTTATACTACATATATATATACATACAGATGCCAATTAATTCATATATAAAAAATACGTTTTATTACACTTATACTACATGAAATTATACCAATTAAATATATGTATAATTATACCAAAAATATACATACATATATACATGTATATATATATATATATATAAGTATATACCCCAAAATAATTATATACATATACTAAAATATATATACAGAGATACCTAATCAATTACATACACTAGAATACGTATTTACATATATAAATTATTTCGAAATTATTTTGAACAATAATTTCAAATAAAGTTTATTTATAAAAACTAGAATTTATGTAAAAGCCAGTATACAATTATGTCTATAGTAAAATATATATATATCAGTCCAAATAAACTAATTTTTAAACTAAGCTTAATGTTGAAACCATTACTCAATTAATATTACCACCCAAACTTATTATATATTTATAAAATCAAAATCCTTATATATATAATACATAACTAATTTATACACATAATAAATAACTAAATTATAAACAATAAAACTAATATATATATATATATATATTACCAAACTTATTATAGGAAATTACTAAACTAATTATGTGCAATTAACAACTAGTTATATGAATTTAACTAATCTAATTATTAATCACTAATCTAATACAATTAACAACTAATTAATATAAATTAACAAATTTTTCTAATTAAAACTAAATTAATTAATAAAAATTAACTAATCTAATTGTTATAATTAAACTAATTAAACTAACTAATCTAATAATTAACTCAACTAATTAATCTAATTAACTAAACTAATTAATTAAATTAATTAACTTAAACTAATTACATATACATTATTCTTAGTTTACAGAACAGAGAAAGGAAAGAGGGAAGAAGAGGCTCACGATGGGGAGGGCTCTCTGTCGTCGGCGGGGGTTCCGCCGGGGTCGGCGTGGTGGGAGCTCCGTCGAGGTCACGCGGTGGTCGGCGTTCTCGTCCCGAGGAGGCGGCGGCGTGGAGCTTGAGAGCAGCGGCGTGGAGCTCGGGAGCAGCGGCGGCTTCGAGGCGGCTGCGCCCCGGTCGAAGCTCGGCGAGGTCGAGGCGGATCCGAGGCGGCGGTGGCAGCGGCTCCAGATCTGAGGCGGCGGCGTCCCGGATCTGCTGTGGCGGTCGACGGATCTGGCTGCGGCGGCGGATCTTCGACTCAGCGGCGGTGGAAATTTCACTCGGCGGCGGAAGCTCGACGCGGTGAGGGGATCCGCGGCGGTCGAAGCTAGGTTAGGGCTTAGGGTTCTGTGTGTGTCAGGGGGTCGTGTCCGGGTCTGCCGGACACGGGGATGGTGTTGTGTACGGGTCCGGGTTGGACACGAGGGTGGTGCTCTGTGGGGGACGTATCCGGGGCTGGACACAGGAATCTGATGTACTGTGGGCGTGTCCGGGTGTTGGACACGGGAAATCTGGTTGTAATATTGTAACCGGACACAGGAAATGAATGGATACGGTGGGACACCCGGGGTCGGACCCGAGGCCATCACGGCTGACACGGTGATGCTGGACACACGGACACGAGCACACAAAAATGGTGGTGGCTTTGGCTTTGGGAATTGTGGGGGCTAGCTAATAAATTGGAGATTAGGGTTTCTTGAGAATGGTGATGAGAGCCTTAAATAGGGAAAGAGTTGTGGGCTAAAGGGTGCGGGTTGGCCCAATAATGAATGGCCCAGATCATAATTAAACGGGTTTTTCATGTGGAAAAAAATGAGGGTGTGAATGGGAGACGGTAAACGGGTAAATTAAATAGAAAAGAAATTTAAGAAAAATGTTTTTAAGAGGCTTCCGATTAGCTACTAATTAAACTCATATTTTAAAACCCTAGAAAATATGTAATTTATTTATTTACTATTCCATTAATTAAAAATTATTTTGAAGAAACAACTAGTCCTTTAATTAATTTATAAAATAACTAATTTTATGATTTCAAGCCAATAAACATTTGAAACTAGAGAAATATATATATACATTATTACTTTTATTTATTTATAAGGAATCGTCCTTTAGGAAAAATGATTTTTATAAAAGATTTTTAAATAACCTTCTACAATCAAACATTGTTTAAAAATCAAATAAAATTTCAAGGAGAAAATATTTTATAAACTTGATATTTTAAAAATAATTTAAAATCTAAATATTTTGGGAATTTGGAAATCGGAGGTTACAGTGTACACGAAGTTACAATGAGTTCCAAAATGATGCCGATATGGGCGTTGTCGACGGATATACATTGATTCCGGTGTGCACGCACATCCAAATCAACTTCCGCAAAATCCCACACGTCCGTATTAATGGCGCGCACCTTTCGATAAAGTCTGCACACGACCAAGTCGTCCCGTTTGGTGTGGCGCACTCAGTTTCGGGAAAAAATAGGACGTTATTTTTCCTGATTTTGGGTCGCAGTTTGCGATCGCCACAAGACGCAACACACCGAACGGGTTGCACGGGTATCGAGGGGGTCACACATGGTTCGCGTCACAACAGACGAAACGGGAAACGGGGCAGCAAGGAGAGAGAAATGGCTACCTTAACAAGGCTCCGCAGAGGGCAAAAAATCGTAATTCCGCGAGGCGGCGCGACAGAGCGGCGGGGCTAGGGTTAGGGTTCCGGCCACTGGGCGGCCGGAGGGAAAAGTCTACTCTCCTTAAAAGAATTTCGTTCTCAAAATTTAAGATCCTCAACAGTCGTATTTATTTATTATTTTATTTTCCATCAAAACTCAAATTTATCGAACCCCATAATCTTGAAGTAATCCCACATTGTTATTTCACAAACTTTCATAATTCTATAGATATCATATTTCTGAAAATTTGTCAAATTTAAAAATTAAATTCCAATCGTATCATAATCTCCTCAAAATTTGATGTTAGTAATAAAATACCCAAAAATTTAATATCCAATCCTCTAATTTTAAATCCAATCAATGCACATTTATAAAATTTAAAAAATCTCATCCAAAAAGTTTATATTCAAACACTAACCCATTAATCATCTTACTCCTCAAACCATAAGTAAATCACTAAATACAAAATTTACTATCCAATCCTTTAATCGAAATCCAGTCAATGCATATTTATAAAATCTAAAAATCTTATCCCAAAATTTGAATTCAACACTAATCCATTAGTGATCTTAATCCTCGATTTCCTCTTTTTTCCCCACAATAATCAAATAATATAATACTCGTAAAATCTTCAAATATAACATTCAAAATATAAGTTCATAACTTGCAGTCCATTAAATATAATGATAATCTTCTTAAATTTCTCAAAATTTAATGACCAATTCAATCATATTATAATCTTTATAAAATCAATAATTTAACAAGATCGTCAATTCTGTCATATTACGTTCTCAACTTTTTGTTTAAATAAATATTTATTCTCAAAATTTAAGGCACATTGCCTCTCTTTGCCAAACCATAACCTCTTCATTAATTCTTCACTATGGTCAAACCCTCAACAATCAAAGTCTAAGAGAATCCTACCTATAGTCATACAACACGCAATACAACACGATATCTAGATAAAATATGCAATCTAGATGAAACATGCATGGTTATGGTCTCTTTTGTTATTGTGTTGCAGTCTCTGTCGGGGTGTACCACTAGCTATATTCTAGCAAGAGAAGCATTGATACATGCTACGTTACTAAGGAATCAAGCAATCAACCAATCAAAAGACAAAAAAGGAACATGAGAAAAGAAAAGAAGGAACCTGCTAACACATTACCTGTAGTATCTTCTATCTCTAACATACACTTAACTCTGGCACATTCACTAACTAATTCCTACCCTTGTACACTGGTACCCATATCAACTAATTATTAGTCCAAAACATCCATGAATACATCCTTATTGCATACACCTATCTATTGATACCTAGATCTGATACCAAGAATCTCTAATACAACCATAGTTTAATAATGCATCCAAAGTTTGATACCTCTATCCCTTGGTACTACTGTTTCTACTACAAGCACACTCACTGCTAGCTCTCTTACCTACTATAATTGTTTATACTGGTTATTCTTATCACTCAAGTGCACACCAAGTGCAACACACCATACTTAAGTACTGCTCACTCTCATACAACTTTAGGTGGACACCCAAGTCAGTTTGTAGTGCCATCTCTAGCATTCTCAAGCCAATAGATCCTTACACATGCACATCAATCACTCATATACTAATATATATCTTACTCACCATAAAATTAATCCTCAAAATAAGATCATCAAAGTTTAACTTCTTGAACAATTTAAAATAAAATGCATATACTTCCCTCAAAAGTCAAATACTCAATATCGAATTAAAATTGTTAATCACTTCCAAAATCTTTATAGCTTTGACTATGTTTATTGAATTGAATTTTAATTCCTCAAACATTTTAATAACATAAAATCTCAACTCCTCAAAATTCTTAAAATTCATTATACTATTTAAATTATAAATTTAAATCTACAAGTATACATATAAATACTCACAGTCTCTAATACTCAAGGTGCATAAAATACACCAATTGTCTACAACTCTCAACTGTATACTAAAATTTGCACTGCCCGGATTACTTGCAATATTACTTCCAATAATCAAAGTTATCATCACACATATTTTTTCCAATGATTTTCAATCTGTATTAATTGATACACCAATCTAATTATCATCACTCGAAGTACTTACTGTTATTAGTACCTCGCTCAACAAATCCTTGATATAGAATCACCAGCACTATTGATATAGTAACACTAGCTTCATCATTAGATTACCTCATCACATTGACTAGAACTCATGATCACTTGTACTTTCTATAATTCATATATTTACTTCACTCTCAAAGGCAGGCATATGGTTCCATATCTCGATTTATGTACGTATCTTCTCTTAAGTCTTTTACAGACTGTTACACTAGTCTATGATACACTTCATACCTTACATAATCCACTTGATATTTCTCAACCCATGACACACCATTGGAATTTTCTAATACTCATGCTTCCACTTTCATGAACTTTCGTTTTCTGATACTTATCACCCACTGTGTATCCTGTATATACCTTCTAGGCACTCTTTCACCTATTGCTTCTAATACATCACTTGTCTCAATATCAGGTGATACATCCATCATTAGTCATATATCGGTACACTCAGATCAAATAACCTATCAAGGTCCTACTTATCTGTAACACAAGTCTCACTACTTAGCATAATACATTCTTATTTACTCACACTTTCCTATACACTTATGGGTATCCTCATACTATGGCACACTCATTAATTTTCTTTATGCATATGCACTTCTTTACTCTTGACACACCCAAGTATCACCCATTAAATTGAATATCATGCTCCATTAATCTTCAACACAATTCCTTGATACTTAATTGTTTACATATAACCACCAACTACATGAATTCATGACTATCAGGGACTGGCATGCTGACTCTGATACTAACTCTTGGAACCATCACTGATACTCTTTTCTCCCCCTTCTACTAATAGTGCCAATACTAACCATAATAACACATATTATAGAACTATTACTACGAGGTACTATGCTATGGGTTAACTCTAGATTGATTCCTACTGCTCACATGTCTAACTAAGAAACACTTACAACTAACAAGTCACACTCAGTCAACACTAATACAAGACACAAACAAAATTGTAAGTCACTAATTATCATACTAACAAGGAATCCTCAAGGAAAAGAAGCTAAAAAAGGAACTGGATTAAGGACTGAAGGTATCTTTACTGCTAGTAAAGAAAAAGAAGCGATGGAACAAAGTCCTGGAATAACAAAAATAGATAAGTCTTGAGATGATACTTTAAGAACCAATTTAAGATACAACCTGATAATCATACACGTCTATTAGAAATCATGACACTCAGAATCCTCGCCACGCCAGTAAGCATAGATGCGATAAACGACAAGTTCCGTAACTAAGGTATGCAACTCGATAATCATGTCATCTAGAACCCTCGCTATGCCAACCGGTATGGCTGCGAGAAATTCTAAATTTCATAACTAAAGTATGTACATCCAAGTCAGGTTCCTACGTTCTCGTCACGACAGCTAATGTGGCTGCGATAAACTCTAGGTTCCATAACCAAAGTAGACGTTTTACCTTTCTAACTGTTCTCATCAATGTATGTCATCAGATGATACCGTAATTTTTTTGCCCGTAAAATTCATCTCGATATGAAATTAACTCAACAACGATACCAAGAATTAAATTTAACAACTGGTCAACAAGAATCAACTCAACAATGATACCAAGATTTTAATTTAATAACTTCTCAACAAGAATTAAGTTCAATAACAACAAGCAAGAGCGGACAAAAACAAGGAAAATATTTAAATTGGAAATTATAATAAGATTCTCAAGGGGTCGTCCCAAGAATCTCTCAAGATTTTTTTTTTGTGATTGAGTATCATCTCTCATCCTAGTATCCTATGTCCTATATTCTATAGCAGGCACACAGAAGCACAACTAAGACGTTGCACTACCACGACATCACACAACTTGCGAAGTCCGACCTGCATGGGCCACCACTAAAAATGTGTCACGACCCGCACCCGGTATAGGGACACGAGAGCGTGGGTACGTCTAGCCTACGCCACAGCATCGGCTGTAAAATGCTGTCTAGGTCAATGCACTGTCTAAACAATCTCGCACGAGTATCCAACTACATAAGGAGACATGGATAATCATAATATAATATGAACAACATACTCAATCACATAACTACAGCAAGATACGATATCGAAGAAATAAATAAAACACAACACAAGTCTAAATAGAAATAATCTAACTCAACGATAATATCCAAGTCTCAACAAGTATGCCGGAGACAAATCCGGTACCAATAAACTGCTAAAGGAAACTAACTAGATAACTAGTAATTTCGGCTAGACCTCCCAAAATCACAACTGAACTACCATATCCAAGTCTGCAGCTACTCTCCCTGTGGTCCATAAAATGTCGGACACCAGTCCTCTATGGCATATTCTGGAAACATATTTCCAGTCAGGAAGGAGCAAAGTACATCTCAAATAACAGTTCCATTTAATTGATAAGGACTATAAATAATAAATAGATGATGCTATATACTATGAGAAGGCAATAAATAAATGCGATGATAATATAAGAGACATGCAATATAAGCAATATGGTACAGTCAGTGCATATATAAAATGAAAGGAAAGAGCTACAATATCATATACAGGTGATGTGGTATATAAAAATGAAATAAAGAACTGTAACTATTATAAGTGTTTGAAATATCAGCCTATCATGTGATCGGCTTGGGACAAGATCAGGCTTGTTACATATGATTATCTATGATTCATGTAAGGTCAGGCTAACCATTTGGTTAGCTATGATGCAAGTAATGGTCAGGCTAATCATATATAACAGGCTATGGGGCATGTAATGGTCAGGCTACACCCGACGTAAGGTGTGGGGTAAGCTATGATGCATGTAGAGTTGGGTATGATCACATAATCTACTAATATTTTTCTCGCCCCCAACTAGTACAGTGGATCCAACCATGACACGTTACGATAGACGATCAATGTCCAATATATCATGTACGATGTCTAATATCAATATCGTGTACAATGTCAATGCGATAATCAATATAAAATCTCATGACTGCAGATTCAATCTATATACTAGTCCGTGTAGCACAGTGTCAAGAATCAGATGTAATATTTCTAGATACTAAAATTATTGAAATTATCAAATAATTGGAAATTATTAGAGAATGTACTCGCCTTGGGTCCTTAGCTGGTAATACCAATATCCTGTTCCAGAGTATCGTCTGAATGATCCAACAGTCCTATAGACATATCATAAAATATAATATTGTATCAGACATTACACTAGCACCCAATAAAAATGCACTGAACTCAGGGCCACGCTAGGTATGACACTGGCCAACTAGGGTCAAGTGTGCGTCAAATTGCACGGGTGTTGTGTCTGCAATGCTGTGTAAGACAGACAATCAGTCATGATCCGCACCCGGAATTGGGGCACGAGTACGTGGGTACGTCCAGCCTACGCCACAGCATCGACGATAGAACGCTGTCTAGGTCATGATACTATCTAAGCAATCTCACATGAGCATCCAATCTCCATAAAGAGGCACGAATGACACAATATAATATGAACAACATACTCTATCACATAACTACAGCACGATAAGATATCGAACAAAATAAAATAAAATACAACACAAGTCTAAATATAAATAATCTAACTCAACAATATCCACGTCTCAACAAATATGCCGAGACAAATCCGGTACCAAATGATCTACTAAAAGAACTAACTAGATAACTAGTGATTCCGGCTAGACCTCCAGAAATCACAACTGAACTACCAAGTCCAAGTCTGCAGATACTCACCCTGTGGTCCATAAAATGTCGGACACCAGTCCTCTAAGGCATAGTCTGGAAAAATATTTCCAGTCAGGAAGGAGCAATGTACATCTCAAATAACAGTTCCATTTAATTGATAAGGACTATAAACAATAAACAGATTATGCTATATACTGAGAGAAGACAGTGAATAAATACAATGGCAAAATAAAGAGGCAGGCAATGTAAAGAGACATGCAATATAGGCAATATGATACAATCAGTGCATATATGAAATAAAGAGAACGAGGTACAATATCATATACGGGTGATGTAGTATATGATCTAAAATAGAGAACTGTAACTATTCTAAGTGTTTGAAATAGTAGTTCGAACTGTGATCGGCATGGGACTTGTATCAGAGCTATATGGCCTGGCTAATCATGCGTGAGGAGTATGATAAATACTAACATTGTTCTATACTTGTATAAAAGGGATATAATCACATTTCTCACTAACTACTTCTCCTCCCCCAACTAGTATAGTGGATCCAACCATGACACGTCACGATACACGAGCAATATCCAATCTATCATGTACAAGGTCTAAATATCAATATCGTGTACAATATCAATACGATAATCAATGTAACATCTCATGACTGCAGATCCAATCTATATACTAGTCCGTGTAGCACAGTGTCAAGGATCAGATGTAATATTTCTAGATACTGAACTTATAAAAATTATCAAAGAATTGGAAATTATCAGAGAATGTACTCGCCTTGGGTCCTTAGCTGGTAATACCAAAGTCCTGTTCCAGAGTATCGCCTGGATGATCCAACAGTCCTATAGACATATCATCAATATAAAATTTGCATCAGATGCTACACTAACACAATCATAATACATTGAACTAAGGGGCTATGCCAGGTATGGCACTGGTCAACTAGGGTCAGTGTGCGTTAAGTTGCACGGACGTCGCGTCTGTGATTGCTGTGCAAGACAGACGGTCAAAATAATACGGGACTGGCCAGTACGTCAGTGTACATATAGCAGACAACTAACATTTACAGGGTTACAGGTCAATGTAAAGACAGGGTATCCGTAATTACACTCGGGTCACCTAAAACATTCACCAATTATATATTATCAATAATCAAATATAATACATATATATGGTTATACCAAATTATATAAAAAATATGTATAAGTGTATATACACTAAATAGAAATATATATATATATATATATATATATATATATATATATATATATATATATATATATATATATATATATATTACATATATATACATATGTTAAAAATACGCATAACACATTTATACATAACAACCATTATTTAAGAATATATATACTGAATATATATATATATATATATATATATATATATATATATATATATATATATATATATATATATATATATATATATATATATATATATATATATATATACTAGTGAAAATATACATATGTTATATTTATATATATATATACCAATAAAAATATACCTATACTATATTTATATATATTTATATACCAATAGAAATATACCTATACTATATTTAATACATATACCATATACGTATAAAAGTACATATATATATATATATATATATATACCAATACAAAAATATATATGCTACATATATACATACCAAAATACATACATATATATGTATATACATATACCAAAATACGTATTTATATATATACCAATACAACATACTACCTACATACATAAATACATACATTCATACATACGTACGTACACGCGTACGCGAGGGACGAAAGTCGTACCTGCGAGCATCTACGATGACGGCGAAGACGACGACGACGACGAGGTGGCGAAGACAATGACGACGAAGGCAGTGGTTGTAATCACCTAAAAATTTTAAGAATTTTTAAATTTAATTTTATGGAATTTAATTAGCATTTTCTGTAATTCTAAACTAAGGTAGACTGATTAAAATGAATTTTTAAAAGATATTAAATAATATTAAAATGTGATAAAAATTATATTTTTTAGTGTAAAATGAAAAACTAGACATAGGGTATTTTTTCGGGAATTTATTGGACCCCGGATGAATTTTTAAACACCTAATAACTATTATTATGTAATTACTTATTTATTTAATTATTAGATAATTATTTTTAAACCAGACCGGCCCAAACCCATTGAACTCGGCCCAAACCCATCGAGCCCGGCCCAGCCCGCTTAAACCGCCCAAACGGGTCGGGCCGGGTCAGCCCAACCCGCACCCGTCCACCCGACCCGACCCGCTAAACCATCTCCCCCAAACCTCTCCTCTGCCCGACTGTCCGCCTCCTCGCCGCCGGTAACGGCCGCCGCCCGCTCGCCTACCCGCGCCACCTCGCCGCTGCGTAACGGCCACCCGACCCTCCATCTTCCTCTCCCCTCGTCGGACGCCGCTCCCTCTCCCCATCTCCGGCTACAAAACCCCCAAACCCGCCGCCTTCGTCCTCGTCGAACCCGCTGCCACCCCACCGTGCCCGACGCCCGACTCCGCCCTAGCCTCGCTGTGCTCAGCCCTGCGTCCCCCAGACGCCTCAGCCATCTCCGGCGGTTCCCTCGACAGTCGTCCCTGACCCAGTGAGCACCCGACGCCTCCTTCCTCACAGCTCCTCCGCCACCGCGCTGCTCTCCGACCTCGCTGAGCCGCCGCAGCCCGCCTCCAGCTGAAGACTCCCATCGCCGGACACAGCTGAAGACTCGGCCGGACACAGGACTGGACCCGACACAGAGAATTCGACACAGGAGCACAGTAAACCCTAACCCTAGTTTTGGACTCGTGTCGGACACAACTCGAGACACGAGGAATTCGGTTTTTGAAGCCCACTTCAGGTATTCATAACTTTTTGTTCGTAGCTCGGATTTCAATTTCGTAAATTGCATCGCGTAGCCTGTATGACCCTCTCGGTGCCCGGACAAACTGCTCAGGGCATCGCATCCTGTGGTGATCGCACACCGCGATCCAAAAACAGAAAAAAAAACCAGACCCTATTTTATCCCGGAATCGAGTACGCCCCGCCAAACGGGACGACTTGGTCGCGTGCGGTCTTCACAGATACGTTCGCGTCGTTGATACGGACGTGCGGGATTTCACAGAAGCTGATTTGGGTGTGCATGCACACCGGAATCAGTGCGTATCCGCGGACACCGCCCCGTATCTGACTCTTCTGTTTCTCGTTGTAACTTAGTATACACAAGTCAGATCGAGACAAAACTTGCGCCATTGGACTCGTAGCAATAAGCTGGTTCTGTGAACCAAGTTTGGTTCGATTCTGAGAACGTTGACAAAATCGTGTGTCGTGGGCCCCACAAGCTCCCCCCGACGGGCGATTTTGAGAACGGCTCATCGGAATCCAATTCTGGAAGTTTCGTTGGGTTCGTATCATCGTTCCTGACCTGTTGACACTAAGTTGGACTATTTTTGAGACCTTTGACCCTGACTCGATTTTCGGTGCAAAGCGGCCCACATATGGACCCGCTTTGGCCCAGAAATGTCATTTTTGCCCTTGTGTCCAAACTGGACTTAAGGACAGGCATTTCTAACTATTTCCTATGTTCTGAGACTGTTGGTAATGTTCATTTCAGCTTTTGGAGGAGTTATTGCTGAACCCACTGTTACAAGGACCGCTACTGGTATTCCAATTCCAGGCAAGTGTACCTTGCCATAAATTGCAGTTTATTAGTTTATTTTATTCTCTTGCTCTATTTTCTGTGACCAGTGTGCATGATATAACCTAGGACCGTATGACATACTTAGCGTCCGATTACAGTCGGGTGCCAACCCCGTACGCGGAGTTGTGTACGTCATTTAGTGTTAGACATTCGAGACCCTTTATATTCTCGTGCTTGTTTATCAAGTACACTATAACCTAGGACACTTGACACCATACATTGACAGAATCTTCCTGAGATATTCAAGGTAATTATGTATAGGATACAGGATGGACATAGTTATTATACTCTTAGATTATGACTGTTGTATTAGCTCTGATCTCACGTGACATGGACATGCGACGTGTGGTTACATTGGGTGGGGAGAGGCACACAGGCTACAGGCTGTTCTATATATATATACTACTATTGTGAGGTTGTAGACTCTCGAGCAGAGCTAGACCACTACTAGATATTGCTGCTACCGGCTCCCCGACACAGAGCTTATAGCAGTCTCAGCCTGAGTACTAGTGTTGCTCTCAGTTGCATTTTCACATAGATGGTTATGTAGTTACCCTATTTATTTTATTTTCTATTTCACTGCATCTATTTTTGGCTTGTATTATTTGTACCTTGCTATGTCCCCTGAGGACCTGGAATGGATGATGTCCCCAGGTTTAGCAGAAGAGCATTATCCCGAGGTTTACGGGACAGGAGCTGAAGCTGTACCAGGAGCTGTTGCTGAAGGAGAACCTAACATAGAAGCAGAGGTGATGGATGAAGACTTTACTTGAGCTTATGACATTTGTACTCTTCATATACTTTATTTTAGACTCTTTTGTTCTGGTCTGATGAACCAGTGTTTTAGACTCTTGTCGGGTTGTTCCCCGACATACTCTACTGAGACTGGACTTTGATATACTTTCTTTATTTGCTGATGTTCTTACTATTCTGTGTGTGGATGAGATTAGTTTTTGACTTATTGTTGTAGACCTATATTACAGCTTAAGTATTCCCGATGGATCCATTAAATTGGATTATCCATCGGTGTGAACTGCTGGCCAATGCCACGTGTCTAGTCCTTCGATATTTTGGGACTGGGGCGTGACAGTGGTCCATCAGCGGGAGGGAGCTCGGGATTGCTCGGCTGAGGGGCCTAGCCGGGTGCAGGTGGAGTAGGGTGGCGCGGGTGAACTTCTGTGAAGGTGGTGGAGTCGAGGCGAGGCCGGGGTGGTTCAGGATGGAGGAGTGGTGATGGAGGGAGATGCGGCCGGGCTGAACTGGTTGATGGGGGTGGTGCCGGTCCTGATGATGATGGTGGTGGTGCTGGTTGGTTCAGGTGGTGGTGCTTGTATAGGGTGGTGGAAGCAGCGGGGGTAGGCAGAGCTAATGGCCGGAGGAGGTTGGCTTAGTGGCAGTATAGCCGGGGGAGAAGCTGGAGGGAATGCAGCCGAAGGAAAGTAGTAGTGGAGGAGCGGTGGTCCTGATGGTGGTGGTGGTAGTTCTGGTGGTGGTCGAGAGGGAGAATGGGAGGTCGGGAAGAGGCTGAGGGGTCCGTGGACGGGGTTGCCGTGTGGTGATGACGGTGGTGGCGAGTCGAATGGGTGGTCGGGTCGGAGTCGAAGGTGGAGTGGGGTCGAAGCTCGGGACTTGGCCGGGTTGGGCTGTGTAGTGGTGGAGTTGCGGGTTGCAGCGGGCCGGGCTGCGGGGACAGCAAGGTGCAGGAGGATGGCCGGCTGAAGGAGGGTGGAGCTGAGGATGGAGGATCGGTGATGTCCGTCGGGTCGACCGAAGAAGGGGGCCGGGGTGCCCGGGTGAACAATGGAGATGGAGATGATTTCCCCCTTTGTAAAATTTAAAAAGGAAGGAGAAGAAGAAGAAATGAAGAAGAAGAAGAAGAAGAAGAGAAGAAGAAAGAAAAAAAATAGAAAATGCATACCGTTGTATGAGGGAGAGGAGATGGGGGCTTCCCTAGGTTTGGGGATTAGGTCATGGTTGGGAAGAGTGTGTGAAGTGACATTGAATATGATGGTGAGTGGAAAATGAGTGGTGTTGATGCACCCATTCTGAATGGGTGGTTAGGATTTGACATGGAGAATTCATTCATGTAAGGATGAGAGTTATTGACTAGTCAAATATTTGGGCTCTCCATTTGGTTTAAACCAATGGGGTGTTGACACCTAATACAACATTTGCAAATTAGCCCCCTTAAATTTGGGTATTTGCATAGACACATAAAATAAAAAAAAATTGGTGGGCAATTTGGTGTTTGGTATTTTGTAGTATGAGGGGATGTTGTGTGTTTTGTGTGGGCTTAATTAATGGGGTATTTGGATTAAATTGGGATTAAACGGGATTAGTCAAAGTTGGTATCCCCAATTTAATTAGAAAAATGCAAATGGTGTTCTAGAATTAATTAGGAGTACATGCGGCCGAAATTAGGTTGGGTTACAAATATCATTAGTGAAGAAGACTCAGAACAGAATATTACCCTAATTTGGGTTGCACAAAAAATGGGTCAAGATTGCCTCCAATTTTGATTGGAATGCACAACGATATAAAGTTAGAATTATTTAGAAATTAAATAAATTTCCGCGAGGAATATTGTGCGGCTAAAATAAAGCACAAGAGAGCATAATTATGAGTTACAAAAAGATCAGAATGGAAGGCGGGCATGTCTAGGGCAAGGTTGTAAAATTTGTTGGAAGGCAAAAGCTAGGATAGCGCTCCAAATATCGAAGCAACGGTAAGGCGCAAAAATTAAATAAAATTACGGTAATTAATCACAATCCCAATTAATTAAATTCTAATTAATACAAATTAATATATAATCCTATAATTCGGTCAGGTGTTCATCTAGTGGGCCTCTAGATCAAGTCTACCAGCTCAAACATTAATGAACACTGTATATAATATAATATATTTAAATACACATCTCATTCAATTACTTAAATTAAATACACATATCATGAAATCATTTAATATAACTACTACAATATTAATAATATATGAAAAATTCAAAAATACCCCTATTTTTATAATGTGGTAGTGACAAGTCTACCCTCCTTAAAAGAATTTTGTCCTCAAAATTTAAATTCTCATAGTAGTATTTACTCATACACATTATTATTTTCCATCAAAATTGAAATTCATCAACCACAAAATCAGGTAGTAATCCACATTGTCATTTCACAATTTTTAAAATTCTGTAATTATCGTATTCCTGAAAATCTTTGAAAAAAAATCAAATTCCATTTATATCACAATTTCCCCCAAAATTTTAAGTTAATAATTAAATACTCAAAATTTAATATTCACTCCTCTAATTTAATTTCAATCAATGCATATATATAAAATTGAAATCTCGTCCCCAAAAGTTTAAATTCAAACACTAATCATCTTACTCCTTGGCTTCTTTTTCCACAAAACTCAAATAATGCAATACTTATGAAATCTTCAATGCAACATTTATAATATAAATTTTAAATTCATATCTTGCAATCAAATAGATATAATTATAATCTCCCTAATTTTCTCCAATTTTAATAACCAATTTAATTATTTCATAATCTTCCTAAAATTAATAAATCATCAATTATGCCATGTTAATTTCTTAACTCTTTCATTTAAATTAATATTTATCCTCGAATTTTAATGATAATTTAATCATATCTCAATCTTGATAAAATCAATGATCCATCAATTCTGCTATATTAAATCCTTAACTCTTTATTTAAATTAATGCTTATCCTCAAAATTTTAAGCATCTTGTCTCTCCTTGTCAAGTCATAACCTCTTCATAAATCTACTATGTTTAACCCAAATAATCATGGTCTAAGAAAAATTATACCTACAGTCATTCAACATGCAATCTAAGAAAAATATGTACGGTCATGGTGTCTTTTGTCATGGTATTGCAGTCTCTGTCAGGGTGTACTACTAACTACATTCTAACAAAAATCATGAATACAAGCTACGGTACTAGGGAATCAATCAATCAATCAAATAGGAAAGACAGAAGGAAAGAAGGAACAGAACCTGCTAACACATTACCTGCAGTATCGGTCTCCTCGACCGTCATCGCAAATGCTCCGCCCTGCTGGGGTGGTTCCCTTTAAAGGTACTGAGCAATATACGGTTCCACAGGTAGCCTAACTGGATCTCTATAATTTGGAGCTGCGTGCTGGCCGGGAAGATAAGGGGCTAGAAGATAATCCCTCACTCGATGTCCTACAGCGCCGCAGTGCAAACAAAGTCCTAGCCTCGTTCTACAGCTCTCCCAAAGGTGACCTGGCTTTTTAAAGAAATGACAAGTCTGCTGTGTCTCTCTCGGAGGCTACTGCTGATCCTCCTGAACATGAACTGGTGCCTGGTACTGTTGTTGATGTTGAAATGCCCATGGCTATTGCTGAATATGAACTGGTGCCTGGTACTGCTGTTGATACTAAAACGCCTATGGCTGTTGCTGAATATGAACTGGTGCCTGGTACTGCTGTTGATACTGAAATGCCCATGGCTATTGCTGAATATGGGGACGCTTGGCCGGTCCTGCGCTATCATTCGTATCTCCAGAAATATTGTGACTCCTCTTAGGCCTGAGATCCAGATCCTCTTCTGCAATCTGGGCATCCATCATGATACCCTCAAAGGTAGCGGTACGACGACCAGAAGTGCGCAACCTAATCTCTCTCGTCAGTCACTTTCTAAATTTTCGGGCTCGATCTCCTGGGTTCCGAATCATAGACGATGCAAAATGGCTCAATCTACAGAATTTTGTAGCGTACTCGTCGACCGACATGTTTCCTTGAACCAAGTCATGAAACTGAATTTCCAAGGTTCCCAATGCCACGTCGGGAAAGAACTTCTCCTTAAAGAGCTCCTTGAAGGTCTCCCAAGTAAGTCCTTGTGCAGTAAGTCTCGGCTCTGTGCGATACCACGTGAGTGCAATATCGAACATCTGACTGCCAGCCGCCTCTACCCGTAAGCTCTCCGGAATCTGGGCCAATCGCAGGCTCCTCTCTATGTCCTCTATCCAGTCGTCAGTATAGAGTATCCCTTCGATACCCTTGAACTCTCGAGGCATCATCCTCTTGAAGTCTACTATAGGGCCTGATCTCTGCTGTTGCTGCTGGCCAGGAAACTGCTGGTGTTGTGCTACTCTCTCCAAAGCTTGGAGAGCCACCTGATGAGCATTCTCCATGCTTTCTCTCATAAGCTCGATTTGTGCCTGGTGCGCTTCTGCTTGCACCCTCTGAGCCTCAGCTTGAACTCGCTGAGCATCTGCCATCACTCTCTGGGCATCTACCATGCCCTAGATCAAAGTAAACATCTGTGCCCCGTCAATGGGCAAACCTCCGGAAATCGAAGTCGGTGGAGGAGGAAGGTTGTCCGTCACAGCTGCGACAATCCTCTGGACATGTGGGGGAGGAGGATCCCGAAAAGTGCAGATACTCCCACATGTATCATAGATGTAGGAGGAACTACGGCTGTCTGTCCATCAGGTAGAGAGGTGGCAGACCCCTCTAAAGTTGGTGATCCCACTCTCATAGATCGTGTCTTCGGCGATATCCTGAAGACAGACCCAAAAGAATCAATTAAGGCAATAAATGCGATATCATCAAGGAAGGACAGTAAAGTTCTAAAGAAGCAACATTCAGAAGGAATAAGGATAACAAGATAAATAGATTGAAAATATTCCTAGTTGTGATTACATAGGTCAATGATGCATCCAAGGTTTGATTCCTCTATCCCTTTAGGTACCACAATTCTACTACAAGCACACTCACTGTTAGCTTTCTTACCTACTATAATTGTTGATACTAGTTGTTCTTATCACTCAAGTGTACACCAAGTGCAACACACCATACTAAGTACTGCTCCCTCTAATACAACCCTAGATGGACACCCAAGTCAGTTTGTAGTACAATCTCAATCATGCTCAAGCCAACAGATCCTTACACATGTACCTCATCCACTCATATACTAATATATATCTCTTCCACTATAAAATTTTATCCTCAAAATAAAATCCTTAAAACTAACTCTTCGAACAATTTAAAGTAAAATGCATATACTTTCCTCAAAGTCAAATATTATAATATTGAAACAAAAAATTAATCACTTCCAAAAATCCTTACAGCTTTGTCTAGGTTCATTGAATTGAATCTGAATCCTCAAAAAAATTTAATAACGTAATATCTCAACTATTCAAAATTCTTAAAAATTGAAATTTATTTTCAATCTTCAAATTATAATTTAAATCCACATCTTGTAGTCCAATAGCTCTAATATTAATCTTTCTCACTGTCCACCAACATATGTCATCAGATGATACCATAAATTAGTCCGTAAATTCATCTTTATATGAAATCAAACTCTATAATGACACCAAGATCTTAATTTAATAACTGATCAATAAGAATCAAATTCAATATGAACAAGTGAGAACAGACAGAAACAAGGAAAATGATTTAAATTGGAAATTATAATAAGATTCTCAGGGGTCATCACAGGAATCTCTCAAGGAATTGTGATTGAGTATTCGCTCTCATCCTAGTATGCTATATCCTAGATCCTATCGCAGGCACGCAGTAGTACAATTGAGATATCACACTACCACGATATCGCACAACTTGCGAAGTCTGACCTGCATGGGCCGCCACTAAAAATGTGTCACAACCCGCACCCGAAATTGGGGCACAAGTACGTGGGTACATCCAGCCGACACCGCAGCATCGGCGGTAGAATGCTGTCTAGGTCATGATACTATCTAAGCAATCTCACACGAGCATCCAATCTCCATAAGAAGGCACGGATGACACAATATAATATGAACAACATACTCAATCACATAACTACAGCACGATAAGATATCGAACAAAATAAAATAAAATAAAATACAACAAAAGTCTAAATGTAAATAATCTAACTCAACAATATTCATGTCTCAACAAGTATGCCGGAGACAAATCCGGTACCAAATGATCTACTAAAAGAACTAACTAGATAACTAGTGATTCCGGCTAGACCTTCCGGAATCACAACTGAACTACCAAGTCCAAGTCTGCAGCTACTCACCCTGTGGTCCATAAAATGTCGGACACCAGTCCTCTAAGGCATAGTTTGGAAAAATATTTCCAGTCAGGAAGGAGCCAAGTATATCTCAAATAACAGTTCCATTTAATTGATAAGGACTATAAAAAGTAAACAGATGATGCTATATACTGAGAGAAGACAGTGAATAAATGCAATGGCAAAATAAAGAGACAGGCAAAGTAAAGAGACAGGTAATATAGGCAATATGATACAGTCAGTGCATATATAAAATGAAGAGAACGAGGTACAATATCATATACGGGTGATGTAGTATATGATCTAAAATAGAGAACTATAACTATTCTAAGTGTTTGAAATAGTAGTTTGAACTGTGATCGGCTTGGGACTTGTACGAGAGCTATATGGCCTGGCTAATCATGCGTGAGGAGCATGATTAACACTAACATTATTCTATACTTGTATAAAAGGGATATGATCACATTTCTCACTAAATACTTTCCCGCCCCCAACTAGTACAGTGGATCCAACCATGACACGTCACGATACACGAGCAATATCTAATATATCATGTACAAGGTCTAAATATCAATGTCGTGTACAATATCAATACGATAATCAATGTAACATCTCATGACTGTAGATCCAATCTATATACTAGTCCGTGTAGCATAGCGTCAAGGATCAGATGTAATATTTTTAGATACTGAACTTATAGAAATTATCAAAGAATTGGAAATTATCAGAGAATGTACTCGCCTTGGGTCCTTAGCTCGTAATACCAAAGTCTTGTTCCAGAGTATCGCCTGGATGATCCAACAGTCCTATTGACATATAATCAATATAATATTTGCATCAGATGCTACACTAACACAATCCTAATACATTGAACTCAGGGGCTATGCCAGGTATGACACTGGTCAACTAGGGTCAATGTGCGTCAAGTTGCATGGACGTCGCGTCTGTGATTGCTGTACAAGACAGACGGTCAAAATGATACGGGGCTGGCCAGTACATCAATGTACATATGGCAGACAACTAACATTTACAAGGTTACAGGTTAATGTAAAGACGGGGTATCCGTAATTACACTCGGGTCACCTAAAACATTCACCAATTACATATTATCAATAATCAAATATAATACATATATATGGTTATACCAAATTATATACAAAATATGTATAAGTGTATATACACTAAATATAAATATATATATTACATATATATACATATATTAAAAATACGCATAACACATTTATACATAACAACCATTATTTAAGAATATATATATACTGAATATATATATATATATATATATATATATATATATACTAGTGAAAATATACATATGTTATATATATATATATATATATATATATATATATATATATATATATACCAATAAAAATATACTTATACTATATTTATATATATTTATATACCAATGAAAATATACCAATACTATATTTAATACATATACCATATACGTATAAAAGTACATATATATATATATATATACCAATACAAATATATATATGCTACATATATACATACCAAAATACATACATACATATATATATATATATATATATATATATATATATATATATATATACATATACCAAAATACGTATTTATATATATACCAATACAACATACTACCTACATACATAAATATATACATTCATATATACGTACGTACACGCGTACGTGTACGCGAGGGAAGGAAGTTGTACCTGCGCGCGTCTATGACGACGGCGAAGACGACGACGATGAGGTGGCGAAGACGATGACGACGAAGGCAGTGGTCCATCAGCGGAAGGGAGCTCGGGATTGCTCGGCTGAGGGGCCTGGCCGGGTGCAGGTGGAGTAGGGTGGCGTGGGTGAACTTCTGCGGAGGTGGTAGAGTCGAGGCGAGGCCGGGGTGGTTCAGGGTGGAGGAGTAGTGATGAAGGGAGATCGGCCAGGCTGAACTGGTTGATGGGGGTGGTGCCGGTCCTGATGATGATGGTGGTGGTGCTGGTTGGTTCAGGTGGTGGTGCTCGTATAGGATGGTGGAAGCAACGGGGGTAGGCGGAGATAATGGCCGGAGGAGGTTGGCTCAATGGCAGCACAGTCGGAGGAGAAACTGGAGGGAATGCAGCCGGAGGGAAGTAGCAGTGGAGGAGCGGTGGTCCTGATGGTGGTGGTGGTAGTTCTGGTGGTGGTCGAGAGGGAGAATGGGAGGTCAGGAAGAGGCTGAGGGGTCGGTGGACGTGGTTGTCGTGTGGTGGTGCCGGTGGTGGCGAGTCGGATGGGTGGTCGGGTCGTAGTCGAAGGTGGAGTGGGGTCGGAGCTCGGGACTCGGCCGGGTTGGGCTGTGTAGTGGTGGAGTTACGGGTTACAGCGGGCCGGGCTGTGGGGACAGCAGGGTGCAGGAGGATGGTCGGCTGAAGGAGGGTGGAGCTGAGGATGGAGGATCGGTGATGTCCAGCGGGTCAGCCGGAGAAGGGGGCCGGGGTGCCCGGGTGAACAGTGGAGATGGAGATGATTTCCCCCCTTTCTAAAATTTAAAAAGGAAGGAGAAAAAGAAGAAAGGAAGAAGAAGAAGAGAGAAGAAGAAGAGAAGAAGAAAGAAAAAAATTAGAAAATGTATACGGTTGTGTGAAGGAGAGGAGATGGGGGATTCCCTAGGTTTGGGGATTAGGTCATGGTTGGGAAGAGTGTGTGAAGTGACATTAAATATGATGGTGAGTGAGAAATGAGTGGTGTTGATGCACCCATTCTGAATGGGTGGTCAGGATTTGACATGGAAAATTCATTCATGTAAGGATAAAGGTTGTTGACTAGTCAAATATTTGGGCTCTCCATTTGGTTTGAACCAATGGGGTGTTGACACCAAATGCAACATTTGCAAATTAGCCCCCTTAAATTTGGGTATTTGCACTGACACATAAAATGATAAAAAATTGGTGGGCGATTTGGTATTTGGTATTTTGTAGTGTGAGGGGGTGTTGTGTGTTTTATATGGGCTTAATTAATGGGGTATTTGGATTAAATTGGGATTAAATAGGATTAGTCAAAGTTGGTATCCCCAATTTAATTAGAAATAATACAAACGGTGTTCTAAAATTAATTAGGAGTACATGGGACCGAAATTAGGTTGGGTCACAAATATCATTAGTGAAGAAGGATCAGAACAGAATATTACCCTAATTTGGGTTGCACGAAAAATGGGTCAAGATTGCCTCCAATTTCGATTGGAACACACAACAATACAAAGTTGGAATTATTTAGAAATTAAATAAACGTCCGCGACAAATATTGTGTGGCTAAAATGAAGCACAAGAGAGCATAATTATGAGTTACAAAAAGGTCAGAATGGAAGGCGGGCATGTCTAGGGCAAGGTTGTGAAATTTATTGGAAGGCAAAAGATAGGGTAGCGCTCTAAATATCGAAGCAATGGTAAGGTGCAACAATTAAATAAAATTACGGTAATTAATCACAATCTCAATTAATTAAATTCTAATTAAAACAAATTAATATATAATCCTATAATTCGGTCAGGTGTTCATCTAGTGGGCCTCTTGGTCAAGTCTACCAGCTCAAACATTAATGAACACTGTATATAATATAATATATTTAAATACACATCTCATTCAATTACTTAAATTAAATACACATATCATGAAATTATTTAATATAACTACCACAATATTAATAATATATAAAAAGTCAAAAATACTCCTGTTTTTAGAATGTGGTAGTGACAGATACGGTCTTACCAGTACGTCAGTGTACATGGCAGTCTGCTAACAGTTCACAGGGTCATAAGGTCATGTGTAGTTACAGGGTATCCGTATTTACACTCGGGTTACCTAGTATATATATATATATATATATATATATATATATATATATATATATATATATATATATATATATATATATATATATATATATATATATATATATATATATATATCCATATTATACTCATAATATATATACCAATTAATTACATACATAATATATGTATATACACTTAATGAATTTACACTATATATATATATATATATATATATATATATATATATATATATATATATATATATATATATATATATATATATATATGGATACATATACATACTAATCAATTTATACTATGTACATATATACATATATTAAACAGGTAGTAGGGATGCACGTACAATACGTATACATATGTATATATATACTAGTTCGAGAAATACATCATATATATATATATATATATATATATATATATATATATATATATATATATATATATATATATATATATATATACACCAATATATATTTAAATATATATATATCAATACGTATGCTAATACGTATATACCTATACCGATACAAATACGTATACTCGTACGTATGTGTACACAATTGAAAGATATACTCCTCACCTTGGTTTTGGCATGCACGTGCACGAGGGCGGCGATGACGATGATGGCAACGACGATGACGGTATGGGCGATGGTGATGATGGTAATTATCGTGATGGTGAGAGGGTGATGAAGGCAACGACGATGACGATGGTATAGTGATTCCAGCGAGGTTGTGGCGACGAGGACGGGGAGGAGATGGCAAGACGAGGTAGTCGACGAGGGACTGCGGGCTGGGTTCACCGGAGGGAGGTGGCATCATGGGGTCATGGCTACTCTGGGGTGCAGCAGGGGGCGTCGATGCTGTCGAGGTTGATGGTGCTGGTGGTGGTGTTGTAGAGTTCATCGAGGGAAGAACGGCGAGGGGAGGAACATACTGTAGAGGCGAGCTCGTCGAGTTGCTGTGCAGGCTGTCGGAGGAGCTCAGGCGAGGGGTCTGCTCAGGAAGATGAAGTCGCTGCTCGTCGGTGGAGGTGATTCTCAGGTGGGGTCGGCTCAGGCTCGAGCGGTGGAGGACTCCGTCGAGTTCTCCGACGAGGGGGAGGCAGTACAGCATTCTGGTCGAAGAGAGGCGGGGAGCTCCGGGCTGTCGTCGTGCGGGCGGCGGTCCCCGTCGTGGTGTTGTGGGGAAGAGGACAGGCAGAGATGTCATTCCGCGGTGGAGGAGCTTGCGTATGGAAGCAGCAGTTGCAGCCATGGGAGGGAGCTCGGCCGGGGTGGCTACTCCGGGCTCCGACGGAGGACGAGGCGGGTTGGGACAGCGGCTTGGGTCGACGAGGTGGCTACTCCGGCAAGGATGCCGGCGGAGGGTTGATGGGAACAGGGAATGAAGGTGCATGAACAGGATGAAGAAAGGGGTGTCGGCTGGAGGAAATTTATGGGTTTAGATTTTAGGGAAAAAAAGGAAAGGAAAAGAGGTTATTTATATGTGTAGTTCTTGATTTGACCTAAAAAATGTTGACTTGGTCAAATCCCTCTTGGGCTTGGGCCTCTCATGTAGGATTTCAATGGGCTAGGATTTGAATGGGTTCAAAAGAATGGCTAGGATTACATTGGTTCAAGGTTTGGAGGGCCAGGGTCTTAAGGAGCTTGGTGTTGAATTACACACTCCTAAAAATTATGGAAAAATACACATAAAGGAGAAATGGGTTTATTCATGTGTCGTGCCCAATAGGGTGGACACCTTAATGCACTTTTGCACAAAAGTGCCCAACAAATTAGAAAATTGCACAAAGTTAAATTTACGGTTCAATTAAATTAAATAAATATAATTGGTGTTCTAAAATAAATTAGAGGTACAAGGGACTGAAATTTAGTGGGACACAAGTGTCATGAATGAAGTAGACTCAGAATAGAATATCACCCTAATTTGGGTTGCACGAAAGGGGTCGAGATTGTGTCTCCAATTTCAATTAGAACGCACAAGGATACAAAACTGAATTCATTCGAATTTAAAATAAACGTCCGCGACGAATATTATGCGGCTAAAATGAAGCACAAGAGAACATAATTATAAGTTACACAAAGGTCAAGATGGAAGGAAGGCATATCTAGGACAAAGATGTAGAATATATTGGAAGACAATGGCTAGGGTAGCACTCCAAATATCGAAGCAACGATAACGAGCAACAATTAAATAAAAATTACGACAATTTAAATATAATTAAGTATCATGCAATATTTTATACATTAATCATGAAAAGATGAAAATACCCCTAATCTGAAATGTGGGGGTGACAATTTTCAGATTTGCTTGAGTTTTCTTGAACGGTTTTGATAGATTTCATTATTTTCGTTTGTTAAACTGCACTTCAATTCCGATAATGGAAAGAGTGGAAGAGCTATTGATCAGCTATTCGTGGCAATGCAGGTGAACCAGCAGTAGGCAATGCTCGAACGGACTCCTGAAGTACCTCTTTCCTTCTTCCTTCCAACAAACTAAGTGAGTGGCTTATATTCGATTCAGTTGGCCCTTCTTCCAGTCTTCACATAAAAAATCTTGTATTCTTGCTTGCCACGATTAGACGATACCAAGTAATAACTAAAAGACTTCAAGCTAAAAAGGGACTAGACTTGGATTATTATGCTTGCCAATCAAACTTGTTAATGGTTACTCATTTGCATACTTGTTCGTTTGGAATGTTCATCATATGCATAAATACAAAGCTAGAATGTTTAATTCTTCTTTAAATTGTGCTATGTATAGAACTCATCCCGAATGCAATAAACTGAGCAGAAAGACTATGTAAAAGTAGATCTTGCCTTATTATTGCCATGTGCCTGATATTGCCCTGAATTGCCTCGACTGCTAAATTAGTGTACTACACTTGATCACGGACAACTTGTGCACAAGGCCTTAGTTCCTGCGGACGGTTGCTGGGGCACTGGCACCGATCCCATCCGGGCGAAACTCCAACTTAGTCTCCTGTATTGGATGGGACAACATGCAATGCCCAAGTACCCTCGTCGCATACCATCCTTGTTCATAGACTATAACTCGTCCAATATAGCATCAAGCCAGTGATCTCTACGTATATTTAAACATGTGGCAAACTAACATGTGTCTTCGTGGCAGGGAAGGACATTGTAAGTATTGTGCAGGTGGTTCAGACGGGCAGGTAAAAGTCACCGAACAGTGGCAAGTTTATTTTAGTAGTTTTATTATATATTGCTGCTTGTAAAATAAACTAAGGCAAGATAGAAAGACCACAAATAATATGCATGCTTCATCTAAACAACGTGTTGATTGGTATAGTTGGGTTAGCTTGTCTTTACCAGTACGTTTCAATGTACTGACCCTCGTTGAAACAGGTTTCCCGCACTAAGGTAAGCCGAGCGAGGAGCCAAAGTCATCCCCCAATCCAGTCCAGCTGTAGGCACACCTTGATTCGTGCCACCTTTTGAAGTATTTTGAAGACAGGAGCTAGAACCCAAGCAAGAATGCAGCTCCGTGGAAAGGCTATCATTCCACCAGGAGGTCTTACATTTTAAAGTTTAGTAGCGATGTAATGTACATGACTGCTATCTCATTTTGTGCCAACACTTTTGTAAAGCCCGTGTGGCAACCTTATAACTCAGTTCAAGAGTTTGTAATAGATGTTCATATTATCAATAAAAAGAGAACTTTTTCATGTTTTAAATCTGTGTTTTAATTTATCTGCGTACTCCGAATATGTGTTCGCTATGCGAAAATAAAATACTTAGCCTTGTGCGGTGCGCAACCTAGGCCCGCACCGCGGTCACGCCCGGGGGACGACTATTGATTCCACGGAATCGAGGCGTAACAAGTAGTACGATAGTCCATGGAGCGATGACCATCGTCTTCAAGTTTGAAACGATCCCTGAGCAAAGTCTGGATAGGCATAAGTGTAGCTGGAGGAGGAGGCTGGGTATGATCCTCTGAGTCACCAGAGGCATTAGCAGCAGCAGCAGAAGGAGGTGCTATAGGTGGTAGAGGTGGAGGTTCAATTCAACGGGCTTTGGAGAGACAAGTTGGAATAGCAAAGAAATGGCAATCTTCAAGAGGGATATGGAAGAAGTCAAAGACCATAGGCAAATATATTGCGTAAATGAGTGTACGTCTTTTTTCTCTTGCCTAAATCATTGTATTCATTATAGTTTTAGGAAAGTTAAAAGAAATGCTAAAATAAAAATGATATAATGCTAAAATATCTAAATATGTGATTTTATCATGAGAGCCTTTCTTTGGCAGAAGATGGAAAAGGCAATATGATTTAATTCATAGAAAAGTTGATTGAGTTATCTAGCATAGCGTTTTCCATGAAGATGAGGATATGGAGCACACATCGAATCTTTCAAATACTCAAGTGTTACATTGTCCATAAATTTGAACTGACGAGCATCGATTAGAGGTTCGCACTCTGTAGGAATAGAAAGTTGTAGAATTTTCGCTAAATCAATGTCATCGAATTCAATTTGTATACCACCAATACATGAGAAAATTTTACTTTTATCGTGTGTGAGATTGTAGTAAAACATTATAATCTTATTATAATAAATATAATTTTGCGTAGAGACAAGATCATCAAGATTAAGGTCTCTAAAAGTATCTAAGAACTCATCAAAGATAGTAAAGTCGACAGGATTACCATAACAAATCTTCCTATCACAGAAATCTGAGAACCATTCATTAGAAGTATCTAGATATATAAAAATGCCATCATCAAAATCACCCTTATTTGGGTGTCTAGGACTAAAGATATAGTGTGGAACATTTTCAGATTATGGATTAGAGGAGGATGCTTCATCCACCTTTCTCTTCTTCTTACCACCCCTAGAAAATATTAAGAGCCATATAATAAAAATGAGGAAAATAAAGAGATTACACCTTGCAAGATATAGTACCCTATTCTGCGTTGGCACTATATAAAAAGAGATATCAGTTTGCTGGCTCAAAAAGAAGCCTTCACAAAGAGCTCCTTATTGAAACTAAGACGATTGATCTTGGTGAGTGTCATGCCCCATTTTCCGCAAGGGATGATCATCCTTGCTTTAGCTCCTTGTAGAACCAACCGTCCTCGCTTAGGCGTGATGCCGTGCAAGCCTAAGCTGTGCTTGCAAAAGGCTAGGACTTGAACAAGGACAAAATAATCTATTCAAAGATAGAAGCAGTGGCACAATATTGCAGAAAAGTAAATGAACACAATGGCATAAGAAAATAAGGTCTTTATTGATATTCAAAAAGTGTTACAAGTGGCGCTTGGCCGAGATTACAAATTGCTCAATCTCTCTCTCTCTCTCTCTCTCTCTCGATTATAGTGACATCGTTCCATATATTATATCCCTTTATACAAAAGCATCTCAAAATATCTTGATACATCTCAAGGCATCGACTCCATATTTTTGGCTTATGAGGATAAGGCTATGCTATCGCTTCTTCAGGCGATCCATTACCTGCGAACAAGCAAACTGGTGGAGGATCAATACTTTGGGAAAAGTACTGGTGAGTATAAAAGAAACGAACAGAAGAAAAACTCTCTAAAATTAATACTAAGTAAGCATGTGATAAAATATTATATTACTAGTAATTTTGCTACTTTTACCTAGGTTCATTTCATACAGTACAGGATCAGAGTCAGTTAACTTCTTTCGAAAATATCTTTGAAAATAGTTTGCATATTCAATACATTCAAGCATATAGTAGGGGCAGTGTTCTATCATGCAGTGCACAACATGTATCATGAGCGATATTCAATTTCTTTAGGAACAATAGTAGTGATCTAATAGACTATTCATCTTATACAAGAGGGTAGAAATATATTCAAGTTAAACATGCAAGTCTAGGAGCAATACAAGATAGTAAGCTAAATCAATGTATCACTTAATTAGTGATTCTTATCCCTCGCCAAAGGTTATCCCTACAGCAGACATACAAGTTAGTAACAATTTACATAGATATATGGGTACTCTGGCCTATTCGTCTTTGCATCAAACGGTTAGGTATGAAAGAAGGCTAACCTAGTATGCGTCCTAACTATATGATGGACCCCGAGTGTTAGATCCCAAGAATTAGCAATTGGGACGTACAAGACCATCTCACTAATGACAGAAAGGCTAATAGGTGCTGAGACACATGGTTGCTCTAGACTAAAATAAGCTCAAAATAGTAGTCGTGACTCATGGTTCAGCACTACACTAATAGCCGTGCCCTCCCGTAAATAAGGACTTCTAGCCTCAGGGTGTCCAAATCTTTTCCAGGTTGAACGATCCCCAGTACCCCAAGAACCGCTCGAGAGATAAACCTTGTGCCTAAGTTGTCAGACCAATGCATGGATGCAATTCTATTAGATAAAGACTATATGATGCATATGTCTAGAAACAAGCAGAGTTTTTAATAAAGCGATAGAGCCAATAGCTCTTCAATATCTTCTATTCAATCAAGCGATAGGTTCAATCTGCTTTCTCTCTTTTTAATCGATTGATAGGTTCAATAGCACACAGTACGATTTATTTATAAAATTTTATCTTTAGCAGTTCAATATAAGGAAACAGAAAAGTGGAACATATTATAAGCGAGTACGATAATGCTTATATAAATCTAGCATACAATTTTTATCTCTTGTATTCTAAGCATGTAATTCTACCTTACCATAGAAACAAAATAGATCATGTTCAAGTAAACTTTCTACTCTATTCCTTAGCATGGCAGGGGTTTATTCTAACTTTAGCATACAAGAATGGACAAGTTTATGATATCTTATTACTCTTCTTATTAGCATGGCAACAGTTTGTTCAATAGTTGTGTTAGTGTAACTTAGCATACAATATTTCTATCTTGACTTAGCATGGCAATGGTTCTATCTCTTTTAGACAAGCGTATAAGTTCTCTTATTAAGCATATCAATGATCATTTATTCTATAAATCAGGCATGCAAGCATTCTTAAAGTATATAAAGTTCTCTAAGTAAGCATGCAGAGTCAGGTTCTATTATTCTTCTTATGAACACTATCTTCTTAGCACAATCAGTTATAAAACTAGATTCTTTATTAGGTGTGAAAGAATCAGAGAATGAAGTTTGGCCCACTCACCAAGATCAATCGTCTTGTGTTTCGATCAAAAAACTCTTCGAGAAGGCTTTCGCTCGAGCCAGGAAAGCGATATCTCTTGTACATAGTGTCAATGCTGAGTGGGGTACTACAACGAGTGGGCAAAATTTTATTCTTTGATTCATTCACTCCTAATAAAGAATCTAGTTTTATAACTGCTTTGTGCTAACACTACTAGAAAAAGCGCTATTAGCGACGTATTTTAGCGACGTCAAAAGAAACGTCGCTAATAATATATAATTAGCGACTCCTTATAAAAACGTCGCTAGACGTCGCTAAATGGCGACATTTAGCGACGTTTAGCGACTTTTATTAAGATTTTAAAAGTTAAGTCGCTATAAGTTAAATAAAGGTCGCTAAACGTCGCTAATATGTCTAATTTAGCGACGTTTAGCGACGTATATAGCGACCTTTTTATTAAAAATATTTTAGCAACGTGTTTAGCGACGTCAATGACGTCGCTAAAATTTAAGTTAGCGACGTTTTACTTGGACGTCGCTAAACGTCGCTAAAATTTGGTTAATTAGGGCTCGGTTTCATTTTTCCCCATCTGCTGAAAATTCGAAAAGAGAAAAACTTCCCCCCCTCCCCCGCGCTCCGTCGACCGGCTCTCCACCCTATTCCGGTAAACCCTACTCTCTCTCTCTCTCTCTCCCTCTCTCTCTCACAGGACACATGTGACATTGACACAAATACTACACACACAGACACTGACACAGACACAGACACGGCACACACACACACTGACACAGACACTGATGAGGACCTAGGGTTAGGGTTAGGGTTAGGTTTATTGACATGGGGTTAGGGTTAGGGTTAGGGCCGACTGGCCCAAGTCTACGAGAGAGGTAACAGCAGCAGTGAGCACTGCTTACTAGCTTTGATTATCAAATAAAATAAATTGATTATCAATTCGGTTCTGTTTCGGTTATAGATAATTTATTTCAGCTTTGGGTTTTTAAAATTTTTACTTATTCGATTTTTATTATTTCGGTGTTGAAACCGAATAACCCGAACGCCCACCCCTAGCTAGACCTGACAATTGGACCGGGATGACCAGCCCGGCACGAATCCGGCCCGCAAAACCCTGTCCGAATTATCGTGGGCTCGGCCCGGCCCGACCCAATATATAGGGACGTGTCGGACCTCATATCTCGGCCCATAAGAGAGGTCCGGCCCCGAAGCCCAGGCTCGTTCCGACCCAAGGCACAGCTCGGCCCGGCCCGACACGCTGCTGCTTGCTAGCCTGATCGACAACCTGGTTTATACTATCTGATGTATTATACACATCCATGTATTACATAGTCCTACGCCAATCTATGGGATTTGGTATGCATACAATCTGCCAAGTTCTTGTATATAGATTGAAACAAATGGATTGTGAATCTCCAAGACAAATATGAAGCAAGAACTTGCAGTGTGTTATTTTTTTGTGCTATGTTTACATATCCCAAAGTAGAGAAGTTCATCCGAGAGAGCATACCATCTGTGTTGTTTCTCCCGGAAACAAATGCGCTCCCAACCATCTCCTATGCACATTCAACCCTACACTTCATAATTTAAAAATAAAATGTTAGTTGTTCTTCAATCTCTACTTTGAAGTCCTTGTAGGGTTCACGGAATCCCAAGTCCGATCCGGTCCGGCTCGGTCCAGTCTGAAACTCACTGTGCCGTGGGTCACGTGTCGAACTGGACTTAGATTTTTATCCTTAGGTCCGGTCTGACCCGTTATAGTGCATGGGCCTGAGAGGCCCGGCCCACTCGACAGCTCTACTCCTAGCTATGGCATATTTTCATAGAGCAATAGCCCGTGTACTTGGGAAACTTTTGATGCAAAAATTGTTCAAGCACCAGGTGCCTTAGTGCAATGCCATGACTGCTTTTCCCATAACGGACACTGACCTAGGAGTGTGGTTGGGGGCAGCTGCAGTTCTATAGTATGACACACTATTTGTAGTGTTGACTGCACACTTATAGTGCAGTTCATAGTACTATGGGGTTGGGGGCAGCTGCAGTTTTGATAAATGAAAATATGTATTATATCAGTTATGATTTTTATAGTACGGTTAATTTTGCATGTAATAATTTATATGATAGCTTATGTCAATTTTGCAGAAGTTTCTAGAAATGGATATGAATTACTATCTGCGTCATCGTTCGTGGATGTACAACCGTCATCCTGATGACATGTGCGGTGTGCGGGATGAATTCATTGAGGGTGTACAGCAGTTCCTGCAGTTCGTAAAGGCGTTCCCTCAATACATGGACGGTACCAAAATTAAGTGTCCGTGTGTGAGATGTCGCAACAGGAAATATCATCCTGAAGTGGAAGTTACATATCATTTATACTCGAAGGGCTTTACGCCGAATTACTATCAGTGGACCGCGCACGGAGAACTTGTATCTCTAGCATCGGAGTCGGAGCCCTATGTGGAGCCGTATATGGATGTCCAAGACCACGATGCTTACGACGACGGGTTGGTGAACATGGTTTATGATGCTGCGGGGCCTAGTTTCAATCCTGACAATTATGATACGGCGGGACCTAGTTTCAATCCCGACAATTATGATGCAGCTGAGGAGGCACCGAATGCCGATGCTGCAAAGTTTATGGAGTTGCTTGAGAATGCAAGGACTCCACTATATCCTGGTTGTGAGGATCATTCACCGTTGGAGGTGGTTACAAGATTATTGAGCATCAAGTCCGATTTTAACATGTCGCAAGAATGCTATAATCGACTGCTCGATTTGATTATAGAGATCTTGCCCGAGGGTGCAAAGTTGCCTAAAGACTTCTATCGATCTAAGAGGATGGTGAGATCGCTTTGGATGGGATACGAGAAAATCGATGCATGTCGCAACGGGTGCATGTTGTACTACAAAGACGACAAGGATGAAGGTGCGTGCAGATTCTGTGGTGCTGATCGCTACAAGGCCACTGTTAGAGGAAAGTCTGTCGGTGCAAGGAAGCCTACCGATTCGATGCACTACTTGCCTTTGACGCCGCGGTTGCAGCGGTTGTTCATGGTTAAGGAGACTGCAGAAAACATGAGTTGCACAGGCGAAAACAGATCGAAGGAGTATTGGATCATCCATCCGATGGAGAAGCATGGAAGCACTTTGATCGAGAGTATCCATATTTTGCCGAGGAAGCGCGTAATGTCAGATTGGGGCTCTGCTCTGACGGTTTTACCCCATTCGGACTTTCGGGCTCCCAGTATTCGTGTTGGCCTGTGATCGTCACTCCGTACAATCTACCGCCTTGGATGTGCATGAAGACTCCGTATATGTTCCTAACCGTTATTATCCCGCTAATATCGTGCTATTCAGGTGTGAATGGTTCGATCCGATTCAAGATCAAGGTTGGAAAATTGACAAGCATGGCCTTGTGGATATAAACTACAAGCGTAGATATCAAGGCTACGAACCATTTGTCCTATCAAGTCAGGCTCAGCTCGTGTACTTCGCAACTTATCCTAGACGGGGGACAACGAGGTCGGATTGGTGGGCAGTATGCAAGACTAAAGCTAGAAATACCTTTGACATTGACGAAATAGCTTATCAGGAGGACGATCTACCTCTTGTAACAAATATTGTAGATGTGGACTCAACGGAAGTTACTCATTACACGAGTAATAATGTAGAAGATGTAGAATTATCCGGAGAGGACGACGAAGTAGATGAAAGTGAAGACGAGGAAGAGGAAGAGCAGGACGAGGAAGGCGAACAAGATGAATTTTCTGAAGATGATTGAAAATATAAAATATTCCATGTAGAATGTAACTATATTTGGACTATAAATATTGCATGTAGAAGTAGATGTTGACATTAACGAATATATGTATTATATTTTGACTGTATAATACTTTGAGATATGTATCACATTCCGACTGTAGAATGTAGTATATATTTGTGTTTCTCTATATTCATCATATGTTGTTATCAGATATGACAGGACGACGCGGAGGATTCGGCAGGTCCCGAGGTAGACAGAGTGCCACTCCGGTACTGCCTACTGTTGGTTCCGGATCATCGTCGCCCAGTACTCCAGTATATCGATCAGCCACATCTCCGACTGCGACGACGTTGCGTGGCATCACTCCTGGGACGAGTAGTTCCAGGCGTGATAGTACTCCCTCGTCCAGCGTTCCTCCTGCTGACGGAAGCATGGAGACAGATGAGCATGTAGAGGAGGTCGTGCCGACGTTGTCCCAGCATCAGCAAGATCCTCCATGCGCACCACCGGAGGAGACGAGGACAGAGATTTGGGCCGACGGTACAAAGTAAGTCAATTAGATGGTTTAATATATATTTGTGTTTCTCTTTATTCATCGTATATTGACTTTTTCAGTAATCTAAATTATTATTTCTGTATAGATATCGTCCATCGTCGGTTCAGAGACGCCTGGGCCAATTTCTGAGAAACAACTACGGTGGCCCTTGGATCAACTATTCGGAGGCTCCGGAGGAGAGGAAGGCGTTCTGGTTTGCGCACTTCCAGGTAAAAGTATATTAAATAAATCCTCTAATTTATGCATATTCGTGATGCTAACTTAATGAATTATTTATTATAGCAAACGTATTTTTATCCTCCGCACCGGGCCGAGTTGATCGAGCGGCTCTTTCCTACCGTTGCCGCCAAGCTTATCCGAGATGCTCTGGATGACCAGAAGGCTCGTGATCGTGCTGGAAAACCGATCCAAGGTTGGATCACGCCTGAGCAGTGGACTGCGATGAGGGCTAGATTCGACGATCCGAGCTACAAGGAAAGGTCTAAGAAGGCCAAGGCGGCTAGGCAGAATGCTGCCAAGTGGTGTGGTGGCTCGATTCCGATGACGGAACATTTCCGTCGTTTGGTATGTTTTTTCTTTTAAAATATATTATTTTAATATAAGTACCATAAAATGGTACTTGGAATAAATATTTAAGTTTAGTAATAAAAAATATATTTTTAACAGGTACAGAGGGGTGAGGATGCGAACATGGTGACCGTCTTCTTGGCCACCCATCGCAAGGACGGAAATCTCATTGATGAGAGGGCCTCACAGACCTATGTAAGTATTACTTTACTTTGTGTTTATTTTAATATAACTTAGGCAATTATTGAGTTTCCAAACCTTTTCTAGGCCGAGTATCTTAGGCTTCGTGAGCGGGCGACTGCTAGTGCACCTACACCTGGAGAGGCTGGTGCTTCGTCGCAGCCCGGTCCATCTCCGTCGGCGGACGACCTGTGGGTGACCGCAGCTGGTGGTCTCCAGAGGGGTACGTACTACGGTACGGGCTCCTATGGCGCCCTGGTTGCGACGCAGTCATCTAGGGCCTCCCCGACAGTTGTGCATTCCACACACCCCTCGCAGTCGCAGCCCTCGCAGTCGTCGGCCAGAGTCCAGGAGGCCGTCCAGGAGGCCGTTGACCGTCAGATTGCGTCTCTCCGTGACGACTTGCTGCGAAGTATGGAGGACCAGTCCCGGTCCCAGCCGCAGGCGGACGATCCGATGCTTATCGCACGATTGGATATGCTCGACCGCAGCATGACGGAGCTACGAGAATTGACAAATGATATTAGAGCCTCCAATGATCGCAACATCATGGAGCTGCAGGCGTCACAGCTATCGATGGGCGAGAAGCTGACGAGGATGCATGCGTCACAGCTATCGATGGGCGAGAACCTGACGAGGATGCAGGATTCAATGGGTGATAGCAGTACGAGGTTGTTATCTACCCTGGATTCTTACAACCAGCGACTCGCAGATTTGGAGCGGGCACGGCCACCACCGACGTCACTGCCTTCTCCATCGACATCGGTGTCGATTCCACGGGACGAGTATGAGGAGTTGTTATCCTTGAAGCGCGCCGCTGGTCAGCCTCCTGCAGATCCGTAGTAGTCTAGTTATTATTATTATTATTTATGAATTATTGGTACTTCAACAATAGACATGATGTATGATGCTTCTTGTGGTCATTAATTTTTTAGTTAATTTAATTGGATTATATAGTTATCCACATTTAATTGGATTGATACTTCTTGTGGTCTTTAATTTAATTGGATAATATAGTTAACTAGATTGAATCATGTTGGTGTGTATGATGAAGATGATGTAAAACTGCAGGGAATCACAATGTTTGATTCTGGGAATTTTTTTAAATTTTTTTAAAAATTAGCGACGTTATTAGCGACGTTTAGCGACGTTTAGCGACGTTAAATTACGTCGCTAATTACGTCGCTAATTAGCGACGCCGTAAAACGTCGCTAATAACGTCGCTAATAACGTCGCTAATGACGTCGCTAAACGTCGCCAATTGCTGACATGGCAGTATAGCCAGGTCATTAAAGACGTCGGTGTAACGTCGCGATAGATGTCGCTAATCAGCGACGTTTAGCGACTTTTCTAAACGTCGCTTTTTAGTGACTTGGCGTCGCAAAACGTCGCTAAATTTAGCGACACATTAAAGTCGCTAAAAAACGTCGACATAGCGACGTTTAGCGACGTTTTTTGTATTAGCGACTTGGTATTTTCCGACTTCTTTAAAACGTCGCTAATTACGTCGCTAAACCTAATTAGCGACGATTTTTGGTTATTTAGCGACGTTTTTAGACGTCGCTAATTTGACTTTTTCTGGTAGTGTAAAAAGATTAATGTTCGTAAGAGAATGATAGAATACGACCATATTTGTTTAATAAGAGAACTTGTATGTGTGTAAATAGAAGAACCCTTGCCATGCTAACTCAAGAGTAAAGTATTGCATGCTTGATTTTACTGACACTGCCATTGAATAAACTACTGACATGCTAATAAACAAGAGTAAGAGAATATTGTATGTCCTTTATCACATGTTAATAAAGTAGAGTAAAAGAATGCTTGATCATGTTACTTTATTATATGCTAATCAAGTGTAGAATTACATGCATAGTTAAAAGAGATAGAAGAACTGCCACCATGCTTGCTTTAATAGAGATTGCTTATATATTTTCTTACTGCTGCTACAAACCTGATAGAACTAGATGGATAACTTGCACTTTCATAAAGAGATTAATATGAACGATAAGATTAGTAGTGCACCCTGAGTCTTGTAGTCCTTACATACTGGGGGTGAGGCTATTAAATATAAAAAGATTGAACCCTGATTGATCGACTTGTCTACTTGCACTGTAGAGTTATCTGATAGAAAGTGCATGCATTGCATTGGTCATTTGCACAATGTAAAAGGGCGTTATCTCTCGAACGGTTCCTGGAGCACTATGATCGTTTGGCCAAGGAGAGATCTGGATACTCAGAGGCTAGAAGTCCTTACGTACTGGGGGGGGTATCAACCTATTAGTGAGCTTGGGCATATATTTCTACTTACTAATAGGTGATGAGTGTCTATTAGTGAGCATGGGCATGTAGTTTCAACTGCTAATCCCGGAAAACCAACACTCGGGGACCATCATGTAGTTAGGGTGCATGATAGGTTAGCCTTCTTGCATACCTAATGTTTGATGTAGAGACGAATATGAAATAATGACTATATATTTATGTAAATCGTTCTAACATTTGTCTGTTGCAGGGATATCCGTCCGACAAAACGGTAAGAATCAAGTATAAGTGATGTATTTTTATTAATTATGCTTATTATCTTGTACTTCTCCTAGACCTACCTTCTTTACTTGAATACGCTGCTGCCCCTTTATTATAATCCACTAGATGCTGCTATTGTCTATAAGAGTACGATTATGGCTCATAATACATGATGCACACTTCACGATAGAATAATCCCTACTATATGCTTGCATGAACCAATTATGAAATTTGTATCCAAAGATGTTCTCAAATGAAGTAATCAGACTTGTAAATCCTCTATAGCATAAAATAAACCTAGGTAACAAGATTACTAAAAATATAATATTTTATCAGATGATTACTTGGTATTGGTTTTAGAGGGTGTTGCTTTTTTTTTCCTCATCAATGTTTTCCCCAAAGTATTAACCCTCCACTAGTCTGTTCGAAGGTGCAGGATTGTCCGAAGCGATAGCAGATCCTCATCCTTAGTAGCCGGAGATCATGAGTCGATGCCTTGAGATGCATTGAGAGGCTTTAAGATATTTTATGAATAAATAGATGTAATGTATGTAATGATGTCATTGTATTCTGTATTATGCTAGTAAGATGTAAGCTAATTGGCATTGTACTAAAAGCTTTGTAATCATTTCTGATATCAATAAAGAGATTATTTTCTTATGCCATTATGTTTATTTATTTTTCTGTAATATTGTGATGTTGCTTCTATCTCTATATAGTTTATTTTGTTATTATACCAGACTTGGCCTTGTGCAAGTGTAACTTAGGCTTGCACAACATCACGCACAGTGGTGACTTTCGATCCTCCGGGATCGGGACATGACAAAGTGGTATCAGAGAAACTCGCTCCTCTGGCCATTTTATTGCTTTGCTTCAACTCAGAGATTTTACATTGATTCAAAAAAAAATTTCACTTGATATCGTTGTCGCAATGAACATTTCTTACAATAAGTTCATAGATATTCTCAAAGATGGTGGTAAAATTTTCTTGATTATTTTACTGATTGAGAGATATGATTTTTGATTGCTAGAGTTTTATCGATTGATGATGGCGAGGGATATGGAGTATCACTGCTCGGGATATCGTAAGTTTCTCCTTGAGTTTCGACGAAACTTTTTTTTCGGTGGATAATTATGAAGTGCCCCGCTCCACATTGGCAATATATAACAAGAGATATCAGTTTGCTAGCTCTAGAAGAAGCCTTCACGAAGAGCTCCTTGTTGAAACAAGACGATTGATCTTGGTGAGTGGGCAAAACTTTATTATCTGATTCTTTCACGCCTAATAAAGAATATAGTTTTATAACTGCTTTATGCTAAGAAGATTAATATTCGTAAAAGAATAATAGAACACGACCATGTTTGCTTAATAAGAGAATTTGTATGCATGTAAATAGAAGAACCCTTTCCATGTTAACTCTATAGTAAAGTACTGCTGCTTGATTTTACTGACATTTCCATTGAATGAACTGCTGCCATGCTAATAAACAAGAGTAAGAGAATACTGTATCTCCTTTATCCCATGGTAATAAACTAGAGTAAAAGAATGCTTGATCATGTTACTTCATTATATGCTAATCAAGTATAGAATTACATGCATAGTTAAAAGAGATAGAAGAACTGCCACCATGCTTGCTTTAATAGAGATTACTTAAATATTTTTCTTACTACTGCTGCAAACCTGATAGAACTAGATGAATAACTTATACTATCATAAAGAGATTGATATGAATGATAAGACTAATAGTGCACCCTGAGACTTGTAGTCCTTATGTATTAGGTGTATGGCTATTAGATATGAAAAGATTGAACCCTACTTGATCTACTTGTCTGCTTGCACTTTAGAGTTATCTGATAGAAATTTTATGCATTGCATTGGTCGGGACAGCTTATGCACAAGGGCGTTATCTCTCGAACGGTTCCTGTGCCACTGGGTATTATTCGGCCTTGGAGAGATCTTGATACCCTGTAGCTAGAACTCCTTACGTACTAGGGAGTATCAACCTATTAGTGAGCTTGGACATGCATTTCCACTTACTAATAGGCGATGAGTGTCCATTAGCGAGCATGGGCATGTAGTTCCAGCTGCTAATCCTAGGGAACCAACACTCGGGGACCATCATGTAGTTAGTGCGCATGCTAGGTTAGCCTTCTTGCATACCTAACATTTGATGCAGAGATGAATAGGGAACAATACCTATATGTTTATTTAAATTGTTATAATATTTATCTGTTACAGGGATAACTGTCATGCCCCAGTCCCAAAATACTGAGGGACTAGCCACGTGGCAATGGCCAGTATCACAACTCCAATGGGCAAACCCAATTTAATAGACCCGTTAGAGTGCACTTAAGCTGTAATAAATATCAATACAGTCTACACCATCTATCACAGAATAATTCTAAACTCATCCATAGAATGAAACATAAATAAATATGATAGACTAATCAAGATAATAGATAAAAAAATATAGTCTACCAACAAGTCCAAATAAATAGTATCTCGGGGAACAACCCGATAAAATAAGTTAATACATAAATCCAAGAGTCAAGATATAAAATAATTGGAAGCAGAAATAACTGAGTACGTAACAGAATACCCAGGAGAGATTCTCTGGCACAACCTCGTCTTTTAGTGCCAGTACTGCTCCAGCGTCAGCTCATGTCCCATATATCTCGGGGTATTCCTCCTCTGCTGTACCTGGGGACATAATCCAGATCCAGGTCCTTAGGGGATATAACAAGGTACAAGAATAACTCAAGCCAAATAAAATATAGTATATAAGAATAGATCCACAGGACAAGCTATGTAACCAGCTATGTGAAATGCAATTTAAGAGCATTGAGTATGTAGTGAATGCACCAAATATTATAGCAAGCCCTTACCTCCGCCCGAGGAACCCGACTACTGTTGTTCCAAATCCTCGTGCCACATCCACAACTCCCTCAACCGATCGCACCAGAGTGGCAACCACCTCCATTGCCCAAACTGTCGTCATCAGCCCCAGTCACCGTCGGAGTCGAACCAGACTCGCCAACTATAGTTGGTGGTGCTATGCGAGTTAGTTATTTCTTTATAAGCATCATTTGGATATGAGGTTGGATATGAGACTACCAACACCAAAAAGATTATGATGAAAACAATTAATGGAAATCCGACGGTAGTTGCGACTTTGGTGTATTGTACTCTTTTGAGTATCTTCCTTCGAGATGAAATAGCCGACAAGTGATTTCCAATGTATTAAAGTTGGTTTAAATGAAAAGATAAAAAGTGTAATAAAATTCGTTGCAGCCATTATTCAGACACCTTATGAGCATTGAGTATGTAGCGAATGCACCAAATATTGTATCAAGCCCTTACCTTCGCTCGAGGAACCCGACGACTATTGTTCCAAATCCTTGTGCCACATCCACAACTCCCTCAACCGATCGCACCAGATTTGCAACCACCTTCGATGCCGCAAACTACCGTCATCAGCCACAGTCACCGTCAGAGTCAAACCAGACTCGCAAACAACTTTTGTGGCGCTGTGCAAGTTAGTCATTTCTTTATATGCATTATTTGAAGATGAGACTACCAACACCAGAGAGATTATGATGAAAACAAGTAATAGAAATCCACATGCGGCTATCACAAGATCACATCTGGTTTCCAAGGCTAATGTATTGTGACTTGCCCCGTCGAATTTATAAGAAGAAAGGCCCCTTATAATCCCTCTTCCCGAGTGCCTTCCCTGGGTCCTCACAATATATATTTCCAAAAAATACTTTTCCTCATATCCAATCCCATATCAGAGATGTTTGCTCACTGTTAACCTTCATCGAGCACCTGGTGTGCATAGTTTAATCAAAACTTAATGAATGGGATTGGAAATCGAAGATTTCATAGGAATTAAGAGATCGAATGATTAATGACTCACAAATAAAGGATCAGCTACACTTGAGCACGGAGTTGACCCTCCCAATGCTAACAAAGAAGACGATGGTTAGGAAACGGTCATCGGAGTAGTGCTCTGCTACGGTCGGGACTTTGTCGAGCTATGCCGCCGTGAACCGTCAATGATGGAGTCGTGGAGCAGTCCATCTTCACCGTCGTCCTTATTGAGCTCTCCCAATCTGATCATGAAACCCTAGGCCGCCTGGGTCCTAGGTTATGAGGAGGGAGAGATGTTTCTCCGAGGGAGTGGAGGGCTAGGGGTTTCGGTGGTTTCTCTGAGGGAGAGGAGGGAGAGGGGTTTCCATGGGTTTTTTTATTATTTAAGAGTCGAGAGTGTCTCTCTAAGGGAGGAGAAGAGAGGTTTTGATCTAAGTGATCAACCTTCAAATTATATCCTACAGTTAAATTTTATAATTTTTTTTTTACTAAAATGGCAGGTGAATTGTGCATGACAATTTTTTCACACATACATTACTTGACGGTTATCAACAAACCATCAAGTAATGTAATGGGTTTTCTTGATACTTTATATAAAATCGTCAAGTAATATAGTCAAATTTTGATACAAAACAGAAATAAATATTTTCTTGATGTATGTCTAAAGCCATCAAGATACCTGCTTTCCATGACGGTTTTGACCATACGTTAATAAATTGACCGTCAAGAAAGACCATTTTTCTTGTACTGTTCTTACAGACACATGCTTTGATCCGAAAAGCATGAAGACTTCTAGAGAGAGAGAGAGAGAGAATTGAATTGACTTCTTGAACCAAGCTCTTACAACTCGAACTCGAAATTCTAATCGAACCGCACTGGCACTTAGAAAACTAGGGAGTTGTCTTGGAAATGTGAAGGTTAAAAGCTCAAGTATTGCTTAGGAAGATGAGAAGATTAAGAGTAAATACGTGATTAAGAATAGAGAAAACCTTCTCTATTTATAGGGTTTTGGGAACCGAGTTCAGCTTGAGTTCGGTGCCCTAACGTTCATAAATTCGAACGTTGAGTTCCTAGAGAATAAGCATATGACTAAGAATTTGGTTGTGGGGGACCAAGTTCACTTTCTAGGGTTCATTTTGGTTTGTTTGTTATATGAACTTGGGTTGTTTTGAATTGGCCTATTTTTGAGTGGACTTGAGGTCAACTATATGCCGAGTGCGACTCGACTCACATTGGTCCGAGGCTTAAAATAAAAGAAAAATTACAGGCTTCATGCAGACAACCAAGGAACTAAGACTTCGTCACTGAGCAGGTAGCAGCTTTGTGTTTAATAATGTAACGGAGATGCATCGATCTTCAATTCATGTGTCGTATTGAGTCATACTAGAACATAGTTGGTTAATTATCAAAATCAAGTTGATTGTGATCAGTTTGGGCCAACAACAGGTACTCTGGGGTGCGGTCAAGGATGTAATAAGATAAGCGGGTGCATACTACAATCAAGTTACCTAGGGTCTCTGAACCTCTATGTCTCAATCATTCGAACAAGAAACAATAAGCATAGAACATATAAGATGCAACAGTAAGGCGTCCCAAACGTTCTATCAAAATAATCTAGAGTCTAGCCATGTATAATGTTAGGATAGTAGATTATCAACAGAGTATATGAGTGTATGTCAGCTGCAGTCTGAATAATTATAATCATGTAAGAAACTAATGTTCAGACTTTTCGGCTAACAAGTGTCGATGGCTAAACACCAAAAGAAATGAATGTACAATACAGGTAGGGAAGAATGAAACCCACACTTCCCTTAGTGGCCATCCGTTTAGTGCACACCATTCGTCAAGGAAAGATAGGTAATTGGATCCTCGGGCTCTGGCTCTAAACCTGTTCATGCAAAACTAATGGGATTACACCCTAAGTACCAAGTACCAAAAGGAAGCATGAATCAAGAAACAAAACTCATATCTAGTATATAATGCATGAGTCAGAATCACTAGCGCGTACCCCATCATCGAGATGATATGAAACTCCTACACCAAACAAGGACAAGAAGTGTTATATCACATCGAGATAATATACGTCCCTTGATTTTGATCAACCGAAAGGGGTTTCTGTGTTGTACTTTCTATTCATAGCCTATCGTAAAACAATAGCCCAACCCCACAAGCAAACAAGGACAAGGGTTGGACCACCGCACCACAATAGTCCACGTTCCTAGACAACTAGTAGAAGATAAAATACACAAACCAATTAAATTTATAATCGGCCACGCAATTCTACGGCTTACTAAGTGAAGTCTAGGTTATCCTTATAATAATGCATAATATAGGAATCTGCATAACGTTCTATGATTGAGCAGGGCTAGTTGAGCCAATAATAACATGTAGGTCGTTGGAATGCATCGGTCTCCCGTAGCGCCACCGAGATAAACATGTTAGTAGCAGTTCCAAACCTCCTATAGGGAGATGCTGGCTCGAAAAAAAATCAGATACTACACTCCACTTAGTACGGATGATATATAATATCTGTGGTGGCCAGCCTGGCATGCCTCGATAAGTATCGAAGGGAGGCCGTCATGCATGATCTCGTGATATTGTTCCCTCCCCATGCTCTATAAGTTTTTTTAGTTGCCTAGTTAACCCACTATTTAACTGGAATCTCATATCGTGGCCACATGATTATTTCTCCTAAATATCGTACTTCGTACGAGCACGCTAGGTACGAATCCACATTATTACTCAAGAGCTTAATCTAGATTCAGCCAAGCGTGATGCAACAAATCAATAATTTCCTAGCCACAGTAATGTTACTAGCTAACTACCAAATCTGTGCAAAGGAGGGTAATCACATAGCATATAACACATAGAACATAGCAGGATCAAGTGGCACGCTGGCACACAAGTAAATCAGGCAGCAGACTTGGTGCATTCATGTGTATCATCGCAGATACAAATAGTCAGGTCAAGTACACATAGTATGCTCAATCATGTCATCTATCTCTTGTAATCATATAAATTATGTCAGGAACATAATCAATGCTATGATGGCCAATTATCACATGGTCTAGTTGTACTGGATGTTTCATCAGGTATCTCAGTTACTAGTCACTTTTTCATGAAGTCTTGTCAATCTAATCATCAAGCTCATTGGTTATTCACAACTTAATAGGGTCAAGGTAAGAATTTAAAATAATTTGGGGGAAACAACAATTCCTAAAAATTTAACAAAATATACACCTAGGATTAAAAATATGTGCATAAAACAACCAAGAAAGGGTTGAATACAAACACAGGATAAGTCAAGCATATAATCGCAAGGTAGAAAAACAAAGTGAGCGCACTTTTTATGTCAAAAAATTAATTCCATGAAAAAGTATGCGAGCAAGAGATAATAGACGTACAAAAGAAAGCACACGGGCGGGAAAGGAATACTAAAAGACAAAATACAAAGACCAAGAATAACACAACAGTTTAAAACACACAAACCAAGACACATAAATCAAAAGCACAAAAATCAAAGCTCGTTTATCAAGAAAAGTACAGGAACCAAAAGTATATGCCAACCGAAAGCTTCAACATACTTTTCTTGGTAAAGGGAGGATTTTTCGCAAAAGTACGCTCATACGAAGGCTCCGACACATTTTTGGAGAAGGACTTTGTACACAATGTACGCACCAATGGTATGCTCAAGAGTTTCCTTTGAAAAGTGCGCACAAGGAATACTCACGGAGCCTCTGGAATATTTTTGCAAGGAAAGAGGATGCTGTAGAAAAGTACGCATGAGGGTTCTGCACAAAAGTGCGCCCCGATCGATCCAACTCATGTTAAAACTCCAAATCAAAAAAAATCAAGGCCAAAGTCAGGTAAATCTAAGCCTCTAAAACATAAACCAAATTATTTTAAAAAATAGTAAGTTTTGGGAGATCATTCCCTAAGCAATATCAAATAACATATATAGCTATAAAACTTAGATCTACTCATTTCTAGCGATCAAAATCGAAATTACTAGGTTTTAAAGATGTAAAGGAACACAACGTGCATATAATAGACTAATAATATACAAGAAATAAAAAAAATAAAAAAATCATGATCTAAGTTTCTTTATGAGAGCAAGATATACTTGCCTATGAAGAAAGAAAGAACGAAAGAAAGAAAAAGAGTGAGTGAATAAATAAGGAAAAAGAAAGAAGAAGAATATATATAGGGTTAGGGTTTCAATGCTAGTCATCAGATCAAGTGATGATCAATCCTAGCCACACGATTAAACCGATGAACCCTAATCAACCCAAGAACACGGGTCGGGTCTAGATCACATGGCGGTCAAGCCAGCAAGCCAGATATGCACAGAATGTATGTCGGGAACAGGGAGTGACACGATCGCTTTGTACCATTGACTATCCGATGCGAAGATGGAAAAGTTGCTAAATGCTTTGATGCTCACAAATATTGATGGAGGCATTGATTTAACAAAAAGTGATCTGAATGCCCAGGTGTGATAATTTGGTTGCACAAGTATTAAGGTTAAGTATAGTAAATCAACAAAAAAATGGTTGTATGTTGATTTTTGCATAGAAATAAGCAAAATTGTACTGTTTTTCTTATTTCCACGCAGGCTACACTGGCATAAAAATAATAATTTTGGTGGCTCTCCGTCCTCTTGTACGAACTGACGTGAATATCCCGTGTCAAACACAGTCAGGGGATACACGTCTGACAATTTCATAAAATGAGACAAATTACCATTATTAATGTTTTTATTTGAAAGTAAAGTACTATTTCCTTTAACAAAAAATTTGTAGTACAAAGAATCTTAAATTACTAATTACAACAAAAATTCTAAGTACATGATTGAAGCAAGAGAGACTTGAGAGTGTAGCAGATATCAATGCATGATCGCTTCGTTCCATTGACTACAAAGGTAAAGGTAGGAACTTGCTAAGTCTCTGAGTTCACAAATGTTGTGGAGGGTATAAGGTAGTAACAAGAAGGTTCAAATGTAAGAGTTTATGTCCCATATGTTAATACAAATTAATATATTGGTTAATTAATTATATTTTTTATGGAAGAAAATACAATATTGCAATATAGGAAAGAGTCCTCTCACACCTAGTGTACGAATAGACATACACCCATTTGTTGTCTAAAATATTTTGGGAAGAGTTACAATCTTTTTGAAGGGACACAATAAATCATTGTAATAAAAAGACACCATTTAGATGTGTATAAAATGAGACAAAACCAAAATCATTTCAAAACCTAACCCAAACCTAACTCAAATCGTCCTGAAATCTGAACCTAATGTTCTACAAACTGACCAGCTGAACTCGAACCAAAATCTGCTCCAACTCGATCAGGGTTAAACCTACTTTCCTCATTCGACTCGGTCTTCCTGAAGACCAATCCAACGTAAGAATTTTTGAACATTTAGACACCGAACTCTGCCCGAACTCGATCTACAAAAAGCCTAAAAGTAGTCTTAAAATCCATACCATTCTCACTCACACATTCCTTTCATCTGTTAATTTGAAAATACAATTTGATCTTCAATATTCTTCATCCTCAAGATTACAACTCCCAAGCCTTCTAAGTGCCAGTGCGGTTTCAATTAGAACACTACCAAAATATGATAAAATAGCGACGTTTTTGGTGACGTCATAATAAAATGTCGCTAATATTAAAGATTTCAGCGACTCCAAAAATAAATGTCGTTATACGTTGTTGTTGGCGACATATAGCGACGTTTAGCGACAGTAATTAAGTTTTTTAAAAAATAGTCGCTATAAGCTTCTTTAAGGTCTCTAAACGTCGCTAATTTTTTAATTTAGCGACGTTTAGCGACGTATTTAATGAAGTTTATTTTTTTGATTTTTAGCGACGTTTTTAGCAACGTATATAACGTCGCAAACTATTTTTTATTAGCGACGTCATAAGTTGACGTCGCCAAACATCGCTAAAATTTTAATATAGGTTTCGATTCTCCCCTTCTATCGAACACTTCCCCAAATTTTTCAAAAACTCCCCCCTCTTCCCTCCCCCCTCTCTGGCGAAGTCCACCCTCCGACGTCCTCCACAGCCACCTACTCCGGCATCCCCCTCCTCCTCCTTCTCCTTCTCCTCCTCCTCCTCCTCCTCTTCTAGGTAAACCCTAACACTCTCTCTCTCTCTCACAGATGCACACGATATGACACTGATACAGACACGATACACACACACTGACACAAACATGACACAGACTATGAGAGGGGGTGTAAACCCTAACCCTAACCCGATCTCTCTCTCCCTCTCTCTATCTCTCTCAGATGCACACGATATGACACTGACACAGACACGACACACACACACACACACACATACACACACACACACTGACACAGACATGACATAGACTGTCATAGAGGGTGTAAACCCTAACCCTAACCCTAACCCGATCTCTCTCTCTTCCTCTCTCTCTCTCTCACAGATACACACGACATGACATTGATATGACATATACACAGACACAGACACAACATAGACTATCACAGAGGGTATAAACCCTAACCCTAACCCTAACCCGATCTCTCTCTTTCTCTCTCTCAGAGATATAAATACGACATGACACTGACACAGATACGACACACACATACTGACACAAACACGACACAGACACTGTCACAGAGGGTGTAAACCCTAACCCTAATCCTCTCTCTCTCTCTCTCTTTGACATATGTTTAATACTATACAATTAGTACATAACTTATACTATCATGACTTACTAACTTACAATAACTGCTACTAACTTAATATAACTGATACCAACTTAATATCAATACTAATGCTAGATGACACTAGACTAACTAGACAAACTTAGCTTACTCTAAGTGATGTCTAATATTCTAACTTGATATCTATCTCAAATAACTAAAATCTAAACTTCATCCTAGCTGATAATTACTAACTAGCATTCACACATAATGCATCTAATTGATACATTCATCAGTCAGTATACACATATAGTAGTACATTAACACAGTGGACTGAAAACTAATACTGCTACTACTGATATTCCCTATAATATATATATATATATATATATATATATATATATATATATATATATATATATATATATATATATATATATATATATATATATATATATATATATATATCAATACCTTCCTACTGAAGGCACTAACCGAAGGCCCATCAGTGTACTACTGATACTAAACTAGACTGACATCAAGCCTTTAGTTGTAGTATGATCAACTCGAGTGAATCTTACTCACAACTTATACCTATATCTATTCCTCACCTACACACAACCATAGTTGATACACATAAGATACACAGAGATTTCCCGAATCTTCTAATGCATGTTATGATACTCAAGTTTAAAATGCAACTTTAAATTGCTGCTGCCTAATGTCCTACCCTGCTTTGTACGATGGTGTGTACAGACCCTGTGAAGTCTGCCGCAACACTCATATTCATATCAAATATGCACTGTCGGATCTGTGTAGCTGGTGTGTGCAACAACCTCTCCCCATCTCACTGCTCACTGTGTTGCTCCCTAAATCTGCTGTCAATATGACATATACTCCTATGGACAGGCACTTCCCTATAACCAGATGACTAATACTTAAAGCAGTGCACAAACCCTAACCCTAACCCTAACCCAAATCTGCTCAGTTGACACTAACTGATACACTACAATATGAGTGTCCAGGATACAGATTTGAACGAAAAAGTATCAGTGCTAGGACTAGGTGTATCAGTGCATGTACTGTATTCCTGAGTATTCGTATGTGTGTGTAGACGAGTAGGTGTATAACATAATTAGATATTCCTATGTATATATGCTAGGACTAGGAGTATTAGTGCATGTACTATATTTAATGATGAGTATATACTTAAACGATGTCTATTCATTTTTGCATAAGTATCTAGAAATGGATATGAATTACTATCTGCGTCATCGTCATGGATGTACGACCGTCATCCGGATGACATGTACCATATACAGGATAAATTTATTGAGGGTGTACAGCAGTTCCTATAGTTCACCAAGGTGTTCTCCCAGTACATGGACGGTACCAAAATTAAGTGTCCATATGTGAGATATCGCAACTTGAAATATCATCTAGAAGTGGAAGTCACATATCATTTGTACTCGAAGGATTTTATGCCAAATTATTATTAGTGGACCGCGCACGGAGAACTTGTGTCTTTAGCATCGGAGTTAGAGTCTTATGTGGAGCCATATATGGATATCCATGACCATGCTGCTTACGACGACGGGTGGGTGAACATGATTTTTGATGCGACGGGGCCTAGTTTCGATCCGGACAATCATGATGCAGCTGGGGAGGCAACGAATGCCGATGCTACAAAGTTCATGGATTGCTAGAGAATGCAAAGACTCCATTATATCCTAGTTGTGAGGATCATTAACCTTTGGAGGTGGTTACAAGATTATTGAGCATCAAGTACAATTTTAATATGGCACAAGAATGCTATAACCGACTGATGGATTTGATTATAGAGATCTTACTAGAGGGTGCAAAGTTGCCTATAGACTTCTACCGATCTAAGAGGATGGTGAGATCGCTCTAGATGGGATAAGAGAAAATCGATGCATGTCGCAACGGTTGCATGTTGTACTACAAAAATGACAAGGATGATGATGCGTGCAGATTCTGTGGTGCTGATCGCTACAAGGACACTGGAAAAGGAAAGTTTGTCGGTGCAAAGAAGCCAACCGATTTGATGCACTACTTGCCTTTGACGCCGCGATTGCAGAGGTTATTTATGGTAAAGGAGACTACAAAAAATATGAGTTGACACAGGCGGAAACAAATCGAAGGAGTAATGAATCATCCATTCGATGGAGAAGCATAAAAGTACTTTGATCGAGAGTATCCAAATTTTTCTTCGAATTCGCGTAATGTCAGATTGGGGCTCTCCTTTGACAGTTTTACCCTATTCGGACTTTCGGACTCCCAGTATTCATGTTGGCCTGTGATCGTCACTCCGTACAATCTACCACCTTGGATATGCATGAAGACTCCATATATGTTCCAAACCGTTATTATCCCGTGCCCGAACAATCTGAAGAGGAACATCGATGTATATTTACAGCCTTTGATTGATAAGTTGAATCAACTGTGGGAAGTATGTGCCAACACGTACGATGTTTCTAGAAAGCAGAATTTTCAGATAAGGGTAGCACTTATGTGGTCCATCAACGACTTTTTGGCCTATGGAATTTTATCGGGATGGAGCACTCATGGTCGTCTCTCATGTCTGTATTGCATGGACCGCACTAAGGCTTTCCGTTTAAAATACGGAGGCAAACCGTGCTTCTTCGATTGTCATCGACAATTTCTGCCGAAGGATCATCCGTACCGGAGGAACATGAATACTTTTCGTGTGGGCATTGTGGAGAAGGCCAATCCACCTCCAAGGTGGCCCGGATACACGATATAAGAAGAGGTAAAAGATTTACCAAGTGCTATCGAAGAGCCTGCTAAGGGATACAAGTGTGACAGATTTGGTCGCACACATAACTGGACGAAGAGGAGTATATTCTGGGATCTGCCATATTATAGCACCAATCTGATCAAACATAACCTTGATGTCATGCATATCGAGAAGAATGTGTTTGATAATATAATTAATACTGTAATGAAGGTAAAGGGGAAGAAGAAAGATAATCCGAAGGTCAGGTTGGACTTAGAAGAAATACGTAGACGTCCTGAGTTGCATTTGATAGAGGAGGGGAATAGAATATTAAAGTAGCCTAAGTCAATTTTCTCACTGGAGAAGGAAGATAAAGAGAGACTTTTTAGGTGGATTCAGGGTCTAAAATTTCCAGATGGGTACGTGTCGAACTTGAGAAGATGCGTCGACCTCAAGGAGAACAAACTGGCGGGTATGAAGAGCCACGATTATCACGTATTCATAGAGAGGTTAATTCTGATTGTATTTCGGGAATTCTTACCGCAGGTCATTTGGGATCTATTGACAAAGCTCAGCATATTCTTCAGAGATCTTTATTCTACTAAGTTGCTCGTTGATCGTCTAGAAAATCAAGAGAAGGTAATTGCAGTAACACTGTGCAAGCTTGAGAAGGTATTTCCTCCTAGATTCTTCGACTCTATGGTGTATTTGCCAATTCGTCTTTCCTATGAGACACGTGTTGATGGTCCTATTGGTTATCGATGGATGTACCCCTTCGAGCGGCATCTGAATCAACTAAAGAGAAAGGTGAAAAATAAGGTACGGGTTGAGGGATCTATTTGTGAAGCTTATGTTCTCGAGGAGATTACAAACTTTTGCTCGATATATTTCAAACCTCATATTGCTACTAATAGAATGAGAGCTCCGAGAAACAACGATAGATATCAGGAATCTAATGATGCAATACTGAAAGTATTCAATGCGTTCGGAAAGCCTCCGGGGAAAATGAAGAAGAGATATTTGAATGACGACGAGCTAAGGGCTGCTCAGTTGTATATATTACTCAATTGCGACGAGGATGAAGTAGAGAAGCTAGAGGGATAAGTAATTAATACGTCCACGTTTATGTCATCTCAATGTAATAGTATAAGCTACTATTATGCTACTAATCAGCAGTTGCTTCATTAATTTTTAGCACATATAATGATGAGCTGAGGTCGGTTAGAACCTAAATAACAGACGAAGATGTAGAATAAGAAATGAGACACTATTTTTCTTCTTGGTTGAGCACATATGTAAAGAGCTTGGTATTTATTTTTTCTGTATGTACTTACACAATAAATAACTTACTATTGCTACTTTGGTATTTAGGTCGATCATCTAATAACACCCGAGACTGAATCTATTAGAACTCTAGCCAAGGGACCAATTACTACCGTCAAAATATGGCCAAGTTACTGTGTGAATGGGTTTAGGTTCAAATCAACAAATGCTCCGATTAGAGACAGCTTTTTGGATCTTGATTCCACAAAAAATAGTTGTTTGTGTATCAAATATTCGAACTACAAAGACGTTGATCCAGGCAATAATTTTTTTGTCATCTTACGAGAGATTGTGGAGTTAACATATAATTATGGCATAGAACCTACTAAGATCGTGCTATTCAAGTATGAATGGTTCGATCAGATTCAAGATCAAGGTTGAAAAATTGGCAAGCACGGTCTTGTGGATATAAACTACATGCGTAGATATCAATGCTACGAACCATTTGTCCTATTAAGTCAGGCTCAGCTCATGTACTTCATAACTTATCCTAGACGAGGGACAGCGAGGTCGGATTGGTGGGCAGTATGCAAGACTAAAGCTAGAAATACCTTTGACGTTGACAAAATAACTTATCAGGAGGACGGGCTACCTCTTGTAACAAATATTGTAGATGTGGACTCAACGAAAGTTACTCATTACACGACTAATAATGTAGAAGAGGTAGAATTATTCGAAGACGAAGACGAAGTAGATGAAAGTAAAGATAAGGAGGAAGATGAAGAGGAGGACGAGTAAGGCAAAAAAGATAAATTTTCTGAAGATGATTGAAAATAAAATATTTTGCCCAAAGATATGTACTCTATTTTAACTGTAGAATGTACTATTTTGACGAAGATATGTATTATATTTTGACTGCAGAATGTACTATCCATTTAGATTTGTGACACCACTAGTTATTTACTGTGCAATTCTATTAATGTTGTGAGATATGTATAACATTTTGACTGTAGAATATACTATATATTTGTGTATTTCTTTATTCACCAGATGTTGTTATCAAGTTTGACAGGACGATGCGGAGCATTCGGCAGATCCTGTGGTAGACAGAGTGATCCTCCGGTACTGCCTACTGTTGGTTCTGGATCCTCGGCGCCTAGTACTCCAGTATATCGACTAGTCACATCTCCGATTGCGACGACATTAAGTGGCAGCACTCCTGAGATGAGTAGTTCTAGGCCTGATAGTACTCCCTCGTCCAACGTTCCTTTTGCTGACGGAACCATAGAGACATATGAGCATATGGCCGAGGTTTAGTCGACGTCATCCCAGCATCAGCCAGATCCTCCATGCGCACCTCCGGACGAGACGAGGACGGAGATTTGGGCCGATGGTACAAAGTAAGTCAATTAGATGGTTTTGCATCATATATATCGTGTATTTCTTTATTCATCATATATTAACTTTTTCGATAAAAATAATTATCTCTGTATAGATATCGTCCCTCGTCGGTACAGAGACGTCTGGGCCACTTTTTGAGATACAACTATGGTGGCCCTTTGATCAACTACTCTGATACTCCGGAGGAGAGGAAGGCGTTCTGGTTTGCGTACTTTAAGATTAAACTATATTATATCAATCATCTAATTTATGCATATTATATAACCTACTAAATTACTTATTCTAGCAAACTTATTTTTATCCACCGCACCGGGCCGAGTTGATCGAGCAGATGTTTCCTGCCGTTGCCGCCAAGCTGATCCGTGATGCTCTGGATGACCAGAAGGCTCGTAATCGCGCAGGAAAATCGATCCAAGGTTGGATCACGCCTGAGCAGTGGACTGTGATGAGGGCTAGATTCGACGATCCGAGGTACAAGAAAAGGCTTGAGAAGGCCAAGGTGGCTAGGCAGAAGGCAGCAAAGTGGTGTGGTGGCTCGATTCCGATGACAGAACATTTTCGTCATTTGGTATATTTTTTATTTCAGATATATTATTTTAATGCAAGTACGATAAAATGGTAGTAGCATAAAATATTTAATTTTAGTACTAAATAATATATTTTTAACAGGTACAGAGGTGTGAGGATGCAAACATGGTGACCCTCTTCCTTGCCACCCATCAAAAGGGCGAGAATCTCATTGATGAGAGGGCCTCACAGACCTATGTAAGTATTACTTTACTTTGTGTTAATTTTAATATAACTTAGGCAATTATCGACTATCCAAACTTTTCTAGGTCGAGTATCTTAGGCTGCGTGAGCGGACAACTGCTAGTGCACCTACAGCGGGAGAGGCTGGTACTTCCTTGCAGCCCTCTCCAGCTCCGTCGATGGACGAGCTGTGGGTGACCACCACTGGTGGTCTCCAGAGGGGTACGTACTACGGTACATGATCTTATGGTGCCTTATTGCGACGTAGTCATCTAGGGCCTCCACGGCAAGTACGCATTCCCCATAGCCCTCGCAGTCGTCGACCCGAGTCCAGGAGAATATTGACCGTCAGATTGTGTCTCTCCATGACGAGTTGCTGCGAAGGATGGAGGAGGAGCCCTTGTCCCAGCCGCAGGCGGACTATGCGACCCTCATCGCACGATTTGATAAGCTCGAGCACAGCATCATAGAGCTTCAGGATATGACAGCTGATCTTAGAGCTTCGACAGAGCGCAGCGTGATGGAGCTGCAGGCATCATAGCTGTCCATGGGCGAGAGGCTCACGATGATGTAGGATTCAATGGTTCATAGCAGTACGAGGCTGTTATCTACCATTGATTCATACAACCATCGACTAGCAGAGTTGGAGCAGATACATCCTCCTGGTGCACCTTCATCGACACAGACTCCACTGACATCACTGCCTTCTCCATCGACATCGGTGTCAATTTCACGGGAGCAGTATGATCTGTTTTTGTCCCTAATGCACGCCGGTGGTCATCCTCCTACAGATCCGCAGTAGTCCTAGTTAGGATAGTTTGTTGATTTTTTGTGTTTCAGACCTATGATATTTTGTCATTTATGAATATTCTTTATTTTTGAGGCATTTAGACTTTATTTCTTGTATTCTTTACGACGAGGATTTCAGACTCAGTTGTGTGGATATTTATTGTATTCTTTACGATATAATTTTCTCCTGACTCAGTTTGTAATCTCAATATTTCATTTTCTTCAAATTTTCTATATTATTCATATTAAATGTATGTTAAGTTACCGGTGTTGAGTATTCAACCAAAGGAGATCGGTGAACCCAGCAAATTCAATGGAGGGTTGCTCCGGGTCTATTTGTACAAATTATGAATTCCTAAACTTCAGGAAGAATGGTTTAGAAATAATTCAATATTTATTTTATTTATTTTTTCACGGTATCTTTAGCGACGTTTACAGCGACGCTTAGCGACATTTAGCAACGTTTATATAGTCGCTACAAACGTCGATATAAAAGTCGCTATACACGTCGCTAAAAACGTCGCTGACCATCATAAATCTGCTGACATGGCAGTATTGCCAGGTCAATATAATGTCGCTAAATGAGTTGCACAACGTCGCTAAAAAAAAACTTAGCGACATATAGTGCCACACAATATGTCGCTAATTTTGCAACGGTGCGTCGCTAAACGTCGCTAATATAGCGACGCATTTACGTCACTAGAAAACGTCGGTATAGCGACGTTTTGCGATATTTTTTTGGTCAGCGACTAGCTTAAAGGCGACTTCAACAAAACGTCGCTAAAATTATTTAGCGACATTTTTTGGCCATTTAGCGACGTTTTTAGACGTCACTAATTTGACTTATTCTGGTAGTGGAAGTTGTTCGAGTTATACTAGCTTAGAAAATTTTAACATTCATTTCAAGTCTGAAGTCGACGTACTCTTCGGATCAAAGCACATTGTTGTAAGAAGTCGGCAAGCGCTTCGGATCAAAGCTTGTGTTGTACGCTATTTGTGATAATAGTAGATTTAATTTCGAGCAGAGTTCTCGAGACTGGATTATTCGTGCATTAGGGAAACAAGTATACATTACGGTATTAACATTTGTGATTTCTGAACCATTTTACTTTCCATATACTTGCTATATTGTTTAAATTTTAGTTGGTAATTAGCATTACTTTTTATTGGGTAATATTGACACCACTCTATTCACCCCATCTAGATTTGCCTTCATGTCCTACATAGGCTTCTTTAAAAGACTCTTCTTATATAATCTTGTGGGTTATGTGCATAACTCAACAAATATTGGTATTTTTATTACTTCTACCGTCCTAATTCCCTTCGTCCATCTATCTTCCTGACCATGCTCGATCGATGACCCCTCTTCTTTTCTCCTCCACGACCTCCGTTCTCGCACCACCTTCGCGACCCAGAACCCGCCAGTCCCTTGCAATCTTCGGTCGCTCGAGCTCCCTCATGTTGTCGCACGGAGACCCAGACCCCCTGTCCCATCCCTCGGCGCCTTCTTGGCCTCTGGTCGAGATCTTCGGTCGGATAGACAACCTTTCCCCCTCCTCCAATTCCAAAAAATAAAATAAAAAAGAAGATGATATAATGAAAGAGCAAAGACATCAAAGCAATATTTATAAGTAAGTTTTCCCCTTAAAACCTACTCAATTCTATAAGTTCAAACCTTATAGTTAATTAAAAACTCAGAATTTACATAAATATATAATTATAAAATCAGTCCAAATTGCATAATTAGTTATATCCTATATTATAAATGATACTTTAGTTAAGTTATATAATATATTTAAATATATATGTATATTTCAATATAGTTCTATATAGGCATATATATATATATATATATATATATATATATATATATATATATATATATATATATATGAGAGAGAGAGAGAAAGAATAATATTGAAAAAAAATATAGAACTATATTGAAATCAATTGTTTCCGATATCTAACTAGGACTTTCATTTATGTATATATGCCTATATACTAATTAAATATAACCTATTTTAGATGAAGTAAAACATGAATAAGTTTAATTTAAAATATTAGATTAAGTTACAACTTTATATATATATATATATATATATATATATATATATATATATATATATATATATATATATATATATACTAGTATATATGCACGTGCTTTGCACGTATATTGGAGTGAATGATGTTGATGAGTTAGTTTATTTCTACTGCTTTTAATTATATAGGTTAATGGTTCAACCCTTCGAATTCTTTGGTAACAATTTAAAAGACTTAGCAAGTAGCATGAACCCTTTGATTTCCGTAAATGGTTGTCATTATTGCATCTCTTAAATGGTTGTCAGTAAAATTTATTGTAGGTATTCTTTTTAATTACTAAATATGTTGAAGGGTATTTTTGTAACAAAATTTTTTCACGGTGAAGCCTAGTTTTGGCATTATATATACTAGTATATACGCACGTGCGTTGCACGTATTTCATATTGCTTGGAAAAAAAATAGTTTAGTAAAAGAGCAACCGACAATTTCTTAATTTTATTATAGGTGGAAATATAATAGGCAGGAGTATAAAAGTTGGGAGAAATTAAATGACGGAAATATAAAAGGTTTCTCTTATCTCTTGGGTTCTTGTGCCTACTTTGCATGCATGCTTTATTAACTTTTGTTTTATTCTCCAAACTACATACTTTGCATGCATGCATATCTTTGTTTTATTAATTATCATTTTCCAAGTTGTCTCATGCATGCATACATACATTTAATACGTATTTAATTACTGTTTTTAATGAAGGGTATTTTTGGAACGTAAAACTTTCACGGTGAAGCCAAGTTTTGGCATTACATAGTATATATATATATATATATATATATATATATATATATATATATATATATATATATATATATATATATATATGATTTAATATTATAAATTCTTTTATTATAAATCATGTTAAAAAGACTAGCAGTCCCAAAGCCCTCAACTGATTCCGCTTCCGCGTCTGGAGATCAGACGGAGCTCGATTAGTTTTTGCTGGACGAAGAGCTGAATATCTAATTGGACATAAATTCTATAAGGAGTTGCGTCGGGTGTAAAATATTATAATTTATGTGTAATGCTTGTAACATATTTGTTTTTCCAATTTTAATGCATTTAACAATTGACGGCGGCAACAATTCGACGAAAAGCTACAACGTATCAAAAACACAAGAACGTCGCCAAGTTGTCGCTCATCGTGTCGAAAGGGTGTCGCTGGTTAGTTGGTTTCAATAAATATAATGTTGCCGCTCTGTTGTCGCTAAGCGGTAGCCGAGTCTTGTGCCTAGCTTGGTTGTTTCTATTCCTTTGGTAAACATGCTCTCTCACCGGTGGGTAGTCGAAACATCGAAGATGTGGCGACGCAATTTTAACCGCGAAGCGCAAATTGCTGACGACAGCTTTCTGTCATTGATCCGTCACCATTTGAGAACAGCGACGAATGACCGATGTCTTTCGGCGTTACTATACCTCCATGTCGGATGGAAAATTTTGACAACTCGTAGGTTGTGCTTGTTCCTGCGAAAATAAGGGGAAGAAAAGAAAAAAAAAATGATTTTATGGAAAAATTAAATAAAGGTTACAAATTTTATTTTCGTTTTCCTTCCTTCACATCCCAAGAACCGAAAGCAAATAGTCTCAGGTACGTTATAGGCTACCTAAATAACTTCGTTTGTGATTATCAAAGTAACCTAATGTTACTTAGTTTATATATATATATATATATATATATATATATATATATATATATATATATATTCCAGAAGTTAATAAGTGAAAAAAAAAAAAAAAATTGTTGCCGGCCTTCGGAGAAGTCGTGCACGAAGCACTGTCCTAAGAGTTGATCCAAGGTCTATGTGCAGACGTTTCTCCGAAGTTCTGACTACCGAGTTCTCTTCGTTGCACACAACTCGGAGAGAGAGAGACCCGTAGGAGGATTTTCTGTTCTGAAATGAAGAAGGAGGAGAGACCATTTTAAATAGGCAGAACCTAATACACAGCCACAGGCATGATACTTAATGGCTCATAGACAGACCACTCCAAAAAGATTTTTTGGATCCCAGCCCGAATTTGAAGAGTAAATTGGATCGACATTCGGCACCCGCATGTGTGGGTACGTACACGCACACACGAACCGAATCGAGTCGGGCTCGGCCGGACGGCGGCGACGCGCGCGTGTGGCCCAAGAAGTCTCCCACACAACATCTTTAAGAAAGCAAAAGAAAAAAACTAATATATACATGCAAGAAGGGAATGGTCCAACCGATATGAACCTAAAAAAAAAAAAAAGTTTGAACTTTTGCTCAAGCATAACTAAAACCTAAATAGCCTTTCTAATTAACTGAAGGAAAGTGCCTTCAATTCCCCATTCATGAGCTAGATGTGATGGTCAAATAAAATTCCCATATAAGAAAGTCAGTAAATGGACTCCTAGTCACGTTGCTATTTGTGCATGGTTTCTCACTTAAATTCACACTACAATAATTAAGTTTTAGTTCAAAGTCAATAACCTATGGGAAGTTCCACGTTTCTTTCTCCCAACTTGGCTTGTATCAAGCATGATGGCCTTATTGCTTATTATGTAATCAAATTTGTTAGCTGTCCTTGTTTATTAGTCATAGCATTCATGTGGGGCTTTGAGATATAATTTAGATTTGTCAAATTGATAACCAAATGAATCAAGGGAGCAGAGATGGGAGATTGAATAAGCATGTGATATAAAATGGTTCATGTTATAGAGGCAACTACAAAAGATTTGATCAAGTACTAGAAATCGTCCGTAAAATTGTGGTCTGTTTGTTACAATGGAAAATTTTCGTAAAAATAGACACGATTCGAATTCTTTCTAGTAAATTTAGTTTCTAATCCGGTAAAAAGAACATATAAAAAAACATACTAGAAATCGAAATATGGTGTTATTGTCTCGAGGATGGAAGTTGACTTCTTCTTCTTCTTTTTTTCCAGGATAAAATGGTGAACAAAGTGAGATGATGAACCCTCACAAGTTGGTTCTTAAAACTCTAATAATATACGAGCTTTATTACGAAATATTTTTCAAAAAAGTTGCTAAGAAAAAAATCTTTTGAATCTTAATCAGTAAAAAAATGTATCTAATTTTACTAAGCATTTTTCAAAAATAACGTTGAAAAATATTTTTTTTTATACTTTTCGAAAACTAGGTTTAAACATATGTTTTGTGAAAAAAAAAAATTTGAAAAGTACTTTTTGAGTGTGAAGTATCCAAACACTATTTATGTGGCAACTTATGTTTAAACTAAAAAAGAATCCGTTAAAATCCTATCCAAACGCACCCTAAACTTTTTCATCCTAACTAAGATGACAAATCTAGACCGATCTTTGGTTGAAAGCTGGCTGGGACAGTCCCTTACATTGACTGATCCTGAGCTAGCTCATCACAAGTTTGACAAGTCGATCCAGCTTAATGAATCTTCATGTTATACTTAGTAAAGATTCACATATTAATCATGATCGTATTCTTAACACCAACCTCGCTCGTAGGTGTTACATATATTTTTAGATATCCGATGTAACGTTTGAGATATTGTGCATGCTGTATTGCATGTCTGTTGGGTCCACTGTCTTTCAATTCCTACAATTTATAAATAGAGAGAATAATACTTTTTCGTGGGTCGATCTATCGATTCCGTCATCCAGCTAGAATCTTATGTTAGAAATATTGTCGTTTTGTTATTGAAAATTTGTGAATACAAAAATAAAATGAGACTGATGTTACCGGCCTCTGGGGAAGTCGTGCACGAAGCACTGCCCTAAGAGTTGATTCGGGATCTGTGTGCAGACGTTCCCGAAGCTCCTAGTGGTAAAACCCCCGCACTACCGGTATCTCGTTGTCGCACACGACTTGGAGAGAACGACCAGGACTTAACTCTGCCCAGAGCTTGGAGACGATGAACAGAATTTTGGCAGCAAAAGTTTGGAGGAAAGAATTTTTTCTGATGATTTACAAAGTAAACAGACACATATATAATACTGATAGGTAACAGTCTAAATTAATTTCTGATTAATTCAGCCGTTACACAGGAGAATTAAAAGAATGAACCTGGACACTGAAAAATATAACGGTTCAAAACAATTCGTAACTGACGAAATTAATTTCCAACTTTCAGAAAATAAATGAAAAAAAAAGAGGAGCAAAAAAAATTTTAGGGTCCCAGCCCGAACCCGAAGAGGAAATGGAATCGGCATTCGGCGCCCGCAGATGTGGGCACGTACCCGCACCCGTTACGCGCGCCGAACCGAACCGAACCGAGCCGAGCCGGGCCGTGCGGCTGCGGCGGCGCGCGCGTGTGGCCCAAGGGGTTTCCCACACAACAACTTAAGAGTGCAAAGAAGAGAAACTAATATATGTACACAAGAAAGCTTTGGCCCATCCGATGTGGGACTAAAGAAAGGAAGAGGAACTTGAGCTTTTGCAAGCAAAGCAAAGCAAAACCAACAATTCCCCCCCAAAGGTCAAGTTCCGAAACAGAGATAAGAGTGAAGTAAATAGAGAGAGAGAGCATCTGGGCAGTAAAATACTATGCATAGATGAGATGGACTACAGCCTTGAATCTCTCGTAGTGACTATTGCCTTAATCTGAAGAAGTACTTGATGGACTATGCCTTGAATCAGACTTCCTGAACCAGATTTAAAAAAATAGCACACATAGTACGCTAGAGGTCTTTGGTGTATCGGTTGGCGCTTTTAAATGGCCATGCGCACTTTCCACATTCATGAGAGTTGTTTGGGATCGCCCTGTCCCATAGTCGCGGCCTTCACGACCTCTAGGTAAGTCCTTAATGGTTGGTGATATAAATTAACCCAGCATTACAGCTTGGACCTATTAAGAGTTTAACCTCATCCTAACCATATCACACAGGAACACTATCACCATAGGGATGGGGAGTCATTGTACACATGTACAGCCGCTTGGACTTTATTTTAATGAGACTTTAATCTCGAGTCAGTGTTCCATAAAGTCACCTAAGTTCAGCTTGTTTCTACCCATTGAACCGGCTTCTTGGGATCTCTAGTCAGACTCGGTTGGGTTGCCCCTGCTGGTGACTAACTTATGGGCTTAACCCCATCTCCCTCAATGATTCTAAGATCAAAGTCCTAGACAGACCCTTCGTCAAGTGATCTGCAAGGTTCTTTTCTGACTTTATATTGTCAAGAACCACATATTTGTCTAGTAGGCTTTTTATTGACTTGAAGCGCAGCTGCAGGTGCCTGTTCATCTTAACATTCACAGAATCATGCTTTAGTAGTTCAATAACAGATTTATTATCATAATTTATAGAAATTGCAGGAATAGGACTAAGAGAAACAGGTATATTCATAATAAGATTTTTAAGCCATTCAGCTTCTGTGCAAGTTGTATCTAAAGCTATCATTTCGGAGTCCATTGTACTCCTAGCTATGATAGTTTGCTTACAAGAGCCCCAGGAGATTGCAGCTCCTCCTAGAGTAAATACATATCCAGTAGTAGATTTTATATCATGTGAGTCGGTTACCCAGTTTGCATCTGAATAACCTTCTATGATATCAGGGTGCCTAGTAAAATAAAGTTTGTAATCTAGGGTGCCCTTGAGATATCTAAATACCCTATCCAAGGCAGTCCAATGTGACTGATTTGGGTTACTGGTATATCTGCTTAGTCTCCGAATAGCAAATACAATATTAGGTCTTGTCCTGTTTGTTATATACATAAGGGAGCCTATCATCTGTGAATATTTATGTTGTTCCAAAGGTGATCCTTTATTCTTTTTCAGTACAATACTGCTGTCATAAGGAGTAAGGACAGGTTTCTTATCAAATAACTCAAATCTTTTTAGCATTTTTTCAATTGAATGTGCTAAAGATAGAGTATAACCCTCTTTGCCTTTGGTCACTTGCATTCCTAAACTTAAGTTGGCTTCTCCTTGGTCTTTCATATCAAACTGGCTAGATAAATAGTTTTTCATAATATTTATCAATTCCAGTGATGAACCTAGGATAAGGATGTCATCTACATATAAGCATAAAATGACACAACTTTTACATGTACCTTTAGAGTATATACATTTGTCATACTCATTTGACAAGAAATCATATTCACAAATTACTTTGTCAAATTTATTGTGCCATTGTTTGGGAGCTTGTTTCAAGCCATAGAGGGATTTTACTAGTCTGCAGACTTTCTTTCCTTGACCTTTAGCAATGAAACCTTCAGGTTGGTCCATATAAAGTTCTTCCTCTAGATCTCCATTCAAGAATGCTATCTTTACATCCATTTGATGGATTAGCATATCATGAATGGATGCCAAGGCCAAGAGAGTTCTAATGGATGTGATCCTAGCTACAGGAGAGTAGGTATCAAAATAATCTAACCCTTTCTTCTAGGTAAAACCCTTAGCAACTAGTCTAGCTTTGTATTTCTCTATAGTACCATCGGCTCTGAGTTTCTTCTTGAAAATCTACTTACAACCTATTGATTTATTACCTAAAGGTAGATCTGTTAGAAACCAAGTGTTATTCTCCATGATGGAGTTGTATTCACTGTTAATGGCTTCTTTCCAGAAGGGAGCATCAGGAGAAGACATTGCTTCTTCATAAGTTGAGGGATCACCCTCTATCAAAAAGGTGAAGAATCCTTCTCCTAAATTTTTCTCAATCCTATTCCTTTTACTCCGTCTTGGTTCTAAGTCTTGTTCAGATTGTGAGCTAGGTATTTGGACATGAGAACTAGTAGAGGGTATGGAGGAAGAGATTGAACTTCTATCCTTAAAAGGAAATATATTTTTAAAGTAAACTGCATCTCTTGCTTCTTTAATGGTGTTGTTAGAGATTTCATTTACTTCTGAGTGAGTCACTAGAAATCTATTGGCATAGCTGTCTAAGGCATATCCTATGAAAACAACGTCTACAGTCTTGGGAACAATATTCCTCTTTTTAGGTTCGGGAATTCCGACTTTAGCAAGGCATTCCCAAACTCTAAGGTAATTAATCCTAGGTGCTCTACCTTTCCACAGCTCATAGGGAGTATTATCTTTTGTCTTACTAGGAATCCTATTAAGAATGTAACAGGCAGTTAAAAGGGCTTCTTCCCACAAGTTATCAGGAGCACCAGAGCTGAGAAGCATGACATTCACCATATCTAACAGAGTACGGTTCTTGCGTTCAGCAACTCCGTTAGACTGAGGTGAATATGGAGTAGTTACCTCATAAATTATTCCATGTTCTTCACAGAAGTTAATTATTTCATTTGAGGCATATTCTCCACCACGATCAGATCTAAGGATCTTAATCTTCCTTTCTAATTGATTCTCAGCTTCAGATTTGTAGACCTTAAATCTATCTAGAACTTCATCTTTGGTTTTGAGAAGGTAGATGTAACAATACTTTGAATAATCATCTATAAACGTAACAAATTATTTTCTACCACCTCTGGTCAAAATCCTATTTGAGTCACATACATCACTATGGATAAGTTCTAGAAGGTCAGAATTTCTTTCTACAGATTTGAAAGGTAATCTAGTATGTTTGGCTTGAACACAAATCTCACATTTGTGTTTGTCATCTATTGGAGTCTTGGGAATAAGATCTAAGGTCATCATTCTTTTAATGGAACCTAGGTTCACATGACCTAGTCTGCCATGCCAAACATTTGAAGATTCTATATTAGAGACAATAAGAGAACAATCAAAAATTTTATTCATTGTGCTTAAAAAGAAAATACCGTCTTTTACAAAGCCTTTTCCTATAAAAGAGTCATGCTTAGAAAAAACTACTTTATTAGCCTCCATTACAATTTTGTATCCTGAGGCTATAAGAAGGGATCCACTAACTAGGTTTCTCCTGACAGATGGCACATGAATAACATCATGAAGAGTTAAGATTTTTCCTGATGTCATCTTCAGGTCAACTTTTCCTCTTCTAATAATTTGTGCCGTTGAGCCATCTCCTAGGGTCACACCTCCTCCACTTGATTCCTGATAGTTTGAAAAACAGGAGCGATCAAACGAAACATGAACATTAGCTCCAGAACACAACCACCAATCATCAGAATGGTAAGAGAGGTTAATAAGGGGTTAAAAGCTTACAGACCTGAAGGAACTCGAAGAACCTTTGTGAAGCATGTTCGCTTCTGGTCTAACTGAGCCCTTTCCTTTGTAGGAGGTCTGGACAGCTTTCTTCTTCCTATGGTAGTAGTTGGTGGCCATATGGTTTGTTTTACCACACACAAAACAAAACCTCTTCTGATCCTGAGTCTGACTGAAGTTTCTAGGTTTTTGGTTTTGGTGATGATGGTTTTGGTGGTTAGGCTGAAAGTTTTTCTTCTTCTTGAAGAAATTCTTTTTGGATTTATAAGCAAAATTAGATTTGGGTTTTCCTTCGCCTTCTACAAGGTTTACTTTAACTTTAGATTCAGTCTTAGGCTTAGACCTCAATCTAATTTGTTCTTCGGTTCTAATTTTCTTTAGGACTTGATTGTAGGTAAGATCTCCTTGTGTATGGATAAGATCCTTAGCAATATCAGACCAAGAGGGAGGTAGCTTGTCTATTAGGCATGATATTTTATGCTCATTGGAGAAAGATGTCCCTTTGGCTTGAATATGCCTAAGGTATTCTTGGAATTCATGGAGTTGGTCATTCATTGGCTTGTTATCTACCATAAAATACCTATTAAAGGTTGAAGAATTAAACCTTTCTATTCCGGCATCATCACAGCCGTATTCATCTTCCAAGACTTTCCAGAGTTCTTTAGCGCTCTTGTATTGAAAAAATATATCATACAAGGATTCAGATAATGCGCTTAGAATTCTATGAAAGCAGTGAAAGTCTATCTCTTTAGGGGTTTTTGGTTTCGAGGAGGTGGACACTCCTATGTCAGACTCAGTATCATCAGAATCATTTGTGATGGGTGTGGACCCATCAATGGCAGAAATAAGTCCAAAGGTCGTGAGCCAAAATTTTATTTGACTCTGCCATCTTTTAAAGTAAGATCCATCAAACTTAGCAGGTTTTGCAGTAGAGGATTCCTCCTTACCAGTCATGATTGCAGTCTAAAAAATATAAATTTATTTAATAACAATGTCTAAGATAATAGTTTAGGTGGTCTTTGCTAATCAATCTTAAAAATTTTAGTTTTTCAAGTGTTGATCAACCCAGGTTAGCTGTAGGGGCCGGTTCCCAGCTAGTGGTGGTCCGAAAACTCTTAAATACCATGTCGCTTAGAGCTATTTACACCCGGTTGACAGAAGGACCCTTTAGGCTTGTGTCCGAGTTTGTCTCTACTTTGAAATTTTAGATTTGAAGATTTTATTTGCAATTTTCTTTTACTAAACGATTTTCTTTTTGGTCCTAGATTGCTTTCAAAGTAGTAAGTGATTAAAAAAGAAGAAGCAAATTGTATGTTACAATTGAAAGAAATTTTTGTGATAAAAAAAAAATTACAATTGAACAAACAGTAACTATTAGTTAGAAGTAACTATCAATTCTTTAGATAGGGAGTAACTATTAGTTAACAGTAAGTATTAGTTAGAAGTAACTATCAATTGCAATTGACAAATAGATAGGAAAAATTTTCCTTACACAGTAACTATCAATTGTTTAGAATAAATCAATTTTATAACAAATAGTGAGAAGCAAATCAACAGTAACTATTAGTTATTTAGAACTCTTAACTATTAACTTGAATATATATTTTCCTTACACAGTAACTATCAAAAATTTTCCTTACACAGTAACTATCAATTTTCCTTACACAGTAACTATCAATTAGAAAAATCAATTATAAAAATAATCAATTCTAACAGGAATCAACTCTTAGATTGTTAGAAATATTATCGTTTTGTTATTCAAAATTTGTGAATACAAAAATAAAATAAGACTGATGTTACCGGCCTTTGGGGAAGTCGTGCACGAAGCACTGCCCTAAGAGTTGATTCGAGATCTGTGTGCAGACGTTCCCGAAGCTCCTAGTGGTAAAACTCTTGCACTACCGGTATCTCGTTGCCGCACACGACTTGGAGAGAACGACCAGGACTTAGCTCTGCCCAGAGCTTGGAGACGATGAACAGAATTTTGGCAGCAAAAGTTTGGAGGAAAGAATTTTTTCTGATAATTTACAAAGTAAACAGACACATATATAATGCTGATAGGTAACGGTCTGAATTAATTTCTGATTAATTCAGCCGTTACACAGGAGAATGAACCTGGACACTAAAAAATATAAAGGTTCAAAACAATTCGTAACTGACGAAATTAATTTCCAACGTTCAGAAAATAAATAAATAAAAAGAAGAGGAGGAAAAAGAATTTTAGGGTCCCAGCCCGAACCCGAAGAGGAAATCGAATCGGCATTCGGCGCCCTCAGATGTAGGCGCGTACCCGCACCCATTACGCGCGCCGAACCAAACCGAACCGAGCCGGGCCGGGCGGCGGCGGCGGCGCGCGCGTGTGGCCCAAGGGTTTCCCCACACAACAACTTAAGAGAGCAAAAAAGAGAAACTAATATATGTACACAAGAAAGCTTTGGCCCATCCGATGTGGGACTAAAGAAAGGAAGAGGAACTTGAGCTTTTGCAAGCAAAGCAAAGCAAAACCAACATCTTATGCCTCTTTTCGGTAACAACAAGAGCATTGAGTTCGGCGGTGTTATGGTTATTAAACTCACACTTAAGTTTATCGCTTCGCTATTTTCGAGTGCTACAATTTGGTAAGCATAAAAATGTGTACGATCATATGTCTTGATCAACTTCAAGAAATATAATCTACAAAGTTGATTGAGCTCTCCAAAGTGATGGCAGGTCATCAATCAGGTTTGATCTACCTGAGATGATTTAGTTACTCCAATCATTTGATGTTGCATTCAAACTCTCATAAAAAAATTATTGAGAGAATGTATCCGGTATGATCTATTCCAAGCAAACTCTGCAATTAAAGAGAAAACGGTTTTTTTTATATAAAGTAATATATTTATATAAAATTATAAAAAAAGGGAAAACTTTGATGAATTCGCAGGGAGGAGGAGGACTCGCCAACTGAGTTGGCGGGACGCAGTCCTCAAGAGGAACTCGCCAACTGAGTTGGCGGGGCGCAGTCCTCGAGAGGCAGCTCGCCAACTCAGTTGGCGGGCCGCTATCCTTCCCACCCTCGCCGCTTCGGATACCCTGACTCCTCGGAGACCACCCATCCGACTGGAGTGGACCCGAGTGACCAGTATGCTGGAGTGTGCCCGAGTGACCAGTATGCTAGAGCGGGCCCGAGTTACCAGTATGCTGGAGCGGGACCGAGTTACCTGACTGCTGGAGCAGACCCGAGTTACCAGACTGCTGGAGATGAAAGCTACCAGATATTCACACAATTTTTTTCGACTCCATCAGCACCGCTGCCTACCCAAACTCAACAAGACGAGGAGGAGGATGAGTAGATAATTTGTAACAATGTATGATTGCAATATTTGTATGATTTGTAAAGGTTTTTGATTACAATATTTGGGTATTGAACAATTCTATTTTACTCTCTCATTATCAGACTCACTATTACAATATTTTTAAGTTTGTATTGAACAATATTTTTAACTGCTGCAAGCAAAACTTTGACTGAAGCTTTGCTAGAGGCAGAGAGACAGATAGAGTGTTGGAGACTTTGCTAGAGGGAAGAGAGGAAATAGAGTGAGTGTTGGATGATTTGGTTGAGATAGGAAATATACAGAGTGAGAGTGTTAAATGTAATAGCCGTTGTGCAACGGCTATAATGCTTTCCAAGTGTGTCAACGGATCCTTACTCGCCAACTGAGTTGGCGAACAGAGTACAATGGTCACTGCCTTAAACCCCCCCTAAACCATCACTCGCCAACTGAGTTGGCGGACAGAGCCTCCAACTCAGCATCCCTCGCCAACTGAGTTGGCGAGTTCCTCTCGAGGACTGCGCCCCACCAACTCAGTTGGCGAGTCCTCCTCCTCCCTGCAAATTCATCAAAGTTTTCCCTTTTTTATAATTTTATATAAATATATTACTTTATATAAAAAAGCGAAGAGAAAATGGTAAAGATTCTTTACTTGGTACATAACGTATCTTTTTAATTTCATCCATTAGTGAAATTCCACCGATATTGGTTTCATAATAAGTCCCAAAATAGCTCGAACTGGAGTGAACTTGAGGTTCAAAAACCAAATTTACAGCAACGTATGTTTTATTTGATCTGTTGGAGTTCAGTCTAGATTTGATAAATTTTAAAATTATAATATGATCAACTATTTGATTTGATATAATTTAAAAATCTATATTAAATGTAAGATTTAATTATATTTTAAATATGTATCAAATATTTAATCTGACCATATTTGGACGTTCATAATTGGTGTTGGACTATTTTAGGTGTAATATGATTCTTATTTTATGGTTTCTTATTTAGAAAATCATATTATGACCTAAAATATGTTTCTCATTCTATAAATATAGGAGGAGGGTGGAGGCACAAAGCATGCACAAAGGTGGAGATTCGAGATGCTCGTCCACAAAAAAAATCTAAGAGAAAGTTCGTGCTTTGCTCTTATTGTTCTTCTCCATACAAGACAGAAGGAAGAAGAGATCTAATCGAGAAGTTGTCAACTTCGGTTAGAAAAATTACTACGGGTTTGCGAGTAATTTCAATTATAATATTTGTCGTTCCTTCTTGATTTTGGTGAGGGGGATAAACTTATTAGGGCAAATGGTTCAACATTATTTTTGTCAATCTTGTAATTTCACCTGAGTTATAAATGTTAGAATTTATGCATGTGACGTAGTCACCGCCATATACTTATCTTCATCTGTGCTTTGTGTTCGTAGATTGGTTGGTTATCTCAGGTGGGTTGACAAACGCTTCCGCGATGCGTCCAACGCGTTGTATCAAAACAAGGTTCTTCTCGAGAGGGAATGTGGAACTATGTCCACTACTGGTATGATTATCCTCACATGGAGGAACTGTACGATTTGGAAGCCAAGGATGGAGGATCTACTCTGGTGCAAGGACTTGCATGGTCCGTTGGAGGACGACAACGCCAAGCCTAAAGGTGCTGATGACTGAAAAAGAATGGATCAGAAGGTTATTGGATTTATCCTCCAATGGCTGGACGACTCGGTGTTTCACCACGTGTCCATGGAGATTCTACAAAAGTATTTTGGGTGAAGTTGTATTCGTTGAACGAAAAGAAGACGGCTGGCAACAAGGCATTTCTGATTTGCCAACTAGTCAACTCGAAGTACACGAAGGGTACACTAGTGGCACAATATCTGAACGAGGTTCAGTGCATCATCAATCAGCTGTCTGCGATGAAGATGGTGATTGATGATGAGCTTTATGCCTTTTACTTTTAAGTTCTCTGTCGGAAAGCTGAGAGACGTTGGTGGTGTCGGTGAACAACTCCGCTCCGGATAGAGCTGTCAAGATGAAAGCAGTCAAAATTACTTGTTGAACGAGAAGGTCTGGCGTAAGCAAGTGAAATCGTCGCAGGAGTCCGCTCTGGTTGCTTTCTACGGAAAGGAAAGACCCAAGTCACAGGCGAGGACATGAGGGAGTTCTCGGAATCTTACGAATGTGGACCGCAAGGAGGGTTGCTATCACTGTGACAAAATGGGTCATATCAAGAGGAACTGCATAAAGCTTAAAATTAAGAAGGCCAATGGCAAGGACGATCTCACGGCTATAGGAGATCTCATCATCACAGCAACCGACGCAGAGGAACCTTGTGGCATGTGTCATGAAGTTGATTGGCTCATGAACACGGGGGCGTCGTATCACTCCACTCCACAAAGGAGGATCTTTAAGTCATACCGCGGCGGCAGGTTTGGACGTCCATATTTGGACGTCCATAATTGATGTTGGACTATTTTAGATGTAATATGATTCTTATTTTAGGGTTTCCTATTTAGGAAATCCTATTATGACCTAAAATATGTTTCTCATCCTATAAATATAGGAGGAGGATGGAGACACAAAGCATTTACAAATGTGAAGATTCGAGATGTTCGTCCATAAGAAAATCTAAGAGAAAGTCCGTACTTTTCTCTTAGGGTTCTTCTCCATACAAGATAGAAGGAAGAAAAGATCTAACCAAGAAGTCATCTACTTCGGTTAGAAAAATGGTGAGTGATTTCAATTGTAATCTTTGTTATTTTTTCTTGAGTGTGATGAGGGGATTGAACCTATTAGGACAAATGATTCAACATTATTTTTATCAATCTTGTAATTTTATCTGAGTTATAAATATTAGAATTTTTCCAGGTGACGTTTTTACCGTCATATACTTGTCTTCATTTGTGCTTGGTGTTCGTAGATTAGTTTGTTATCTCAGTTGAGTTGGCAAACGCTTCCGCGATGCACCCAACATGATCTACACTATTATTTATCTAGAAATAAAGAAATACTATATAGCCGAAAATTCTATATTTTTCGAAATCAAATTTTCGGTAATTAAATTTCTTGAAAAATTACATATCCATGTTTGTTGAATATATAAATATTTCCGGAAAGAAATACTAAAAATAAAAAAAAATAAAAAAATTGATAGTAAAACTTCAAAAAATGAAAAAAAAAATTTGTAAAAAAAAAGTTAAAAAAGTTAAGAATTAAAAAACTGAAAAAAATTTCTTAAAAAATGGATAAAAATACAAAAAAAGAGAAAAGAAGAAGAAGAAGAAGAAGAAGAAGAAGAAGAAGCACCAAGACAACAAAATATATCCACCTATTTTTAAGGGTAGGATTCTGAAAACCAAATTAACTTTGGGATAATGTTGAGAGAGTACAACTACACTGATTATTCGTACGTTCTATCTTTAGCTCCAAGTCTCAACCATAAGAAACAGTGTTGTGTTGTGTTCTAGGTGCCATGCATTGCAACATTGATACAAGTCTAGTGCTAGTTGGAACTTGGAAAGTGTGGATGTTTCTCTTGTTATCATTTTGTACTTAAAAAAGAACATTTAACTTTCCATGCTCATAGGGATGATTTGGCATTTAAGGCAATGATACTATTGTGTCTCCTATAAGGGGGCCCTTGTGTTTAGTGTGTGAGGCCATCATTCCCCAGTGAATCATTTGCCCAAACTGGTGGGAGATTTTACAGATTGCAACTTTTCTTTGGCATGTAATGATACACAATTAGTGAAGATTTTAGTGGAAAGAAACTTTTATTAAGCAAAACAAACTTATACGTGAAGTTAGGAATACAAACCCACTAAGTAAGTCCCTAAGATCGTGACATGTTGATTACCATAGAGTATTTTCCGTGAAAAGATGCATGTTTTTCCTTAGAAATTTAGTTCCTGATCCGTTGGAAAAGACATATCAAAAAACAAAAAAAATCAACTAAAGACTCCATCTTTAACAGACACCACTACCAATAATCCCTAATAGCTAAGACCACAGTAACAAATCTTGTAGACTAGGACAACGTAAACAAAATATTTAATATTCCCTCCCTTAAATTGAACATTTCCAAACATATTCAGTTTAGCTATGATGCATAACCCTCCCTCAAAGAAAACCAGATTAATGACTCCATATTTTGAGAGACGGGACCACGCAAGAAGTAGTCTCTCACATCTATGTGCTTGCATCTTGAGGGCTTAATTGTCTAACTGTTGTCACAAAAAAAGCCGGATAGATGCTTGTTGCTTGAAGTACTGAGAATTCTCCTACCCCCTTGCATTATATCATGCTGAGCTGCAGCTAAGTAAATAAAACTTCCAACAATTTGTCAGTAGAGAGTAGTATTAACTCCTTTTCTTCTAGGATTTTTTCTCAAACCCCATTCCCCTTTTAACTAGAGAAGTGACACAGCTATAGATTTTCATTTCAAACATATTTATGTCCTCTTGAAAGCTCAGTCATCTTTGTAGCATGCCATCACAAAATTAAAAGTTTTGCTAACTTTTGTACTGAGTGAATTACAACGAAGGGAAGTACAAAAGAATAATAATACTGAGAATTCTAACTACAAAAAGAATAGAATCTGGGGAGTGTGACGATGGAGATCGAGTTGTGCAGCTAACTCCTTTACTCCATTGATGGCCGACCGACGAAATTTTTTTGCTAAGTCTCTGCTCATTGGCAAGAAGAACAGCAATTGGACTCCGAGTCTTCTTGTTTCGACCAGACCAAGATCCTACCCTTGGGAAGCACATGTCCCTGCTATTTATAGCCATTTGCACTGAAATGGCCATGCGCGCGCATATCGTAAAAAAATACAGTTTTCTGTCTATGAACACCGAATCTGGGTTGCCGCAGGTATTCTTAACATAATGTGGTTGTAACCGTGCGTGCATGTCGCGGTCCAACTGTAATGTTACATTAGTTAGGATGAGTTGCTGCTGAAATCTTGGATGGCACTCACGTAATCTGGGTTGTTTAATCCGTTGCACGCATGACCCGATCAACTTGACACGTGGCATGTATTAACTATTGAGTATACCACAAGAACTCTACCGTATGAAGGTTCATGGGAATGTTGTCGCATGAAGGTTCATGAGAATGTTGCCGCATGAAGGCTCCGCCGCATAAAGGCACGTGAAGGCTAGTGGGAACACTGTCGCATAAACCCTGATCGTTTTGGAGAAACGTGGCACTGCACGGCTATGACTGGCAAGAGTAATTATTACACTTACGTAACCTTCTGTTATTTAGTGTCACCAACGTCTACAGGATTTACGAAGCGGTCATAGTAATTAATGCAGTGTCAAAGCTCTGGACTATGCGGATAAGATATCTGTCGCATGGCTACCTTTGTTGTATGACTTCAGGATCACTACCCGAGCCGCATATACGAATATTTTGTTGTTTTTAGGCTGTATGCACCTTAAGCTCCATTTTGCATGGTGTTTGAGTGTATGCGGCCTGACTTCACTGACTTAGGAGTTTGACGCATGGTCATGGATTTTTTCATGATTCTATAAGACCCCCTTTAATATTTTTAAAACTTGAATAAGTTTTGAAATACTTTAAAAATAAGCGTGGATGGAGAATGTCGCATAGGTTGACTGTCGCATAGCAAAGATGCCAAGCTATCAAGTCTTCGTGGATAAAAACTGTAGAAGCATAAAAAATTATGAAACCATGCGCCAAACACGACCTACTCCTGATGCAGCAAGAGCAGCTAAAAGCTATGCGGCAGGAGCAGCCAAAAGACATGTGACAAGGGTAACTGAAAACCATGCGACAAAATCTACCCCACTAACAAAGAGCATTTAATACTCTGAAAAGATGAGCTACTAACAGTTATGTCAGTTGTCAGTATACTTCGTAGAACGTGCAACGCCTATGCCTATTCAATTAGGATTCCCCTGTGACAGCGTCTCCATGCGGCAGAATTTCCATGCGACAAAACCCCCATGCCGTAGGATCCCCCATATGACTGAACCTCAATGCGATAGCATGCCAACGCGGCTGAGTCATTATGCGACCGTATTGTAGAAGCATAAAAAATGTGCCTCAAATAGATGGCACAGTTTTCTACAAATAAACCCAACTATAGAAGAATGGCACACTTTTTAATTGTTCCAAAAGAAAGACATGCATTTTTTTACTTTGGCGCACTTTCCATTAATTTCAGAGGATTGCGCATTATCCAGAGAGAAGAAAAGTGGTACACTTTCTTAATGTTACGAAAGATGGCGCATAAACGATATTATCGCTCTTAAAATTTAATGCAGCAGACTGACAGCTGACAAAGGTAAAAATCGAAGAGTCAGAGGTCATCATTACAGCGGAGCTACGATACGCAGACACAGGTTATCGTTTAGCGACCCAACCATAGTGTCATTTTTCTCAAAAGTGCGTCGTAGTGCCATTTTTTTTAAAAGTGTGCCGTAATGTCATTCTTTTCAAAAGTGCGCCGCAGTGCCATTCCCTTCAAAAGTGTGTCGTAGTATCATTTTCTTCAAAAATACGTCGCCGTGTCATTCTCTTCAAAAGTATGTCGCAGTGCCATTCCCTTCAAAAGTGCATCGTAGTGCCATTTTTTTTAAAAGTGCGCTGTAGTGTCATTCTCTCAAAAGTGTGCCGCAGTGCCATTCCCTTCAAAAGTGCGTTTTAGTGTCATTTTTTTAAAAGTACGCCGCAATGCCATTCTCCTCAAAAGTGTGCCGTAGTGTCCATTTATTTCAAAAGTGCGCCGCAGTGCCATTCTCTTCAAAAGTGTGTCGTTGTGCCATTCTCTTCAAAAGTGTGTCGTAGTACCATTTTTTTCAAAAGTGTGCCACAGTGCCTTTTCCTTCAAAAGTGCGTCGTAGTGTCATTTTCTTCAAAAGTATGCTGCAGTGCCATTCTCCTCAAAAGTGCGCCGTAGTGCCATTTATTTCAAAAGTGAGCCGTAGTGCCATTTATTTCAAAAGTGAGCCGTAGTGTTATTCTCTTCAAAAGTGCGTCATAGTGTCATTCTCTTCAAAAGTGTGTCGTAGTACCATTTTTTTTAAAAGTGTGTCGCAATAACATTCTCCTTAAAAGTGCGTCGTAGTGTCATTTTCTTCAAAAGTGTGCCGTAGTGCCATTTTTCTCAAAAGTGTGTCGCAGTGCCAATCTTACTAAAATTGTGTCAGTCTTCAGACGACTTCAAAAGTGAGCATACTATCCTAACCGACAGTGAATAGTTACAAATGCGTGGCTTACATGTCGTACTTCTCGTGATGGGTGTACAAATATCTATCTCCCATGAAGTATACTTTTCTCGTATAGGAAGCTACGTATCAAGCATGCAGCAAGTTGTCCACTCACTCATGCAGAACGTGGGGTGTTAATTCACCAAAGTGCGCACATAATGGTAAAATAGTATTGACTGTCCATAGTGCGCGCACTCTTGTAACTGCTCATGAACTCTATAAATAGAGGAAGACAGGCAGTGGCTACAGAAAAAAGGGGAACACACATAAAGAGGAGTAGAAACATACAGATAAAGAGAAAGGGGCTAGAATTCTCAAGTCTTTGAAATTTAAGAGCAGAGTAAGAGAAATAGAAGCTCCTTGTGCCGTTGTGCTAGAGCTTTCTTATTGTTCAACTTTACAAGTTGTTCGTAGCAATCTTCAAGTCTTTGAAATTCAAGAGCAGAGTGATAGAAATAGAAGCTTCTCGTGTCATTGTGCCAGAGCTTTCTTATAGTTCAACTCTCCAAGTTATTTGCAGCATTCCCTATATTTCTTCGTCTTTGTGTGTAATTATATGTCGTCATGTGTATTTCTTTATCGTCGAGTTGTCCAAGGAGAAAATGATCGTTCGTAGATCAAATCTCTATAGCAATACTTTCAAAGAATAAATTGTACTTAGATTTCTGTTTAGGATCTTTGTTTTACTTTTCTTTCTTTTTAACAGTTTGTAACACAAAATTTTTGTATAAAATTTTCCTCAAAAATAAGTATTCCCCTAATCACTCTATACGGTAGATTCTTTCGGTTGCAAACTACCAAGATCTTCAGGCAACTGGCGTATGTCATATGTCATGATGATCGAGTCATATAGATGACGGATGCCAACAACCCAGGATCTCAGTCACAGCAGATCCTAACTATTGCCATATGGTAGTCATAGCGCAGCATATGCCCCCAATGTTACAACTATATTCTGTTAGGAAGATCATACGACAGCTCAAAATCTGCGTGCAAGCATGTGCGCACGTGATACTTCCATGCATATAAATAGAAGGATAGTACCTCCCACAGGGGGGATGGGGAGATGTACAGTATATAATCAAACACCCAGAGAATTTATAGTCTTCCTTGGTCACCGGATCATTAGCGGAGTAAAGGATCCCGTTGCAATGCTCAATTTCCATTGTCACGTGTTCCTAGATTACTTAATCTTGTGCTTAGAATTTTCAATGTTAGGGTTACTGCTACTATGCCTATCGAATAAAGAAGCAAAATAAGCACTCCGTGAAGCCTATAACGGTGTTTGCGGTGCACACCAATTCGGTCCTATGCTACAGGATCGACTCCGATGCATGGCTTATTATTGGTCGACAATAGAAGTAGATATTGTTGACTATGCAAAAAGGTGCAGGACGTGTCAAATCCATGTCAACTTTATCTACTAACCCTTAGAGTTCCTAGCCTGACCATCGCGTCTTGGCCATTCGAGGCATAGGATATGGACATCATTGGGCCAATTAGCCTACCGTTATCAAAGGGACATCGGTTCATCCTCACCATTACAGATTACTTCTCCAAATGGGCGGAAGCCATCCCTCTCGCAGAAGTAAAAATATCCAACATGATCAGTTCTATCAAACATCACGTCATCTACCGCTTTGGCTTGCCTCACATGATCATTCATGACAACGGTCCGCAGTTTGTAAGCCACGCTTTCTTTTGGTTCGGTAATAAAAAACTAAAACATAATATATCTTCAACTGCCTATAATTCAGTAGTGAATGGATTGGCCGAAGGTTTTAATAAGACGATCATAAAGATTCTCAAAAAGTTTGTTTCATCCAACAAATACGACTGGAATGAGAAGCTGGACGAATATCTTTTGGCCTATCGCACGATTGTCAGAACCCCAACTAGCAGTACTTCATTCTTTATGGTCTTTGGGAGCAAAGTAATCCTTCCCCTAGAAATTCAAATTCTCTCTCTCTAGTTAGCTTTCACTCACAAGCTAACCACCGAAAAGAACCATCGTCGGCGTATACAGGAGTTGGAGGCACTGGATAAAAAATATCTCTTGGCTGAATAGCGCATTAAGCTATATCAGGCCACCTTTCTGGAATCTTCAACAAAAAGGTGAAGGAGAGGGCATTCCAGGTCGATGATCTCGTCCTAACAGTGAGAATATCGATGGACATGACCCACATGATGGTAGAAAAGTTCCAAACCAAGAGGGAGGGCCCCTTCATAGTGGAATCAGTGTATTACAATAGAGCATACATCTCGCAAAGCCTAATGGAGATTTTCTAATGATGCCTATCAACGAAAAGTTTTTCAAAAAGTACTATGTCTAGGCTAGACATGTATGTTCTATTCCTAGCAAGTTAGCCTAAAATGTACAGTATTTATATTTCCCCTTTCCCAGCAAGTGTGGGCATGAGACATGACTATGCTCCCCCTACAATATGCTGTCAAATCTATTATCTATACTCGGGAGTCCTGAGTACGCAACAGATAATGGATCTACAAAAATACTCCAAAATAATAGATCGTGTCCATATTACCTCTGAACTATGAGATGCTCATTCTCCCCAGTGAGAGTGAACCTTTAAGCAAAGGAAAATATTTATGTCCACATTACCTCTGTCTTATTTTCTCTATCTCCACCAAATGTCTTACCATGTCCACATTACCCCTTAATATTTCCAGAACTTTGTTATATCTCCTTAAACCAAACGTTCCTACCTATTGACTATTCATCGTTATGTCCATAATATATTTAACGATGCACGTCATTTCAACTTATCATCTGTACCGAGTTTAAAGTACGCCAAGGGTTATGAGTCTACCAAAATTGACATCTATAATATAGAGCAAAAGAGAAGTTCTGAAAAAAAAGAAAAAAAGATTATTTTTATTGATATTCAAGATCATGAGTACATATGATGGAAATCTATTACATTTAAGGATTTTTATTGATATTCAAGGTCAATAAGAAGAGGTATAGCCTTCTTGGCTAGGCGGACAGTCTCGGGATTAAACTGCGGGGGATGTCACCCTCACTTTTCCAACTAGGGATAGTTTGGTATTTTGGTATGGGTAAATAATTTTAGGAATAAATATTTATATTGGTGTGTTATAAAAATTATTTAATGATTTTATTAATTATTTAATTTTTTGTGAGTTATAGATTAATTGACTTATATTAATTATTTTTGTTAGAGGCTAGTCTAATAATTAGACTCGTCATGACAACTAGTGAGCCTATCTTGGATCCAAACTCATTAGACCTATCCTCATTAATTAATTAATTATGAAGGATTAGCCTAATTAGAATGAGTGTAGAAACTTCCCAAAATGTCTACCCTTAATTATTCCTCACAATTCACCATTGGAGGGCATATGGGACATTTACATGTTACTTGGGGAAGGGGAAGGAGCCGTCCATGATATGAGCCTCTCCTCTCTCTCTCTCTCTCTCTCTCTCTCTCTCTCTCTTCTTTATTTTTTTATTATTTTAGATCCAGAATTTAGATCCCCAATTTTTTTCCTTTTCTCCATCAATTTCTTCTCATTTTACCTATATTTTCCCTATTATTTTCTTTAACAAGGAGCATTAGAGCTTGAATTGGCAAGAAGAACTAGGAAGAGGAACTTGTGGCAAGGAGATCGTGTCCGGATCATGTTTACTTTGGTTTTTATTTGGAATCCATCTCCCAATTGGTAATTTCTAAATTTTTTCTTATTCTAGTTTCCAAATCATACATTTTACTCTTAGAAATATCCCAATAGTATAGGGCTACATATAGGAACAAGTTCTAAGCTAATTGGTTGAGTATTATGATTTCTACATGATGGTTGGTGTATATTTTAGGAGAATTACGAGATTGACATATTAATTATGTATTATAAGTCAAATTTATTCTATTTATAGTTAGATCAAGGTTGGGATGCTAGATATGTGTCCATAATTGATACGAGTAGGTCTTATGACGATACGGTATGATATGGAGCTTATTTTAGATTTTTCTGTGATTTTCCTTTAGTTTCTTTTATAGCAAATTATATTCATTATATATATGTGTATTTTAGATGTAAGAATGATTATAGTGGTAAATTGAGAGTTTAGGCATTCAATTAGAAAGTATCATTGAGTATCATCTCATTGGTTATTAGGTGTTTGATTTTAGGTTCTAGAATATGTTCTTTATATATATATACATATGTATTATATATATATATGATCGTATACAAGTTATATTTGGGTATGTAGTTATATGCATTATTTTTTAAAGTATAATTTAGTATTGTGTGTGTGTGATCAACTGATTGTACAAGTGTGTACAAGTCAGTGAGTGACTGTGCAGTAAGTGTGATGTGTTGTGTGGTTACCCATGACTGTAGGAATTTACCAGAGTGTGTATGGTGCCTGCAAGTAGGTTGTTGGTGTGTATAAGGTTAGCATCAGTTGTATCAATTGAGAGTGGGTGTGTATCATATTGGTTAGTATTAGTGTGTGGTATTTTGAGTGTGATAGAAAGTGTGTCATGGGGGAGAGCTATAGTATTTTTACTGTTTCTTTTGGATAAGTATTCACTGTCATTTTGTCCTGAGAAATCTGTTGTTGAGTATTGGTCTTGAGGAGTGATACTGTGACTTATTTGTATTGTCGGGTATATGGTTAGAGAAGTGAATGCCTTGTGCAGTTGGGTTTATATTAATTGGAGGGGGGCTAATGTATGTCTTTGTGACAAAAATTGATATTGTCGGGTATTGGAATATTTGCTTCATGTGATGTTAAGAAGGGAGAGTGACACTCACTATATCTAATACTTATGTTCACTGTTGGGGTAGTTGTGATACTCACTATCAGTTTACTATGGTGGGTTAGCTGAGATTAAAGGGGGAGTTGATATACCACTATGTTATATATGAAGTGTGACTCACTGTTAGGAAATCAGAGGAGGAGGTCTGTAGTGATTGCTCACTGATTTAGCTTTGCAGTCGGGTAAGTGTGTTAAAGGGGAGGTGGTATGCTGTATAAATTTGTGTCTTCACTGTGTAGATGAATGTCCACAAGTAAAGGAAGTTTGAGCCATAGTGTATTGCATTGCTGCAAAAAGAGGACTACATATAGTAGTAGAAGAGGGAGTCAGAGAGAGAGAGCAGGATTACCAATGTTAGAGTGTGTTAGAAAATTCTAGTGTCCATTAGTGTTGAATTTGGTTGTGTGAAGGAAGTGCTAGGTTTTTAGTGTTATTTAGAATGTTATTAAGGAGGTAATTTAGTGAGGTAGGATCAAGTATAGATGTTCAGTATCAGTATATAGTTAGGGGTTCAAGTATAAAGTATTAGTTGTGGGTGAATATTAGGGTGTTCATGTACCATTGGTGTAAGGGTAGACTAAGAGTTATAAGTAGGTTCTTGATTTATGGTGTTCCAATTCTATAGTGAGGTATTAGAATATTTAGTAATTGATACTAGGTATTGGTGTGAAACCAAGGTATTGGTTAGATAGACTAACTAGTAATTGATATTTAGTTATTATATATCTAATTGTTAGATATGTTGGATTGGTAGTTAGTATCTATGTATATATATATATATATATATATATATATATATATATATATATATATATATATATATATATATATATATATATATATACTAGTTGTATATATATGAGTTAAACTCTATAAGTTAGTGTATATTATAATACTAGTATAATATTAGTTATACTTTTTAGATAGTTATATTAGAGTATCTCGAGTTCTTGAGATACGGTATCGTATCGATACTCGATAATATATCTAGTATAGTCTAGTTGAGTAGTGTTTTGACCCAATAACTTAGAGATGGACTCAAACAACCAAGAATTTATTAGTTTGACCAAGTTTGACCTAGAGTTGACCTAGTTGATTGTTTTGACCTAGAAACGGCCTAACGATCTAGGATTGGACAAGATTAACTTGTTATCATTCCTAAACTTTGTATTGATGTAATATTCCCTATTTAGGTCTTTAAGGCACTGATACGGATACTATTGACTCTTCGACCAGATTTCAGGCAAGTTTATCTCTCTATTAGTTTTTATTTTATGATAGTGTATATATCGCATATTCTAGAACAGTATACTTAATTTTGACACAGTGGTTATACGGACTGGTACTATATAGATCCGGTCAGAAGATGTTATCCCTTACCATGTTCAATGGGTACTCCTTTATATGTATTTCATCGTGTATATCGGGTATTGATTATCGTGTACTTTATGTTCACATACTGCTCATATTTAGTATGCCCATATTCATATTCGTAACGTATCATGATTGGATCGATAAGTATTGGTTGGGGATGGGGGAGTTGGAGTTGGTTATGTGATCAAGCCAGTGTATTCGTGTATATGTCAATTACATATCACACATGTAATCGAGTTACCATATTGTATTCGTGTTTAACCCAAATCGATCACATAATAAACTTTTATTCTATGGCACATTAGCTAGTTTTAGTTATTTCCATTGTTTGAAGTTATTCATATTGCATGTTCTTTATTTCAGTACATTACCTGTTCACTCTAGTTCATTCCATTTTGATGGTTAGTTATCTTATATTCTTTTATATTATCTGTTATATATGCTCGATTATATATTTGGAACTACTTTCAGAGGTATGTACTTTGCTCCAATCCTGACTGGATATATTTTTTAAATGATTGACTTGTGGACTAGTGTTCCACCTACTACGGGCCGCAGGATGGCGTACTATTAGAGGATACTCCTTTAGAGCAATAGGACCTAGTACCAGATGCTGAGGAGGTTTAGACTTATTATTTAGACTTATATTAGACTTTAATTAAGATTTTTTTAGCATGTATATATATTATTTCAGACTTATGGATGTATTATAACTTTTTTCTCTTTTATTCCATATCAAGCTTTCATCCTCTTTTAGTTTTATTTTATGATTGAATATTGTTTACCATTATCATATATCATATTGTTCTTCTATTTTAAGTTGAGATGATATTGACAGGTACCTTATATATAGTGTATGAGATATTTAGATAGTATGGTTGACCTAGATAGCGTTCTACCGTCGATGCTACGGCGTAGGCTGGACGTTCAACACTACTCGTTCCCTTATTTTGGATGCGGGTCGTGATACATTTTTAGTGGTGGACCATGCAGGTTAAGAGTTGTAATTAGAGCGATATCATAGTAGTGCTCACCTAGAGTACTGCTACGAGCCTATTTTAGGATATAGGATATAGGATATAGGCTTAGAGTATACTTAATCACAACTATGGAATATTTCCAAATATCTGCTATGCTATCCTTATCTATTTGAATGCTTGCTTACTTTGAATAATTATGTCCTTCTTTGATGATATCGTATCTTACTCAATGTTGATTCCTTTATTTAATCTATCTTCAAGATGCCTCCAAAGATGCGTTTCCAGCGCTCAGGCGTAGTGTCAACGAGGTCGGTCACTTCATCGCCATTGAGGGCAGCACCAGCAGACACTATTCCAGTAGCTTTAGTTCAGAGGTCCGCTTCACCGATCTAGGTGAGCATTTTTGTAGCAACTTTTGGGGATGCTCCACCTTCAGTATAGAGGGCAGCACCGACAGTCTCAGAGGATCTTTCACCTCCCTCACCCGTAGTCGATCAAATACAGATGTTTGTGCTCTTTCAACAGATAATGGATGCACAACAACGCCAGTCAGATATCCTGAGGCAGAGCATTGAGAATGCCCACCAGATTGTGCTTGCCTCAGTCGAGAGAGTTGCCTTAGTCTAGCCACAGACGACACCACCTCAGTTCACCCTACAGCAGTCGAGGCCGGGGACTATCATAGGTTTTAAGAGGAAGGGGCTGAAAGACTTTAAAGGCATTAAGGGGATTATTTATGCTGATGATTGGATAGAAGACATTAAAAGAAACCTGCGACTGGTGCATAATCCAAAAAGGTTGCAGGTAGAGGCCGCAGGAAGCATGATATTTGATATCGCACTGACTTGGTTCAGGACGGACCCTAGGATCTCAGCACCGAGACTTACTTAGGAAGCTTTTAAAGAGATCTTCAAGGAAAAGTTTTTTATAGATGTGACTCTGACATCTTTAGAGAGCCAGTTTCAGTACCTCGTTCATGGAGGTATGACGGTGGATGAGTATACGACAGAGTAATGCAGATTATGCTGCTTTATGGTGGGACAAAATCCCAGAGGGAAGGCTAAGAAGTTCAGGAAGGACCTGAACAAGGAGATCAAATCACATACGAATAGAAACTACACCGCTACTTTTGAGAAGATTCTGAGGCAGGCAAAGCGGGCAGAGGATGATCTATAGCTTGGATCCAAGAGGCCGAGGGACACAGGAGGATTTTCTATATATAGTGATATTTCGTATAAGGGCTTGGGATGTGTGTTGCAGCAGAAAGGGAAGGTAATTGTCTATGCTTCCAGGCAATTACATCCGCATGAGAAGAATTATCCTACCCATGACTTGGAGTTGGCAGTAGTTATTTTTGCGCTTAAGCTGTAGAAGCACTACTTGTATAGGGAGTGAGTGAAGATCTTTACAGATCACAAGATCTTAAAATATATGTTTACACAGAAGAAGCTCAATATACGGTAGAGGCGGTGGTTGGAGTTGATGAAGGACTTCAATATTTTCTTGCAGTTCCATCCAGGAAATGCCAACGTAGTCGCTATAGCCTTGAGCAGGTATCTAGTGGCTATGTACTTGACTAGGGATATATATTTATTGGTCGATCTTGATAGCTTGGGTATTGAGGTATTAGTTTATAGAGTTGCAACACAAATGTGGGGACTTCAGATATAGTCAGAATTGATAGACTGAATTAGAGCTGCACAGTTCGAGGATGAGTCTCTGAGGAGCATCAGAGTGCAGGTTCGGATAGGATTGTCAGAGGACTTCAGTATTACAGAGGATGGATCATTGCGGCATGGTACCAGATTGTGTGTGCTGAATGGAGCATTGTACGAGGAGGTTCTTCAGGAGGCGCATCAATCTCAGTACTCTATGCATCCAGGTGCCAACAAGATATATATTGACATGAGAGAGCATGTTTGGTGGTATGGTATAAAGTGAAAGGTGGCTAGCATTGTATCTAGATATTTGGTATGCCAGCAGGTAAAGGCAGAGAGATAGAGGCCAAGTGGACTGCTTCAGTCTTTACCCATTCCAGAGTGGAAGTGGGAGAATGTGACAGTGGACTTTGTTTCAGGGCTTCCGTGTTCTCTAGGAGGCAAAGACGCGATTTGGGTTAACGTTGATAGGTTGACCAAATTGGCCCACTTTCTTCCATTCAAAGTGGGTATGTCTATGGAGAAGCTCATGGAGTTGTATGTGCACCAGATAGTCAGATTATATAGAGTTCATGTGAGCATCGTCTCGGATCAGGATAGCCGCTTCATATTCTACTTCTAGAGGAGTTTGCAAACTAGCTTGGACATCCAGCTGAAGTTTAGTACCGCATATCATCCCCAGATAGACGGGCAGTCAGAAAGGACTATCCAGACTCTCGAGGATATACTACGAACATGTATTTTGGATTTTGGAGGCTCTTGGGAGGATCAACTTCATTTGGTAGAATTTACTTATAATAATAGCTATCGGGCCAGTATCGAGATATCACCATTTGAGGCATTGTATGGACGAAGATATCGAACTCTATTATCTTGGAACAATGTTAGTAAGAGAGCCTTATTGGGACCGGAGATGGTTGTGGATGTAGTTGAGAAGGTAAAGCTCATCAGGGATAGATTTTGGATAGTGGAGGACAGACAACGGGATTGGACCGATAATTATCAGAGATAATTGGAGTTTGAGGTATAGATATCGTTAGAGTGCTACGGTTGTGTTTCGTTCCAGGTTGGCGATCTGGTGTCTTGAGGATTTTACCGACACGGGGCATGATTCGCTTTGGCGGTGGAGGGAAGCTTAGTCCAGTAGCCTATAGACCAAACTTATTAGACCCTTCGGTATTCTTGAGAGTCAGTGGCCTACAGACTAGACTTGCCGCATGCATTAGAGGGAGTGCATAGTATGTTTCACGTGTCATAGCTGAGATGGTACGTGGAAGATCCTAGCTATGTATTAGATCACTCGAAGATCGAGGTTGGTCATACTCTCAGTTACCCAGAGCAGCCTGTGGAGATTCTGAATTACAGGGAGAAGGTGCTTCAGAACCAGACGATTCCTTTGGTACGTGTCACGTGGAGGTATCACTCGCCAGGAGAGAGTACCTGGGAGCGAGAGGCCGAGATGCGCGAGCGATACCCTTATCTATTTGAGCCGTGAGGTATAATTTTTTCTTACTTGTATTGATTGCTATTGGTAGTTAGCTTCTTCCGTAAATTTTGATGACAATATTTTCTAAGATGGGTAAGATTGTCACCCTCACTTTTCCAACTAGGGGTAATTTGGTATTTTGGCATGGATAAATAATTTTAAGAATAAATATTTATATTGGTGTGTATGTATTAATTATTTAATTATTAGTGAGTTATAGATTAATTATGACTTTAATTAATTATTTTTGTTAGAGGATAGTCCAATAATTAGACTTGTCATGACAACTAGTGAGGCTAGCTTAGATCCAAACTCATTAGACCCATCCTCATTAATTAATTAGGAATGTTTAGCCTAATTAGAATTAGTGTAAAAACTTTCCAAAATGTTCACCCTTAATTATTCCTCATAATTCACTAATGGAGGTCATATGGGACATTTATATATTACTTGGGGAAGGGGTCGGCCATGATATGAGCCTCCCTCACTCTCTCTACTTTTTATTTATTTCTTTATTTTAGATCTAGAATTTAAATCCCCAATTTTCTTTCCTTTCCTCCATCAATTTTTTCTTATTTAACATTAATTTTTTCTCTTATTCCCTTTAGCAAGGAGCATTGGAGCTTGGATTGGCAAGGAGCACTAGAAAGAGCAACTTGTGACAAGGAGATCATGTCCGGATCGTGTCCACTTTGGTTTTTATTGGAAATCTATCTTCCAATTGGTAATTTCTGAATTTCTTCTTATTCTAGTTTCCAAATCATGTATTTGACTCTTAGGAACACCCCAATGGCATAGGGCTACCTATAGGAACAAGTTTTAGGCTAATTGGTTGAGTATTATGATTTCTATATGATAATTGGTGTATATTTTGGGAGAATTATGAGATTGACACATTAATTATGTGTCATAAGTCGAATTTAGTCTATTTGGACTTAGATCAAGGTTGGAATGTTAGATACGTATCCATAATTGGATACGAGTAGGCCTTATCACAATACAGTGTGATACCTTGTGATACAGAGCTTATTTGGGGTATTTTGTGTGTTTTTCTTTTAGTTTCTACTGTAACAAATTACATACATTATATATGTGTATTTTAGATAAAGGAATGATTATAGTGGTGAATTGTGAATTTTGGCATTTAATTATAAAAGTATCATTGAGTATCATCTCATTGCTCATTAGGTGTTTGATTTTAGGTTCTATAGTGTGTTCTTTATATATATATACATATGTATTATATATATATATATATATATATATATATATATATATATATATATATATATATATACATATATATATGATCATATACAAGTTGTATTTGGGTATGTAGTTATATGCATTATTTTATGAAGTATAATTTAGTATTGTGTATGTGTGTGATCAACTGACTGTACAAGTGTGTACAAGTCAGTGAGTGACTGTGCAGTGAGTGTGATGTGTTGTGTTGTGTGGTTACCCATGACTGCAGGAATTCACCAGAGTGTGTGTGGTGCCTGCAGGTAGGTTATTGGTGTGTATCAGGTTAGCATCAGTTGTATCAATTGAGAGTGGGTGTATATCATATTGGTTAGTATTAATGTATGGTATTTTAAGTGTGATGGCAAGTGTGTTATGGGGGAGAGCTATAGTATTTTCACTGTTTCTTTTGGTTAAGTAATCACTGTCATTTTGTCATGAGAAATTTGTTTTTGTGTATTGGTCTTAAGGAGTGACACTGTGACTGATTTATATTATCGGGTATATGGTTAGAGAAGTGAATGCCTTGTGCAGGAGAGTTTATATCAATTAGAGGGGGGCTAATGTATGTCTCTCTGACAGAAATTGATGTTGTCGAGTATTGGAACATTTGTATTGTGTCAGGTTAAGAATGGAGAGGGACACTCACTATGTCTAATACTTATGCTCACTGTTGGGGTAGTTGTGATACTCACTGTCAGTTCACTGTGGTGGGTTAGATAAGATTAAGGGGGGAGTTGATATACCAATGTGTTATATATGAAGTGTGGCTCACTATTAGGAAATTAGAGGAGGAGGTCTCTAGTGATTGCTCACTAATTTGGCTTTGTAGTCGGGTAATTATGTTAAAGGGGAGGGGGTCTATTGTATGAAGTTGTGTCTTCACTGTGCAGATGAATGTCCACAAGTGAAGCAAGTTTGAGACATAGTGCAGTGCATTACTGCAAGAAGAGGCCTACATACAGCAGTAGCAGAGGGAGTCAGAGAGAGAGAAGGAGTACCAATGTTAGAGTATGTTAGAAAATCCTAGTATCCATTAGTATTGAGTGTGGTTGTGTGAAGGAAGTGCTAGGTTTTTAGAGTTATTTTAGAATAGTATTAAGGAGGTAATTTAGTGAGGTAGGATCAAGTGTAGATGTCAGTTTCAGTATATAGTTTGGGTTCAAGTATGAGGTATTAGTTATGGGTGAATGTGAGGGTGTTCATGTACCATTGGTGTAAGGGTAGACTAAGAGTTATAAGTGGGTTCTTGAGGTATGGTGTTCCAGTTCTATAGTGAGGTATTAGGATATTTAGTAATTGATACTAGGTATTGGTATGAAACCAAGGTATTGGTTAGATAGACTAACTAGTAATTGATATTTAGTTATTGTATATATAATTGTTAGATATGTTGGATTGGTAGTTAGTATATATGTATATCTATATACTAGTTGTATATATATGAGTTAAACTCTATAAGTTATTGTATATTATAATACTAGTATAATATTAGTTATACTTTTTAGATAGTTATATTAGAGTATCTTGAGATACGGTATCATATCGATACTCGGGTATCCTAATATAGCTAGTATAGTCTAGTTGAGTAGTGTTTTGAACCAATAATATAGAGATGGATTCAAACAACCTAGAATTTGCTAGTTTGACCAAATTTTACTAGTTTAACCTAAAGTTGAACTAGTTGACTATTTTGACCGAGAAATGGCCTAACAACCTAAAATTGAGCTAGATTAATTTGTTATCATTCCTAAACTTTATATTGATGTAACATTCCCTATTTATGTCTCTAAGGCACTGATTCAGATACTATTGACTCTTCTACCAGATTCTAGGCGAGTACATCTCTCTATTAGTTTTTATTTGATGATAGTGTATATATCGCATATTTTAGAACTGTATACTTGATTTCGATACAGTGGTTACACAGACTGGTACTATATGGATTTTGTCAGGAGATGTTACCCCTTACCATTTTCAGCAGATACTCCTTCACATATATTTCATAATGTGTATCAGGTATTGATTATCGTGTACTTTGTGTTCACATATTTTTCGTGTTCAGTGTGCCCATATTTGTGTTCATAACGTGTCATGATTGGATCCATAAGTATTGGTTGGGGATGGAGTAGTAGGAGTTGGTAATACGATCAAGCCGGTGTATTCATATACATATCGATTATATATCACACGTGTAATCGAGTTACCATATTATATTTAGTTCAACCCAAATCGATCACATAATGAACTTGCACTCTATGGCACATTAGCTAGTTTCAGTTATTTTTATTACTTGCAGTTATTCAGATTCCTTGTTCTTTATTCCAGTACATTACCTATTCACTCTAGTTCATTCTGTTCTGATGGTTAATTATCTTGTATTTTTTTTATTATCTGTTATATATGCTCGATTATGTATTTGAAACTACTTTTAGAGATATATACTTTGCTCTAATCCTGACTGGATATATTTTTTAGATGATTGGCTTGTGGACCAGTGTACCACATACTATGGGCGGCAGGATGGCGTACCATTAGAGGATACTCCTTTAGAGCAGGAGGACCTAGTACTAGATACTGAGGAGGCTTAGACTTATTATTTAGACTTGTATTAGACTTTTAATAAGGTTTTTTTAGCATATATATATATATATATTATTTTAGACTTATGGATGTATTATAATTCTTTTTCCTCTTTTATTCCATATCGTACTTTCATCCTCTTTTAGTTTTATTTTGTGATTGAGTATTGTTTACCATTATCATATATCATATTGTTCTTCAATTTTGAGTTGAGATGACATTGACAGGTACCTTATATATAGTATATGAGATATTTAGATAGTATGGTTGACCTAGACGTCGTTCTACCGCCGATGCTGTAGCGTAGGCTGGGCGTTGCTCACTACTTATGCCCTTATTATGGGTGCGGGTCGTGACAGGGGAGGTGGGGGATATTAGGCCCAAATGACATGCAATGCAGCATATGCAAATTCCTATACATATCGTCGGGCATCAAAAAAAGAGAAATATAAAAAAATTATTGATATTTAAAGTCATGGGTACATATGATAGAAAGATCCTATAATCAAAACTTTCTCCATCAGGGGACCCCTCTGCATTGTTTCTTGTACCAATGCAAGTGAGGATGACAGCTTAGTATATTTTGGGTCACTCCTCCAAAAAGCCCCTCAGCACAAACCTTAATACATGAAGAATGATCCATACTAAGGGATAACAAGGGAGCTTGCAATATAGAACTAAGCCTGCATTATCACTACCATATTTCTAGATAATAATATTTTGGTCATTTAGCATATTTATTAATTAATAATTAAATATTTATATTATGTGCTACTAATTAATTAAATTGATTTATGCTATTTAATTATTTGTTAGTGGGCTAGCCTAATTTTATTTAGACTTATCATTGGTGGACCCATTGGATTATCATAACACATTGAGCCCAACTTAGACTAAGTTAATTAGACCATTTCTATAATTAATTAAGGAGATTAGATTAATTTATATTAGTTTAAAGACTTTCCAATATAGCCCTTCCTAATTATTTCTCATAATTAGCTAGTAGGGGCATATTGGTCTTTAGTTGTTGCTTGGAGGGGAAGAGAAGGGGGCGGCCACATAAAGGTTTCTTTCTCTCCCTCTCGCTACTCTTTATTTTATTTCAATCTAGATCCCCAAATTAGTTCATCCCTAATTCACTTTATCCATCCACCAAATTTAGCCAAATTCATACCTATTCCCTCTCAATTTCATCCTCTATGAAGCATTGGAGCTTGAATTGCAAGGAGCACTTGAAGGAAGAAAAATTGCAAGTGAATTATATTCTAATTATTTTTATTGAGTATTTTATTAAAAATACATCTCTCAATAGGTAAATTCTGAATCCATCCCTTAATTTGGACTCTAATTCATGTATTTAACCATTAGAAATCATCCTTTGGCTTAAGACTACCCATAGGATCAAGATTTAGGTTCATATGACTTGTATTATAGAATCTAGATAGTAATTTATCCAATTAGGGAGAATTCTGAGATTGATACATCAAGTATGTGTCATAAGACCAAATAAACTAATTAAACTTAGATTAGGATTGTGGGACTAAATACGTATCCATAATTAGACACGAGTAGAGTGTATCATAGTATTTTGAGATACGGTGTGATACGGGGCTCATTTTTGGGAGATTTGATTAAATTCTCTTTAATTTCTATTTTAACAAGTTACATTAGTTATGAAATAGTATAATTGATATGTAGGAATATTTATTGTGGTGTATTGTGAGTTTGGACTCTCAATTGGGTACGTATCATAGAGTATCTTGCAAATACCCTATAAGTGTTTGTTGCATTACCATTTAGAAAGTATATATATATATATATATATATATATATATATATATATATATATATATATATATATATATTTATATTTATATTTATATTTATATAGATATGATTATATGTATATGGATTATATGTGTTTGGGATTAGACGTGTGTGTAAGTGTTGGTGTCAGTGTATCATAAGATGCAAATAGTATCATGGTGAGGTTGGAGAGGATACTATAGATTGTTATATAGGAAGAGTGTTATGTGTATTGTTATAATGAGTTATTTCGTGCTCGTGGGTGAACGTGAGATAAAGGGAGTTCAGTTCAGTAAACTGTGGAAGGAGGATGTGGCATTGTTGTGCTAGTCTTAGAGGTAGGAATTTTAACTGTGCACACAGCAAGTTGGGGCATGCATGCTTGTGCAGGCCAGCTTGAAGGCCCAGGTTGCTTTGGGGAATCAACTGCAAGGTGCAGATGAAGTATCTGTGCAGTTTAGTGTGTGTAAGAGGAATTTAGAGCATCAATAGTAGCGATGTGGTATACAGACAGCAAGGTTGGCTCGAGTTAGTGTCAAGACTGATACTAGAAGTAAATGTGGGTAGACACATGGCTAATAGGATATGAGGTTTAGTTTGTTGTTAATATATATATACTAGAGGAGTATCAGAGATATTAGGGGTATCCTACACTCGAGTACCAATGGTGGCAGCAGTTGCTGCAGGAAATTAAGAAGAGCAGTTGTTATAGGGAATTAAGAAGAGCAGCTGCTACATGGGATCAGAAAGGAGCCGCAGCAACACCAACAGTAGCAGTGGGGTGTTGGATGCAGGTTGGTGCAGTATAGGATGGGACTGAGTAGAAGGCAACAACAATTATAGGTTGGTCTTAGGATGGTTGCAAGGTATTATAGTGTTGTGTGTATGGTATCAAGATACCTTATGAGAGAGGGTAAGGTATGTGGTATAGTGAGATGTTAGAATAGGCTAAGTTAAGATATAGTTAGTATCTCTAACTAGGTTATGTTAAGTTATGGGGGTATCTTTATGTAGTGCCAAGTTATAAGTAGTGGTGAATATCAGTTATATATCAATACTAGTTAAGAGGGATTAATACCTATAGATTAAGTTAGTTAGTATATAGTGCTAAGTATAGATAGGTATCCATAATACCAAGTTGTAACTAGATATTGTAAGTATAAGTTAAGGTATGACTACTACATATGGTAATTACCCTAGTTCTACCAAATATCTACTAGTATGGACTAGTAATCACCCTGGAAGCTAGGCTTGGACATAGAAACCTAAATAAGTAAGGTATTGACCTAGTTTATCTAGAGTGACCTAGTTTATCTAGAGTAACCTAGTTGGCCTAGAAAATCATATTTAATGCATTTTGCCTTATTTCTCACTTTATTACACCAAGTAACATGTGAAACCAGCTCGGATACCGAGATATATCATTTTCTCAGGACCACATGTGAGTATATTCTTTGATAGTTTTCTTATTTGATAGCCTCTATATTTCATGTATTTAGTATTAAAATATTTGATTCTTGACACGATGGTTTCATGGATTGGTATACGTAGATCTTGGTCATAAGATATTATTATTGTGGTTGCCCAATGATCATCATGTCGTACTTTATGATTACTAGGTGATTACCATGATATCTTAGTTAGACCGTGATCATAATGCATAATATTATAGATCATACAGTATGACATACGTGTTATAATATGTCGTAATTTGGATCTGTGTACTAGTCGGGGGTTGGAGAAGTATTAGTGGATATGTGATCATAGCTTATAGCTAGTGATTTAATGTAGCCCATAATAGTTAGCAAATCATGCAACTCACTCATGATCATATTAGCTCACCTTTTATATATAGCCCGTGTTAGGCCAAAGCCGATTACATTATCTTACTAATATTTTAAGACATATTTTATATATTGTTTCCTTTATTCCAGTTTATTACATTATTGTTTCTCACCATATTGTTCTTGTTTCTTGCCATTATTTACCATGATGCTCTCTCTCGTGATACATGCTATTTCAGTTACTTTTATCATTTATTTTCATTGCTATTATTGTTTCATAGTTTCTGTCAATTATTGGAACTGCTATTTGGGTTTTACTTTGCTCCAATCCTGAATGGATATATTTTTTAGATAATTTATTAGAGGACTGGTGTCCTATTCACTACGAGCCACTGGATGACGAACCAGTTGAGTTATCACCTATAGAGCATATTGAGTTAGTACCAGCAGTTGATGAGGCATAGTTAGTTTATTCATGATATTGTATATGTCGGTTATACCTTGGCATTGTATTATTATTTGAGATTTTGTGTTGAGATTAGTCTTGAACTTGTGATATATTTGTGACTTTATTTTTTTATTCCATATCATGCCATATCTTTCTCTAGTTTGTTATTGTGATTGAGTATTGTTTACCATTACCATATTATCATATTGTCCTCCATTTAGAGTTGAGATAGCATGACAGATACCTTATATATTATGTGTGAGATATGTAGATAGTATTGTTGACCTAGACAGTATTCTAATGTCGGTTCTGAGTCGTAGGTTGGTCGTACCCACGTACTCATGCCCTTACACTGGGTGCGGGTCGTGAAATGCATAGAAGTGCATGGGCCCACTTCTACGATGTGGATGAGCTACGGGTAGAAATCACGGTTGGGATTTTAATCCCAACCCTATAATTCATACAGTGGCCATATTCGGAGAATAGCTATAATGAGTTAGGTTGGAAGACGACAAACAGTCTCCAGGATAATATATTTGATCATCATGAACAACAAGACTTATAATATCCTTCCATGATTCATCAAGACCCGAGCAAACCGAGGCAAACCCGACATGACAAACAAATGCACCAAGTCAGAATGCTTACAAACTCGTATAGAAAAAAAACTTGCGCAGCATGCGCACTCCCTGAAGCAGTACTCTGAAGGCCAGAAATAAGTCATTTATGAGCAAGAGCATAGATAACAGCTTCGCATCCATGCGCGTTAGAGACCACGACGCTTGTTCTATATGCGGTATTTCAGAAAGATAGCCGCATCCATGCGAGGTATGGTCGTGCAAGATCTTTCAGTGCATGCTCCTAGTAAATATCCTAAGATAGTTACATCAAAGAACATGATGAAAGGTTCTTGACATCCGCACATCTTTATGTTAGAGACTGTTGGCAAATGCCCATGTACATCAGTGGTGGCATTTCCACCTGTGCATGTTCTAGAAGGTCACCCATCCATGCAATAGATTATGTGTATGTGTCTGTGTGTCCAAGTGCAAGCACAAGACACGGTACCCTCTTAGCAGTGATTGGAAAAGAAAGTCAAAGGTAACCCCCCTTTTACCTTCTGTTGAGTCGAGCCCCATAGGGTGGTGGATCATCAACGGTACCAGGTCTACAAAATGCTCAATAGGATGGCCTATGTTGGGTTGAGAAATGAACGAAGGAATGAGAAGTGAAATAAAACCAGAGAAATTCTTACTCTCCTAATCCCCTATTTATAGGCAAGGACAGCCACGGGTGGCGATTGGATTCCCAAGTAGTTGGTGGTCAAAATTGTGGAATGAACCTAACCTTAAATGGATGAACCTGCGGGTCAACGGATTCATTAAATCTAGTGGCATGTGCGAGGACTCTGTCAGCTTAAAAGAAATCTTGGCATCCTCGCCCATGTGGTATCGGATAACGAAAGATCATGCAGTCGTCAATTCAGGTTTTGCATGACTTAACTATTAAGAATAATGCTTCAGAGTTCGTGTTAGACGACGGTATGAGATCCCTAGAGATCTACTCCAAAACTGAGGCATCATTACCCATTAGTACATATTTGACAGGTTGTCAGGCCGATGTGGCATACAAATTTATGCAGCAATAAGAATAATGATGCATCCAATCCATGCAGCCGGAAGACTGATGCAGCAAAGATCATCCATGTTATCATTTTATCCATGCTTCTGTATTCAAAGTATTTCAAACTTGGTTAAGTTTAAAAACTTTGAAGAGGGTCTTGTAGAAGCATGAAAAATTATTAAACCATGCGCCAAATTCGATATACTCCTGATGCGGCAAGATAATCTAAAAGCTATACGGCAGGAGCAGCCAAAAGACATGCGGCATAGGTAACTGAAAACCATACGGCCAAAGTAATCTGCACTGACAAAGAGCATTTAATGCTCTGAAAAGATGAGCCACTGACAGTTATGTTAGTGGTCAGTATACTTCATGGAACGTTCAGCGCCAATGCCCACACAACTAGGATTCTCCTGTAATGGCATCCCCATGCAGCAGAATCCCCATGTGACAAAAACCCATGGGGCAGTATTCCTATGCGATATAACCTCTTTGCAGCAGTATGCCCATACGGCGGAGTCATTATACGGCAATATCCCCTCATCACTACATAAGGTAGAATCTTTCGATAATAAACCACCAAGATCTTCAGGAAACCAGCGTATGCCATGTTTCATGATGATCGAGCCATACAGATGATGGATGCCAACAACCCAGGATCTCAGTCATAGTAGATCCTAACTATTACTATATATCAGTCGTAGCGTAGCTGTCACGCCCCCATCCCAAAATATATGGGACCAGGCCACGTGGTATTGGCCAGCTGACAATACTCTGAAGGATATCCCAATTTAATAGACCCTATCAGAGTGTGCTACGTTGTCCTAAATACTATCAAGTCTAATACTATAATATATCAGGTAATGTCTAATCTCATCCATAATATACAATATAATACTGACTAAAACAAGTACTGGTAAATGAAATACAAGAGTCTGAATATTCATAATACATCTAAAATAGTATGATGGGGACAAACCCACTGAAATACAGCAATAGAATAAAAGTGCAGAAGAAGTAAGATAATTAGACTAGAGTATCGACTATCTAGATAAGAATGCTCTAATCCAAAACAGCTACGTACCCAAATCACGAGAACTCCTCTGGAAAAGTCTCGAAGTCCTCAATCAGGAATCCTGTCTTTACTTCTGCTCCGTAGATGGTCGGGTACAAGTGCTCGTCCGGATCTAAAAGGGAACCAGGTCCTCAGAGGGACGTAACAAGATACAAAATGCATGTCGCAAAGTAAATATTGTGTAAACTCAAGGATGATCTAACCAGCTAAGTGAAATGCACTTGAAGATAACCTTGGTACGTTTGGGTTGGTAAAAGGTAAAAAGCGTAGCATCAAGCCAGAGGCTAAGTACCTGACATTAGCTGTATACTGGATGCCAGGAGTATATGCTGACTACATCACCGATCATGATAGCGCACAGCTAGTAACCTCTGCCGGATGTATCGACAGACATATACGCCCATAACCGGGTAACCTGAGCCCATAACTGGGTAACACATGGCCCATAACTAGGTAATACTGAGGCTCACGGTCCCATAGTTTACTCTGAAACTATGACAGCCAAATATCTGTTTCATACGCCTAGTAATTATCTTCCCCGTCCAATGCCAATGTACAAGTCGCAAACATGACGTGGACATCTCATACAATAATGCAAGTCACAACAAAAATAAATAATTAAGCTAAATACCGTCACACGTGCTGCTCATATTGTTGGCCAGTCAGTCATGAAGCATGCATCCCTATATGAACTCACTTTGTAACGTATAATTATACGTGTCAAGGCCTGGGGAGTTATATTGATAACTTCTCAACTTTAGGAGGGTCCACTAGACACTAGGTCAGACACAAGTCCTAACATCAACTCCTTAGTTAACTGTACCTAAGTCTTTCTCGGACGTGCACATTTAATATTAAACAAATAAACATGAAACTAGATAACATCTGAATTTAAATAATACAACAAGGCAAGGTATACTTGTCTGGAACTCTGGTGTGCACAAGCAATGATCCGGAACCAACAGTCAAGATAGCACCGTCTCGGATGCCTACGAACAAATAACAATAATTATTAATCACTATATTACACTATGCTCAATTACATACACAAGTACGACTTACGCAACGTAACGTGTTACGCAGATACCAATCCGAATAAATGCTCTAATTTATTACGCTGGCTAGGGTTGACTAGTCATGGGTCAAGGGGGTCACAATTGGACAACTAGTAGGGTCGCGTATGTACGTAGCTAAAACGTATACGTGTTATTTCCTCGAGTTTCGTCCATACCAGACACATTTCCTAACATGTTATAAGAATACACTATAATTGCATTTAATACTTAAGAATACAATATACACATTTAATGCTTAAATTACCTATGCTAACATAGTACATATATACATACATATCATATATACATATATATATGTATACATTAAATAAATTAATAAACATATATACATATATATATACAATTATGCATATAGACATATTTACATAAATACATATATACATAGGTACATAAGTACATATATACATATATACATATAATACAACATATATATACATATATATATATATATAATTAAATACAATACACATATACATATATATCATATATACATATATATACATTAAATAAACATATATACATATAAATATACATATATACGTAAATACATATATATACATAAATACATTAGGTATTATATATAAATACATATATATGAATACAATAATACATATATAAATACATATATACATATACATATATACATATAACAACATCTATACATTTATACATATATATAATACATATATACATATATACTAAACATATATACATATATATAGGTGTACCTGACCGGTGTCGTATCCGGGGGGGGTGTCCGCCGTGCGAGGGTGGTCATCTCCGGTGAGGGGGTGGTGCTCCAGCCACAGCAGCAGAAGTAGCAGCTGAAGCAGCGGCTCTGGCAGCAGCGGTGCAACAGCTCCAGGCGGCGGCTGGTGGGCCGTGGAGGCCGGTGGTGGTGGTGTGTGGGTCGGCGGCCAGGTGGTGGTAAAGAGGGCGGTAGTGGAGGTGTCTAAGGACGGTGGTCGAGAGGCTGGGGTTGATCGGGGAAGGAGGAGTCGGGTGGTGGTTGGCTGTGGTGATGTTGATGATGGTGGTGTTGGTATTGGCGGCCAGGGGGTGGTGGAGTTGGTGAGGACGGTGGTGCAGAGGGCGAGGATGGTGGCCAAGGTGGTAGTGGTGGACTGTGGAGATAGTGGCTACGGTAGAGGCGAGTCGGGTGGTCGGGTCTGGGAAGGAGCAGTCGAGGTGGAACCTCGCTGTGGTGGCTGCTGGTGGGGGGCAGCTATTGCTGGTGGCCGCAGGAGGTACCCGGGGAGGAGGGAGGTCAGAGGGGGAGTCGGGTAGGTGGTGGTCGTGGTCAAAGATGACAGTGGCGGGTTGAAGGAGCTGGTCGGGTGGTAGTCTGGTTGTGTAAGGGAGGTGAGTAGTTTAGTTCCCTAGGGTTTTTCTAGGTATTTGTTGGTGATGGTGTGGGTTTTAGAGAGAGAGTGTGGGTAGTATTTGTAGAGGAAAGAGAGGGAGGTGCTCCTTGGGATTAGGGTCAGCTGGACTTGTTTCCCTAGGGGTGAGGGAGGCTTCATCATGATGAGGGGAGGGCAAACATTTAAGGATTTTAAAATGGAGGGTGGTGATGGAGATGTGGGAAGTTGTACCAAGTACAACCAAATGAGTGAAGAAAGGGTATGGACCGATCAAGGGGGTAGGATATGTTCTTCATGTGGTTGGACCAATGAGAGGGGGATACCTCACTGCTTATTTGCATAGAAGTCCCTGAACAATTAGGAAATTGCACAATAAGTAAAATTTTGGATTGGATGAGGCAAAATACCATATTTGATGTTATGTAGTAGGCTAAAATATTATGTCGTATTTAGTATGAGTCTTGAGGGTATGATTGCGGCTTTGGGTTGGAGTTGGGTCTAGTTTTGGGTGAGGTTGGGTCATTACATTAATTTAATTAAAATTAATGTATATGGTGTTCTTTAATTAATAGAAAGTACATGGGGTTAAAATTGGATAAAACACAAGCATCATAGATGTAGTAGACTTAGAATAGAATAATGTCATAATTTGGGTTGGATAAAATGGGTTGATGTTGTGTCTCCAATTTTGATTGGAACGGACAAAGAATGCAAAGTTGGATTTAATTGAATTTAAGAATGGACGTTTGTAACGAATATTGTGTATCTAAAATAAAGCACAAAAGAGAGTAGTTATGAGTTACACAAGGGTCAGAATGGTAGACTAACATGTCTAGGAAAAGTGTATGGAATTTGATTGCAGGTAATAGCTAGTATAGTGCTCTAAATATCGGAGTAACGGTAAGGTGCACTAAGTGATATAATATTATATAAAAATTCTAAAATACTGTGTTCTAATTCTAATTGGCTCCAAATTAATCCTAATCTCTCCATCTAAGCTAAGTAGACCTAAATTTGGTCGAGGGGGTTTACAATCTATCCAACTTATAAGAATTTTGTTCTCAAAATTAAAATAATACCTAATAAGCTATAAATTATCAAGCAATACTACGGACATACCTAGGACTGGTGGAGCTGGCCTTTGTACTATCTGCTGGGCTCTATCATATACTGGGAACACTCTTGAGCTTGATATTGGTTTGATTCGCACCTTAAATACAGTCCTAATCTTCTTCTGCAATCTTTTTAAATATGTCCCTTCTTTCTACAAAAGTGACATGTCGGTAGCTCTATCTCTGTTGATACGACACAATCTTCTGTTGCGTCTGCACTCCTGGATGTTGGATTGGTCCTCCTGCTCTGGACTGAGCTCTGTCTGGTGCGATCATGCTGGAATGTCTCGATCCTCTGCTAATGGCCTCCTGGATCCTAGCCTCTGACAGAACTTCCTCATAAGAGATCCTCGCCTCGGTGGTGGTGTACCTCTGTAGCTCGTACGTCAGTCCATGATGGTATCTTCTGGCCTTCTCCAGATTATTGGTATCAGGATGGCACAAAATCGGCTAAGTCGACTAAACTTTACGTCGTATGCATCTACGGACATATTTCTTTGCTCTAGGTGCAGGAACTGGAAGTAGAGGGTTTTCTTGACCATATTCGGGAAATACTTCACATTAAAGTACTCTAAGAACTGGTCCCATATCTGTATCTTGCCTACGTTGCGCTCTATATAGTCCCACCAATGATGGGCATTGCCTTTCAGTTGGGCCCTCACTGCGGTCATCCAAAGATCTGGATGTAGTTGAGAAGCCTCCAGTAGCATCTCCGTATTGGAGACCCAATTAGAGATCTCCTCTAAAGTTTCGCTGCCTGAAAAAGTATCCGAATCTATTTGGCAAAATCCTCGAATAGTCCCAGCTATCGAAAGTAGTGCAGGTACTGGTGCGAGTGCAGGGGTAGGTGTCCTCTCTAGAACTGCCATCAAGCTCTGTCTCATTGTCTCAGTCAGATGCCACTGCGCCTGCATCATAGCCTGGAAGAATTAAAACATTTGCGGCTGTCCCTCCGAATGTGGCATCTAGGGTAAAAAAGGTAGAGGTGGTGGCAGTGGGACCTCTGGCTGCATTGTAGGGGTCTCCTCAGATATCGACCTCTCGGACTACGTCATCGGCATAACCCTCAAAGTCTGGCTCTCCGACTGTTATGTTCGGTCGTCAGGAGAAGTCTGGTGCCAATGTATCAGCGGGTCCTGGGGAATCACCGGTGCCTGTAGTGGAGGCTGCTCTCCTGGTGGTCCCTGGGATATTTTCTCTCTCGGTGCGGTGGCGGATGGCACCATGGCACCGTATGCCTCGCATCCACTGCACAAGTTTATCTTGCTACAAGAAATAGAACTTCATTACAAGAGTACAGAAATAACAAACAGGATATAGATATTCAATTAGTCAAATGCGAAGGAGGTTCAAAGACGAAAATCAAAGTGGATGAGATCTAATAATTTCTATCCTATTGCAGGCACACTGGGCATGTTACCATACCACATGCGATAAACATTGAGACCTGCATGGGCCACCACTAAAACCATATCATGCTCCATTCCTAAAATATACGGGACTAGACAACGTGACATTGGCCAGCTAACACGACTCCGAAGGATATCCCAATTTAATGGACCCTATCGGAGCATGCTACGTTGTCCTAAATACTTATCAAGTCTAATACTATCATATATCAGGTAATATCTAATTTCATCCATAATATACAATATAATACTGACTGAAATAAGTGCTGGTAAATGAAATACAAGAGTCTGAATATAATACATCTAAAATAGTCTGATGGGAACAAACCCACTGAAATACAATAATGGAATAAAAGTGCAGAAGAAGTAAGATAACTATACTAGAGTATCGACTATCTAGATAAGAATGCTCTAGTCCAAAATAGCTGCGTACCCAAATTATGGGAACTCCTCTGGAAAAGTCTCGAAGTCCTCAATCAGGAATCTTGTCTCTACTTATGCTCCATAGATGGTCGGGTATAAGTGCTCATCTGGGTCTGGAAGGGAACCAGGTCCTCAGAGGGACGTAACAGATACAAAATGCATGCCATAAAGTAACTACTGTGTAAACTCAAGGGTGATCTAACCAGCTAAGTGAAATACACTTGAAAATAACCTGGGTACGTATGGGTAGGTAAAAGGTATAAAGCGTAGGATCGAGCCAGAGACTAAGTACCTGGCATTAGCTATAAACTGGATGCCTGGAGTATATGCTGACTACATCACCGATCATAATGGCGCTGCTAGTAACCTCTATCGGATGTATCGACAAACATATACGCCCATAACTGGGTAACCTCAGCCCATAACCGGGTAACACATGGCCCATAACTGGGTAATACTGAGGCTCTCAACCCCGCAGTTTACTCTAAAACTACGGTAGCCAAATGTCTGTCTCATACGCCTACTAATTATCTTCTCCGCCCAATGCCAATGTACAAGTCGCGAACACAATATGGACATCTCATACTATAATGCAAGTCGCTACAGAAATAAACAACTAAGCTAAATACCGTCACACGTGCTGCTCATACTGATGGACAGTCAGTCATGAAGTACGCATTCCTACATGAACTCACTCCGTGACATATAATGATACGTGTCAAGGTCTGGGAAGTCATATTGATAACTCCTCAACTTTAGGTGGGTCTACTAGATATTAGGTCAGAAACAAGTCCTAACGTCAACACCTTCGTTGACTGCACCCGAGTCTTTCTCGGACGCGCACAGTTAATATTAAACAAATAAATATACAACTAGATAACATCTGAATTTAAATAGTACAACAAGGCAACGTATACTTTCCTGGAACTCTGGTGTGCATAAGCAATGCTCCGGAACCAACAGTCAAGGTAGCACCGTCTCGGTTGCCTACGAACAAATAACAATAATTATTAATCCCTACATTACACTATACTTAATTACATACACAAGTACGACTTATGCAATATTATGTGTTATACAGATATCAATCCGAATAAATGCTCTAATTAATTACGCTGGCTAGGGTTGACTAGTCATGGGTCAAGGGGTTACAATTGGACAACTAGCAGGGTCGCGTGTGTATGTAGCTAAAATATAAATGTATTATTTTGCTCGAGTTTCGTGTACACCATACACAGTTCCTAATATGTTATAAGAATATGCTATAATTGCATTTAATACGTAAGAATATAATATACACATTTAATGCTTAAATTACCTATGCTAACATAGTATATATATACATACATATCATATATAAATATATATACATTAAATAAATCAATGAACATATATATATATATATATATATATATATATATATATATATATATACAATTATGCATATAGACATATTTACATAAATACATATATACATAGGTACATAAGTACATATATACCTATATATACAATTAAATACAATACACATATACCTATATATCATATATACATATATATACATTAAATAAACATATATACATATAAATATACATGTATAAGTAAATACATATATATACATAAATATATTAGGTATTATATATAAATATATATATATGAATACAATAATACATATATAAATACATATATACATATACATATATACATATAACAACATCTATACATTTATACATATACATATATACATATATAATACATATATATAATACATATATACTAAATATATATACATATATATACATATATATAGGTGTACCTGACCAATGTCGTGTCTGGGGGGGTGTCTGCTGTGCGAGGGTGGTCGTTGTCGGCGAAGGGGGCGGTGCTCTGGCCACAGCAGCTGAAGCAGCGGCTCTAGCAGCAGTGGTACAGCAGCTCCAGGCGGCGGCTGGTGGGTCGTGGGTGCCGGTGGTGGTGTATGGGTCGACGGCAAGGGGGTGGTGAAGAGGGCGGCGGTAGAGGTGGCTAAGGACGGTGGTGGAGAGGCTGGGGGTGATCGGGGATGGAGGAGTCGGGTGGTGGTTGGCTGTGGTGATATTGGTGATGGTGGTGTTACTGATGGTGGTGTTGGTATTGGCGGCTATGGGGTGGTCGCGATGGTGAGGACGATGGTAGAGAGGGCAAGAACGGTGGCCAAGGTTGTGGTGGTGGAATATGGTGATGGTGGCTACGGCGGAGGGGATTCGGGTGGTCGGGTCGGGGAAGGAGCAGTCGAGGTGGAACCTCGCTGTGGTAGCTACTGGTGGGGGGCATCTACTGGTGGTGGCAGCAGGGGGTGCCCGGGGAGGAGGGTGGTCGGAGAGAGAGTCAGGTAGGTGGTAGTCGTGGTCGGAGATGGCAGTGGTGGGCTGAGGGAGCCGGTCGGGTGGTGGTCGGGTTGGGTGAGGGAGGTGAGTATTTTAGTTTCCTAGGGTTTTTTTAGGTATTTGTTGGTGATGGTGCGGGTTTTAGAGAGAGAGAGTGTGGGTAGTATTAGTAGAAGAGAGAGAAGGGGGTGCTCCTTGGGATTAGGGCTGGCTGGACTTGTTTTCCTAAGGATGAGGGAGGCTTCATCATGATGAGGGGAGGGCTAGCATTTAAGTATTTTAAAATGGAGGGCGGTGATGGAGATGTGGGAAGTTGTACCAAGTATAACCAAATAAGTGGGGAAAAAGTTTGGACTGGTCAAGGGTTGGGATATGTTCTTCATATGGTTGGACCAATAAAAGGGGGACACCTCATTGCTTATTTGCATAAAAGTCCCTGAACAATTGATAAATTGCATAATAAGTAAAATTTGGGATTGGATGAGGCAAAACACCATGTTTGGTATTATGTAGTGGGTTAGAATGGTGTGTGGTATTTAGTATGAGTCTTAAGGGTGTGAGTGTGGATTTTGGTTGGAGTTGGGTCTAGTTTTGGATAAAGTTGGGTCATTGTATTAATTTAATTAAAATTAATGCACATGGTATTCTTTAATTAATTGAAAGTACATGGGATTAAAATTGGGTGGAATACAAGCATCATGGACGTAGTAGACGTAGAATAAAATAATATCATAATTTGGGTTGGATAAAATGGGTTGATGTTGTGTCTCCAATTTCGATTGGAACGGACAAAGAATGCAAAGTTGGATTTAATTAAATTTAAGAACGGACGTTTGTAACGACTATTGTGTGCCTAAAATGAAGCACAAAGAAGAGTAGTTATAAGTTACACAAGGGTCAGAATGGTAGGCTGACATGTTTAAAAAAAGTGTATAGAATTTGTTTACAGGTAATAGCTAGTATAGTGCTCTAAAAATTGAAGCAACGGTAAGGTGCACTAAGCGATATAATATTGTACAAAAATTCTAAAATATTATGTTCTAATTCTAATTGGATTTAAATTAATCCTAATCTCTCCATCTAAGCTAAGTAGACCTAAATTTGGTCGAGGGAGTTTACAGCAACATTCACCCCCAATGTTACAACCGTATTCTGTTAGGAAGATCATGCGATAGCTCAAAATATGTGCATACATATGCGCACGCTTCTATGGCTATAAATAGCAGGATCGTGCTTCCTACAAGGTGGGACTACGAGACGTACAGTGATTCGTATACTCAAACACCCAGAGACTTTGAAGTCTTCCTTGGACACCAAATCGTCAACAGAGTAAAGGAGCCAGTTGCAGTTTTTGATCTCCATGGTCACATATTTGTAGATTACTTAATCTGGTAATTAGAATTCTCAGTGTTAGGGTTCTTTGTACTCTTTATTCTGCTCAAATTCTATACAAAAGTCCATAAAACTTTTATGTAGTTTTATGATGTCAATAGAAACCCATCTCGATTCTCGAACTGACAGAGTCCCGAGTTGCACGTTACGGGACCCGAAGCATCGGTTTGCTCCGTAACTTCTTTTTGTTATGATTCTCGAGGTGTAGGTTCATCCTTATTAATGCCAGGTTTATCCTTCAATTTTGGCGCTGACTTCTCAGGAATCCAAGCATCAAGGTGGTTGACTTGCCTTACCCTGCGCCCGTCCTAAGCTAATAAATAGGGGGTCGGGGAGGGTGAGAAGTCCTCTATTGTATTTCTCTTCCCATGCCTCTGTCCATTTTTATACTAAAATGACAAACACCCTCATAGGTATTATGGACGTGACAATAGAAAGTCGGTAAATAAGAATGTTTGCTAAGAGATAATCTGGATATGGTAAACTTTCTTTAACTCAGGATTCCACTAGATATATCTTGTTCAGAGGTAATATGGACATGGCAAGATATAACTATTTAGGAATAAAGAAAATAAGACAGAGGTGATGTGGACATAACTATTTTCTTCTGATAATAGATTCACTCTATTGGGAAGGATGAACCGATAATAACTCAGAGGTAATAGATTCACTCTATTAGGAAGGATGAACCGATAATAGCCAGACCCGAACCCGCCGCCCGAACCCGACCCGGCTCCTCCTCCTGTCACCCGCACGACCCCCAAGACCCGAGTTCTCCGCCGCCCGCCGCGCGCCCCGTCGGCTACGACCCCCGCGCCGCGCCTGACCCGCCCACGTCTCTGCCACGTCCCGGCCAGCCCCCCCCGCGGCAGACCCCTATAAATTCCTCCTCTTCCTCCCTCTTCCGCCTCCCCCATCTCCCTCGATCCCCGCCGGAACCCCTCCGACGACCCCCGAGACCCACCGCCTCAGACCAGCGCGCCGTCGCCGCCACCAGCCCGCCGTGAGCGGCCCAAGCCGGCCTCCCCCTCCTTCTCCTTCCTCCTCTCTCCTCCCAGTCGAACCCCTGCCCGAGCCCGCCTCCGGCGACCCTCTGCCGGTGCCGCCTGCATCCCGAGCCCCCGGCAACGCCGTCCCCTGCTCCCTCCGCCGCCAGCGCCTCCCAACCCGCCGCCGGCCGGCCACAACTCCGACAGACCCCAAACCCTAGCCCTAGCAGTGGACACAGTGTCCAGGACACAAGTCGGACACAAAAACCCCGTTTCAAGGAGCCTCGTTCAGGTACTCGTATCTCGCACCCTGTATCTCCGTTTTCGATTCTGTAAATTGTAACGCGTAGCCTGTATGACCCTCTCGGTGTCCGGACAAACCGCTTGGGGCATCGCGTCCTGTGGTGATCGCACACCGCGATCCAAAAACAGGAAAAACCAGACCTTGTTTTACCCCGGAACTGAGTATGCCCCGCCAAACGGGATGACTTGGTCCCGTGCGGTCTTCACAGATATGTGTGCATCGTCGATACGGACGTGTGAAATTTTGCAGAAGCTGATTCGGATGTGCGTGCACACCGGAATCAGTGTGTATCCGCGGACATCGCCCCGTATCTGACTTTTCTGCAATTTACCCTAACTTCGTGCACACACGTCGGATCGAGACGAAAATTATGCCATCGAACTCGTAGCGATACGCTGGTCCTGTGGGTCAAGTTTGGTTCGATTCTGAGAATGTTGACAAAATCGCGTGTCGTGGGCCCCACAGGCCCCACTCGACGGGCGATTTTGTGATCGGCTCATCGGAATTCAAATCTGAAAGTTCCGTTGGTTTCGTATCAGCGTTCCTGACTTGTTGACACTATGTTTGGTGAATTTTTAGACCGTTGACCTTGACACATTTTTCGATACAAAGTGGGCCCACCGGTGGACCCCGTTTTGACCCAAAATTATCGTTTTTGCCCTTGTCTCCAAATTGTACCCAAGGACAGACGTTCCTAGCTATTTGACACCTTCTGAGTGTAATGGTATTGTTTATTTCAGCTTTCAGAGACATCTCTAGAAATTTCCGAGAACAGGACCTAAGTGGAATTCAAACATCAGGCAAGTGCACCTTGCCAAACTTGTAGTCTTTATCTTCATATTTCCTGTAATAATACTTTGCTGGTTGTCTTGTGTAGATTCATATAAACTTTTTTAAACTGATTAACCTAGGAAAAGGATGACGTACCTAGTGTCCGATCATAGTCGGGTGCCAACACCGTACGCGGTATTGGGTTCGTCATTTAGAGATGGATTTGCGATACCCTTTACTTTTGTACTTGACATATCAAGTACCCTACAACCCAGGACACTTGACACTATACATGGACAGAATCTTCCTGAGATATTCATGGTGATTCTGTATAGGATACAGGACTTGACAGAAATATTCTAGTTATAGACAGTTTGACTTGTTGCATTAATTATAATCCCGCTGACATGGACATGAGACGTTATGGTCATGGTTTGCGTAATTACATTGGGTGGGGAGAGACACACAGGCTACAGGCTATCTATCTATATATCTACTATTATTGTGAGGTTGTAGACTCTCCAGCAGAGCTAGACCCTTTACGTGTTATTGCTGCTACCGGCTCCCTGACACAGAGCTTGTAGCGGTCTCAGCCTGAGTACTAGTGTTGCTCTCATTTGCATATCACATAGATGGTTATATAGTTTACCCTGCTGTTTTATTTAATTTAATTGTACTGCATTTATTTGGCTTATTTTATTTTGTGCCTTGCTTTGTCCACTGAGGACCTGGAATGGATTATGTCCCCAGGTTTAGCCGAGGAGCAGTACCCCGAGATATACGGGACAGAAGCTGAGGCTATTGCTGGACTTGATACTGGAACAGAACTGAACCCTGCAGACGAGGTGACTGCCGAAGACTTCTCCTGAGTACCTGATCCCGAACTCAGTATTTACTTATGTTTATCTCTTTTGTTCCTGGCCTATTGAGCCAGTGTATTCAGACATAAGTCGGATTATTTCCCCGACTAACTTGTTGTTGCTACTTATTTCCATTTCATTATGCAGTTTATTTCTTTATCTTTATGGATGAGATTAGTGTGTTTGTTGTAGTAGACCTTCATTACAGCTTAAGTACACCCTGATGGCTCCATTAAATTGGGTTATCCATCGGCATGTACTGCTGGCCATTGCCACGTGTCCAGTCCCTCGATATTTTGGGACTGGGGCGTGACAATATCTCAATCCACGTAAAGTAGTATTGTGAAGGGTGAATCAAGCGTACTAAGGTTGATCAGACCATAATATACTGATTCTAAAATGTATTAGTGTAGCGCTCCAATAATACATATGTCATGAACAAGCTCGATAAAGAATAAGCTTACAAAACTAGGCTATAGTAGCAGCATAAGTCAAGGTAGTACAAAAATTATAAATACGCTAGATTATGATGAGAAAAATTATAAAATAATTCAAGTTCACAGAAGAGATAAGACTCCACAATCTCTACAGTTGTCATACTAACTCCTTGTCGAAGTCGCTAGTCGACCAAATAGGGTATGTGCCTCTAATTTCTACAGTCTAAATAAATACTATCTTCTTATGCAAGTCTAAAGTTGTGTCATCCTATTACACTTCATCAATGGGTCAATAGGACTAGATAATACTATGTTGTGAGACATACTATCCAACTTAAAATAATAAACTAATACTGTGACAGTCTTAAGGGGGTCCTATAAAATAATATTGTTCTAGTAAATAAAGTATAAATCTTATTAGAGTACATACGGAAAAGATCTTGGTACTTATTAGGGTATCATATCGCATTATATAGGTAATGGTTATCTTAAGTCTTAGTCCTAGTGCTTATAGAACAAGTGTCAATAGCAAGAATGGAAAAGTTATTAGCCTACAAGTAAGAGAGGATATAAATTATATCGAGGTATGGTATAAGTTACGCAATTTAAAACTAAAGAATAATTATTGGATCACAATCTACAAGAATAATTCAAAACTATCAAGTTCTAACTACCAAGCACATAATTCAAAATTCAAGATTATATCTATAACCTTAATAAACTATATATCCTAACATAGAATAAAATCACTCGGTCTATAATCAGAAGTGTTAGGTGGCACAAGTTGAAAGATGAAGAAAAGAAAAGCATAATTAGTCGTCGTGCAATTAGTGAACGTTAAGGTCGCAGAGAAATAATATATTAAATTAAAATAGAAGGCTCTAGATAGCATCATGATTTTCTAAAGGAGAGTGGGATGCTAGTTGCTATGTTCGAGGCATGATCAAGGAAAAAAAATATTGATTACATTCCTCTAGGCTTCCTTAGGTGTTGTCTACTAATAATAAGACTATGATCTAAGTTTATAGTTCTCTAATACTATCTAACTATGAAGGTTAGATTCAGTCCTAATATTCAATCTTGATTTTTTATTGGTTCCTTAATACTAGGGTCAAACATTATGATAAAACTTTTAGCTAACTCTAGTAGTGTCTATACTACTCTCAAGTCTTCATAATATATCAAGGGGTAATGGTAAACCAATCTATAGATAAGGAATTCTAGGGTTCACTAGATATTCTAAACTTAGTGGTGTGTCAACACTCTAGTTGTATTCTTAATAGGAAGATTATCCTATTTATCATCTAACAACAGGGACTTCTATATTCTATGAGGGGGCTATACACAAGGAACTATTAGGGAAGCACATGAATCAAGCAGAATACAATTATTCGAATAGAATGGACTGGAAGGAGAGCAAATCATAGTCAATTGTGGATGAGATTCTATACTCTATTCCTAGGTACAGGCTTGTTCGATACAGTAACGTAACCGAGACAATATGCTCTCGACCTACATGGGCCACCACTAAAAATATATCACGCCCCAGTCCCAAAATACGTAGGACTCAGACACGTAAGCATGCCAACCACATAGATATAGCAACTCCAATATATGGAAATCAAAACCCATACATATGATGTAATATTAATATTAAATCCATAAGTGGTATAAATCTATCACAAGTCACAGGATATAATCTAAATCTCATCCACGAAAATCAAATATAAATAAATAACCAATATCTATGAAACTAGATCTCAATATAAAGTATCTAAGGATGATAGTTGGATGGAAACAAATCCACTACCAACTCGAATATAGGAGAAAATACAATATAAGTACAACACAATAACACAATATAAGAATATCGACTAACGACCACGGGGCTCGAAGAGAAGATATCCTCGAAATATATGTAACCATCCGAATCTGCGCTCCTGCAAATACTCAAGAACAGCGATACCTGGAAGGGGCCAGGTCCTCAGAGGGACATAACAAGATACATAAAAGCATGCCAATAAAGTACTAAAATAAATATCCAATGGGGTTGCCTATCCATCTAAGTGAATGCAGTTTAAGAACAAATTTTCTAATGCGTGGGCTATCTGGCTAAAAATGGGATTGACATAGTTCTCTTGGAGATCCAGGGGCCTACAAAGCATATTGTATTTTGAATGGCAGAGGCCGCCTGATAATAATATAATATATAGTGGTCATCATGATCGCGCATCTCCGACGGAGCGTATGGGTTACATAAGAAAAGTGCAACGGAACCCACACGCCTTACTTGTTGTTCTCCCCACCCCATGCTCTAAGCATGTCACATCCATGACACGATAATACCTTTAATAACTGTCAAGTCTACTAGCTTGCAAAGTTTCTAACAACAGTTATTCCTAACGCACGGCCCACACGTACAGGAGACCAAATCCTGCACGCAAGTCCATGATGTATATGAGACTCATAACTCGTGTAACAACTGTGTCATGGCCAATGAAACCTAATGATGCTTTATGATAACGGGGCAGTCTCATAAATAAGGTCAATGCATATACATAATAAAAACAATCATGACGACACTGTCATTGCACCCCAGTTTCCTTGGACGCACAGTTTATATAACAGTTAAAAATATATGAACTAAAATAAACAGAAAATAAAGATGCATATAATATATGGAATATGAATAATAGTACAAAGGCAAGGTATACTTGTCTGCTCTGAAAAAGAATGAAGTCCCAACTCAAGTCGTCGTCCGATCTACCCGTCACATAAATTAAACAAGTTATGTTACAAAAGTGGGTAAGTAGTTTTCTCTATTTTAATCTATTTTAATTCTAAATAAAATATCCTTAAATATTATTTTAGTCTTATTATAATCTTATTTTATTGTTAAACTCTAATTTTGGTCCAAAAAAGTCAACTTTACGGATTTGTGATCCGTGGCATACAAATCGAGGCGATCCATTGAACAAAAAGTCAACCAACTCAAATCCAAGATTTGTGTATGGAATCCTATAAATTTTAATACTACATGAATGCTGGAATCGACAGTTTCATAAAATCATAAGTCGGTAAAGAGTTATGGCCACAAGAGCGCACAGATGACAGTTTTTGGTGGTTTCCTATTTACGTCTATGTTGCACAAATTTTACAGTAGAATAAACTTATATTTTAAATTCTAGAAAAATATTTTTTTGAAATTTTATCATGTTAGCTTTTCGAAACTTCAAACAGTTCATAATTTTGACTTTGGGATCTTCCGAAATCTTAAAAATACCAAAATGCGTCTGATTTTGGACAGCTGGCACTTTTAAAATTTTCTAAAAAATAGGTTCTGAAATTATTAAAATAATTTATAAATTTAGAAAATTAACCTTTATATAATTCTAACAAAAAAAACTGGAGCACGTTTGGATTCCGGAGATAGGAGATATCGTCTTTTTAAGTCGTCATAACTACTAGAAAATGAGGCTGAATTTATGACAAATTTTGACTATTTTTGGACGAAAAATAGAGAAGTTTGTGGAAGAAAAATATGAAAGATGAGTTTATTTTATAAGTCTAATAGGTATTTATAATGGTGGAGACTACTTAATTGAATACGACTAAGATTGGCTAATTTGGATAGGATTAGAATCAGTTTAAAAAAGGATAGGATATACATGAAGTTGCTTTCCTAGTAGACTCATGATTTGAATTAGTTTAAACATAGTTTAAATTTATCTCAATAATTTATAATCTTAAATAGAATTAAAGATAATACAAATAATTTATATATAATCTTATTAATATCTATTAACACTAAATTATCATCTATCTAATATTAAGACTATATATATCCAAATAAATTCTAAATAATTTCAAAAATCTAAATAAATTTTTTAAAATTCTAAATAAATTACAAAAAAAATATAATTAAATATTTTAATCTAAAGTAAATATTTGATAGGAACAATATGCAAGTATGGTTTCATAGTAAATCATGAAAGTCCTACAAATTTACGTTTCCTAAGTTTTAATTACCAAAAATTCTAGAAAAATCTCTAAAAATCTAAAATAGCCTAAAAATGATTCTAAATAAATATTTATATAATTAAATATATCAAAAAATTTATTTTCTAATTAACTAAGAGAATACTCTAAAGAAATTTAATATTTAAAATAATCTATAATAAATATAATAATATAAAATACACACAAATACCTATTTTGGGTGAGGGAGTATACAATCTACCAAACTTAAAAAATTTTGTCCTCGAAATTAAAAATAAGGCATAATTTGCTAAATCCTTCACATTCGTATATAAAAAAAGTCAATCGCAATCTCTTCCAAAAATTTAAATAACATAATCTATTCAAATCTATCGCAATTACTTCAAATTTGAAATAACCATTGTTTAAATCAAAATTTAACCTATCGTAGTCTCTTCTCAATTTTTAAATTATCAACATCAAAATTTAAGTTAAATCCATATAACATCTTCAAGATTTAAATAATTTATAACAAATTTTATATCACGATCTCCAACTTTCCTAATCCCTTCTAGAAAACAATTCTGATCAAATATTATTCCTATTTTTAACTTATGAATCTTGTACTCTTCAAATTTTAAATTTAATTTCCATGCTCAATATTTCAAATAGGTGATCCAACAATCAACATTCAACTTTTAATTCAAATCATCAAATTTTAAAATTTTAAATCTAATTCACCAATTGTTCAAGTCTAAATTGTATATTTATCCTCAAAATTTAAATCGATGATTCAACCTTCAATATTCAAAATTTAAATCATGTGCTCAAAGTATAAATATTTGGTCTATAATATCAAAATTTCAAAATTTATTAAATTTTTATTATCTTAATCATTCTTCAAAAAAAATTTGAAATTAAAATGACTTAAATCTCTCAATCTAATCTTACTTGATCACAATCTAAAAGAAATTCTTCTCAAATTGATAATGCAACTTCTACCCAACTTAGAATTTATTCGTATATCACATAAGGCTATACATTTAAGAAAGATATTCCTTAATTTATTTAATCATGTTATTCAATCCTCAAAACTTTAACACCAAATATATCACATATGATATGCCCTTGATTACAAAAGATAGTCACCAAATAATGCGGTTGGCCTATAGGGTATATCTAGTACTCTCTGTGTGTCAAACTTATACTAAGCATGAGGTTCATCTTTCCGAAATAAGGGAAGACAAAAAACAATAATAAAGAGTCCAAGGGGAAGGTAATAGAATAGAAGTATGGGGATCAAGGCATTTTAAAGAATTTAAATAGGAATTGTCAAGGCAGTTGTGGATGAAAATCTATTTTGGTAATTCCTATTCACATGCTCGTATCAATACAGTTATGTAACTGATATGATCCGCTCAGACATATCTAGAGGGCAAGTACATGCGTCTACTAGTCAATTATATATCTCAATCTACGTAAAGTAGTATTACGAAGGGTGAATCAAGCATACTAAGGTTGATCAGACCGTAATACACTGATTCTAAAATTTATTAGTATAGCACTCCAATAATACATATATCATGAATGAGCTCGATAAAGAATAAGCTTACAAAACTAGGCTATAGTAGCAGCATAAGTCAAGGTAGTACAAAAATTATAAATACGCTAGATTATGATAAAAAAATTACAAAATAATTCAAGTTCACAGAAGAGATAAGACTCCACAATCTCTACAATTGTCATACTAACTCCTTATCGAAGTTGGTAGTCGACCAAATAGGGTATGTGCCTCTAATTTCTACAGTATGAATAAACACTACTTCTTATGCAAGTCTAAAGTTGTGTCATCCTATTACACTTCATCAATGGGTCAATAGGACTATGTGATATTATGTTCACACTGATCCAAAGCATGTTAGAGGCCCAGAGAGTGACAGCAGAAGCTCAACGTATTCAAGCTAAGGCTCAGAGGGTATAGGCAGAAGTGCACCAAGTACAGACAGAGCTGGTGAGGAAGAGCTTGGAGAATGCTCATCAGGTGGCTCTCTAGGCTGTGGAGAGAGTAGCACAACACCAGCAGCATCCTGGCCAACAGCACCAGAGGCCAGGTACTATAGTGGACTTTAACAAGACGATGCCTCGAGAGTTCAAAGGCACCGAGGGGATACTCTACGCTGACGAATGGCTAGAGGATATAGAGAGAAACTTGCGTTTGGCACATATTATGAAGATTCTTCAGATCGAGGCTACTGGCAGTCAGATATTTGATATTGTACTGACATGGTATCATACAGAGCCGAAAGTCACTGACGGAGGACTTACTTAGGAGGACTTCAAGGAACTCTTCAAGGAGAATTTCTTTTCTAACGTAGCTTTGGGAGCATTGGAAAGTCAGTTCCATGACTTAGTCCAAGGGAGCATGTCAGTTGACGAATATGCTGCAGAGTTTTGCCGTTTGAGTTATTTCGTGCTATCGATAATTTAAGACCCAGAAGATAGAGCCCAAAAATTCTGGAAGGGATTGAATAGAGAGATCAAGTCTCGTACTTCAGGATAACGCACTGCTATATTTGAAGGTATTCTGATGGATGCCCAGATTGCTGAAGATAACTTGGACCTCAGGCCCAAGAGAGGATGCGACACTTCTGAAAGAACAAGTGGTAACACAGGACCGACCAAGCACCCACACTTTCAACAACAACAGAGGTCATACTAGCAGCAGCATCAGCATCAGCAACACCAGACACCAGTTCGAGGACACATCCAGTAGCAACAGCCACAGAGGCAGAATCAGCCAGTTGCCCAGTGTGCGTATTATGGGAAGCTGGGATATACCAGAGACATCTGCAAGAAAAGATTGGGTACATGCTTAAGGACTGCCCATCTAGTCAGACTCGTCGGGGTGGAACAGCCGCTCAGAGAGGACCAGCCATAGTACCTACTGTACCAGGAGGACAGCAGAGGGGACCTTTGCTTCCACCATAGCAGTAGAGGTTTGCCCAGCACCAGCAATAGCAGAGAGGAGAACCACGGGGATGCGCATACGCCATGATGATTGAGGAGGCTGAGCCAGCTGGAGACATGATTTCAGGTTCAGTTTCTCTCGATTCTATTTCAGCACTTGTATTATTTGATTCTAGCGCTTCCTATAGTTTCGTATCTGTATCTTATTCTCTTAAGAATCATTTAGAAATGGAACCATTAGATAGGACTTGCAAGATCACGACTGGAGGAGGCATTATCCTAGTCCGTGATTATTGCAAGGGTCGGAGAGTATCATTGGGAGACCGAGAGTTGAGCGTGAGTTTACTCGTCATGCCACTTTTGGGATACGATATTGTACTCAAAAAGACTGATTGAGTAGACACCATGCTACTATAGATTGTCACGAAGGCAGAGTAATATTTTGACTACCAAGAGAGCCAGAGTTTAAGGTTGCCAGAGGAGCAGCAAAGCAGAGCAAAGGCACTTTTTATGGAGCCAAAAAGAAGAAGAGAAGATACCACATCCTCTGATAGCAGAGTTCTTGGATGTATTTCCAGAGGAGTTGCTAGGCTTGCCGCCAGACAAAGATATTAAATTCTCTATAGACTTGGTACCAGGTGCGAAGCCTATTTTGTAATATGTCTATAGAGTCAACAACAGAGAGCTGGCAGAACTGAAAAAATAAGTTGAGGAGCTGCAGGACAAAGGTTTCATTAGATCCAGTTCATCGCCATAGGAAGCTTCGGTATTATTCATACCGAAGAAGGACGGTATGGTACACATGTGTATCAATTATAGACCTCTAAACAACCTCACTATCAAGAACAAATACCCGCTGCCGAGGATAGATGATCTTTTCGATCAATTGAGTGGAGCGATGGTGTTTTCAAAGATAAACTTAAGGTCAGGCTATCACCAGGTGAAGGTAAAGAGAGAAGACATACCAAAGATAGCTTTTTGGACCAGATATGGCCAGTTTGAATTTACGGTAATGCCGTTTGGTTTAACTAATGCACCAGCAGTATTCATGAACTTGATGAACAAGGTATTCTATCAGTACCTTGATAATTTCATAGTGGTGTTCATCGATGACATTCTTGCGTATTTGAAGACCCCAGAAGAGCACGAAGAGCACTTGAGGATGGTCTTGGAGACCCTCAAGAAGGAAGAGTTGTACGGGAAGCTTTCAAAGTATGAGTTCTTCCTTGACAAGGTTGAATTTCTTGGACATATGGTAACGGGTGACAGAATTTTAGTTAACCCAAAGAAGATCGAGGCAGTGGAGTCATGGGCTACCCCAGTTCGGTAGTTGAGATAAGGAGTTTTCTCGGGCTAGCAGGATATTATAGAAGGTTCGTACAAGACTTCTCCAAGATTACAGAGCCGATGACTAGGCTGACCAAGAAAGATATAGATTTCGTCTGGACAGAAGAATGTCAGGCCGTATTTGATGAGCTGAGGAAGATATTGACGACATCGCCAATTTTGACGTTGCCATCTGGACAGGTAGTTTTACTATCTACAGTGATGCTTCAGGAAAAGGTTTCGGATGTGTTCTTCAGCAGCACGGGAAAGTAATTGCCTATGCTTCAAGATAATTATGCCCTCATGAAAAGAACTACCCCACTTACAATTTGGAGTTAGCAGCAGTTATCTTCGCTCTAAAGCTGTAGAAACACTATCTGTACGGAGAGCATGTAGAGATCTTCATGGACCACAAGAGCTTGAAGTACATATTTACACAGAAGGAGCTGAACTTGAGATAGAGAAGGTGGTTGGAGTTGATAAAAGACTTCGATATCTTATTACAGTACCATCCAGGAAAGGCAAACGTAGTCATCGATGCCTTGAGCAGGTATCTGATGGCTATGTACTTGACGACAGATAGAGCCTTATTGGCCGATATTAAGAGATTAGGAATTGAAGTACTAGTTTCAGGTGTTGAGATTCAGATATGGGGATTACAGATACAATCAGAATTGATGGATAAAATTAGAGATGCACAGTATGATGATGAGACTCTGAGGAGTATCAGGGCACAAGTTCGGACAGGATTGACTGATGACTTCACTATTGTGGATGATGGCTCTTTACGACATGGTACAAGGATGTATGTGCCAAGTGGAGAGCTATGCAAAGAGGTTTTGCAGGAGGCACATCGCTCTCAGTACTTGATGCATCCCAGTGCCAACAAGATGTATCGAGATCTGAGGGAATACGTATGGTGGTGTGGTATAAGGTACGAGGTAGCATGCTTTGTATCCCAATATTTAGTGTGCCAGCATATAAAAGCAGATCGACAGAGGCCAGGTGGTTTGCTTCAACCTTTATCCATTCCTGAAAGGAAGTGGAAGCACATGACTATGGACTTTATTTCAAGGCTTCCAAGTTCTCCAGGAGGAAAGGACGCGATTTGGGTCATCGTAGATAGGTTGACAAAATTAGCCCACTTCTTACCATTCAAAGTGGGTACATCGACAGAGAGGCTAACAGAGATATACGTGCGGCAGATTATCAGATTATATAGAGTTCCTGTGAGTATCATCTCAGATCGGGATAGTTGTTTCACTTTTCATTTCTGGAGGAGTCTGCAGGCTAGCTTGAACACTCAGCTCAACTTCAGTACCGTGTATTATCCTCAGACAGACGGGCAGTCTGAAAGGACTATTCAGACTCTCGAAGATATACTACGCACTTATATTTTGGATCTCGGAGGTTCTTGGGAGGATCATCTGCACCTAGTAGAGTTTACTTACAACAACAGCTACCATGCCAGGATTGAGATATCACCATTCGAGGCTTTATATGGACAAAGGTGTCGTACACAATTATCTTGGGATAATATTGGAGAGAGAGATTTGTTAGGACCAGAAATGGTCGTGGATGTAGCAGAAAATATGAAACTCATCAGAGACAGACAGCAAGTGACACAGAAAAGACAGCGGCATTGGGCTGATAGCCACCATAGACCCCTAGAGTTAGGTATAGGTTTTGTTATTTTTGGTTTGTGATTATTTTATTTTAGATTACGTGTTAAGACTATTTATTCTAGGTTGGCAATTTGGTGTTCCTATGGATTTCTTCGACACGGGGCATGATTTATTTTGGTAAAGGTAAAATGCTTAGCACACGATACATCGGACCTTTCGGTATTCTTACAAGGGTCGGTGTAGTGGCCTATAGACTGGACTTGCCGTCTGCTCTAGATGGAGTGCATGATGTATTCCATATATCGTAGCTGAGATGGTATGTGGCAGATCCTAGTCACGTAATAGATTATTCGAAGAACGAGGTTGGACCGACTCTAGCTATCCTGAACAGCCCGTGGAGATCTTGGATCATAGAGAGAATGTATTACGAAACCAGACTATTCCCTTGGTTTGTGTTGCATGGAGACATCACTCTCCAGGCGAGTCAACCTGGGAGAGAGAGGACAAAATAAGTGAGCAGTATTCGTATCTCTTCGAGACTTGAGGTATAATTCCTTGTTTGATTATTTGTTCTTGTGCTAGTTTATTTTTAATTTTGAGGACAAAATTCTTTTAAGGAGGGTAGACTTGTCACTACCACATTTCAGAATAGGGGTATTTTTATCTTTTTATTTATTTAATATAATGTGTTAATATTATATGATATTTATTTATATTTAATTGCTGTGATTTTTAATTGATTGTTGTACCTTACCGTTGCTTTGATAATTGGAGCACTTCGCTAGCTATTGTCTTCCTACAAATTTTACACCCTTGTCCTAGATGTGCCAGTCTTCTATTTTGATCTTTGTATGACTTGTAACTATGCCCTTTTGTGCTATATTTTAGTCGCACCACATTTATCGCAAACAATTATATTTAATTCTAAATAAATCTAACTTTACATCTTTGTGCGTTCCAATCAAAATTGGAGACACCATCTTGACCCATTTTATGCAACCCAAATTATGATAATGTTCTATTATTAGTCTTCTTCATTCATGACACTTGTGTCCTACCTAATTTTTACCCTATGTACTTCTAATTAATTTTAGAACACCAATTATATTAATTTTAACTAAATTAATCCAAAAACTCTACTTTGTATAATTTTCCAATTGTTGGACACTTTTATGCAAAAGTGTATTGAGGTGTCCACACCCCATTGGACCAAACACATAAAGAAACTCTATTTTTCTTCATTGATTGGTCATGTGGTTTTCTCCATAATTATGGAGTGTGTAACACTCAACATCAACCCTCATTAAACCTTAGCCCTCCATTTTAAAATAATACAATCCTAGCCCTCCAAATATCTACATGAGAAGCAAAAAGCCCTTTTCTAAGGAGGATGTTGACCAGGCCCAACTTTCTAGGTCAATCTCCAAACCCACCTTCATATACATTTATATATAATTTTTTCTTACTTTTTCCTCAACCCATCACCCTAAAACCAAGTAGCAGCCAACATCTTCCACTCCATCTTTCTTGTTCGCCACCGACCGGAGCAGCCCGTGTTAGCCACCCCCTTCCTTTATACTCGTCGGAGCAGACCGCCGGAGACCGACAGTGCCGACTGCCTGCACACTATCACCACCGAGACCCGGTAGCGCTGAACCGCTTGACGCCTGAACCCGACGTCTTCGATCATCATCATCAACACCACCATTCCCCCTCAACTCGCTGACTGAACCCGACCGCCTGTACTTCACCACCGACCAGAGCCCGATCATCCCTGACCTGGACGAGTAAATCATCCTCCTTCGCCTGACTGAGTGCTATCATTTGCCTGAACGTTCCCTTCTTTGACTCGACAACAACACCCTCCTTCCGTCGATGACCCACCTAAACCCGACTGTACCAAGCAGTCCTCCTCTCGACTGAATGCCACTGAACCTCCTTCTCCTTAATGACCAAACCTTCTCTCGATTGATCAATTAAGCGCTGCCATCGACAACAAGACAGTCCGCTGAACCTGACTCCCCTCGACGATTCAACGACAACAGCCTACCTCGACGTCGAACACCCCCTCGTTTACGTGCGAACAGGTTCGAGTTGTTCTCTTCATATTTGTGTATATGTACGTATGAAATATTAGGGTTTAGCATGTTCATTAGATGTTGATGGCTAGACGTTATGCAAGTAAAACCAAACTCGTATGCGTATTATAATTATATTAATATATATAAATATATGGATATATATAAGTAATTAAATACTAATACTAGTATGAATATATTTGTATATGTACTTTGAGACCCTAGTGTTAATTACGGACATCCCATAATTACTTGACCATGTGACCCTGTGAATTATGAGTTGTCTGCCTTATGTACACTGACATACTAGCGAGACCTGTGTTGGTGATTGACTACCTGATTGCACAACAATTGCAGATGTGACACTCGTATAGCTAGATGCACACTTGACCCTGCTAGATGACAAGCGTTACCCCTAGCATAGTCTCTGAGTTCATTGTGTACTATTGATTATATGTATGTTAGTGTATCAACTGATTCTATATTATCATTAAATAATGTCTATAGGATTGTTGGATTATTCAGATAAGACCTCAAAAATAGGATATTGGTATTTCCAGCAGAGGACCACAGGCGAGTACATTCTTTGACAGTTTTTATTATGTTGATTATCTCTATGATTTTAGTTGTATAGCGTATATAATTCTGACACTATGTATACCCGAGTTGGCATCATCGAGACCGGTCACGAGGAGTCGTGATTCAAATCCATCATGCTAGCTAGGGACGGAGAGATATTAGTAGATTATGTGATCATACCCAACCCTACATGCATCATAGCTCACCCATACCTCACGTCGGTGCAGTCTAACCATTATATGCCTCATAGCCTGTTATGTATGATTAGCCTGACTATTGCTCGCATCATAGCTATCCGGATGGTTAGCCTAACCTTACATGAATCATAGCTAGTCATACATAGCAAGCCTGGTCAGTCCCAAGTCGATCACATGATATGCTGATATTTCACACACTTAGCTGATAGTCTATACATGTATTTCTAGTTATTGATATAGCATTTCCTTATATTCTAGTTTATAGTTCTATTATTCACTTTATTCCAGTTCATTGTTCTAGCATGCACATGTATTTCTGTTCATTGCTAGTTGTACCATTGATGATGATATATGCTCCGGTATTTCTATTTCCAGTATTTTATTATCTCTAGTATTTCTTATTACCAGTATTTATATCCATCTTGTATTTCTTTAGGTTATATTATAGTTTTTGTCAATATACATGGAACTACTGTTTGTGCTTGTACTTCGCTCCAATCCTGACTGAATATTTTTTCCAGAGGATCTTGGGGACTTCTGTCCTACACACTATGAACCAGGTATAGATACAGACTACATACCAGAGATATTAGAGGAGTCTATTCCATTAGAGGAGACACTATATGCAGTTGTTTAGACAGCAATTATCTTATGCATTTGAGACTTATTTTGAGGTTATTTTAGTTATTTTGAGACTTAGTTAAGTTTAATTTGAGACTTGTGGAGACTATTTATGTTGGGCAGCTAGACTGTAGTTATTTATATTTTGAGACATGGTATTTGACTATGTCATTCTTTCTTATCTTTTATTGTGCCATTTATATTCTTATAGTTATTGTGATTGAGTATACATTATGAGATATTGAGAGATATTTATTTTATTATACTCCTTATGGAGTTGATATCATTGATAGGTTGTGAGTTATATTTAGTATATTATTAAGACCTAGACAGTTGGACGTACCCACGACTCATGCCCAAATTTTGGGTGCGGGTCATGATAATTCCAAACATAACTTGGGGATACTCGACTGACCAAGTTCAATCAAAAGTCAAATTTATTGGGGATGAATGTGGTTCAGGTTTAATTTGCATCGTTAGATGTTGATGGATGGCATGATCTGATGGTGGACTATTTTGAGGATTTCATAAACCCTATAATAGGCTTCTTAACCTATTTATATTTTTTGGGGATGGAGGCACAAAGAATATCACACATGGGAGATATAGGGTGTTTGTCCCCATTAAATTTAAGAGAATGTCTGTACTTTGCTCTTAGGGTTGCCATATAAGACAGAAGGAAGAGAAGATTGTAGGATCATAAGGCAACTCTAAAGGATGGTGAATATAGTTTAGTAGAAATAATCACCAAATAAAATTTAAGTCTAAGGCCAACTTATAAACTGTAGTGACAAGTATTAAAAATAGTGTAAGCAGAGTATAAATAAAGTTTAGAAGAGCAAATTCAACCACAAAGAATTTTATCCTGGTTTCGCTCATGGAGGACTAGTCTAGGCCCGAGAACTCTTGCTCGGTGTTAATCCATTATTTTTAAAATAAGATACATATGCGCTTTTGATCCAAAGAGCACACCAACTTCTTACTACACGAGCTTTTGATCCGAATAGCTCAAAGGCTTTTGACAGGAATGGAAAGTAGCTTTTAACCAAGCTTATATAACTCGACTTAACTTCTAATCAGAACGGCACTTGGCACTTAGAATAAATAGGAGTTGTCTTGGAAATAGAAAGAGTAAAGCTCTTTATGTAATAAAGAATATCAAGAGTGAATGAGTGATTTGGAATTAAGAAATTTTTCTCTATTTATTTGATTTCTATGGACAAAATTTAGGCCAAATTCGGATACATAACGTTCAAAAATTTGAACATTGGGAGCCTGCTCTTCAGGAGATGAGTCTGACTAAGGATTAGTTTTGAGTAACTGAGTTCAGACAGAACTTGTACCGAGTTCGGTCAGAACTCGTACAGAGTTTGGTTGGTCATTTTCCAGACTATTTTGACTAGGTTTTTAGTTTATGTTCGAATCCAAATGAATTTCTGGTTTGGGTAGGGTTATGTTTCAGTGGACTTAGATAAAGGTTTAATCTAAATGCCAAATTTTTGTTCCGACTCACATAAGTCCTTACACTCAAGAAATAGAAAATTATATTAGAAAGTATAAAAAGAAACTGAACACAATCATTTTGTCATAGCAACTTGTGATGAAGTCATCTTCCGAACAAGCACGTCTATGAACAAAACCATCAGAGTTGCAACCATCGACTCATAGTTTAGATCGATTATTAAAATTGGTTTGACCATGACAAGATGGGCTAACAATCTCCCATATTTTGATAATTGACAAAATTGCGACTGATGCGACAACTAAGAATGTAAAGTTGCTCCCCCGCAATGATAGCTTATAATGGTACGTATCAGAATCTCTTGTATAATGGTGATAAGTATCGGTGTCTCCCCCTTTGTCACTTCATTAAAATGGAAAACCTCTCCCATAATAGTTGGAGTAAAGAATTTAAACAAGACAAGTGAAGCAAGATATGACACAGATAGGTGCAAAATAGAAATAACATTCTTTAGAGCATAAACCAAAACTCATAATTAAGAGCATAAATAGTTTGTCAATATTAACCAAGTACAAATAAAGCATCACTATACTAGTCTCATAGTAAAATAACTAAAGATAACATCTCATAAAGATTAATATTATCCCAAAAAAGCTAAGCTAACAATCTCTACACTACTAGTGATCATCATTATCGGTCTCTGCCGAATGGTTGGGATCATAAAAAGCAGTAGCAGGATCAAAGTATCTCTGAGCATCTTAATCATCAATGTGATATCCAGAGATGGAGGGATCACGAACCATAGGAATTGGTCCGCCAGGGTAAAGAGAGAAGTTGTAACGCTTATCCATCAATATGTTGGATATTGCCTGGGCTTGGAGTATGGTGCGGTAATCCATAGAATAATATCGCTCATCCTCTAATCTGTGATGATTGTCTTCCAGATAAAAGCTATCCTGGAGCATAGTATGGAGGTACTCAAGAGTAATGGGTAGATCAGCTGAAGTGGTATCAACATGAGGTACAGATGGTGCAGATGGGCCAACACCAGTAGGAGCAACTGTGGGGGTAGTGACTGGTTGTGGAATAGGTGGGACATGTGAATGAGTAAGGTGAGTCCTACGAGCAGTAAAACGGTAGGAGGGCTCTGCTAGATAAGGACAGTCATATGAGAGAATGTCAAAGTATTAAAATATGATTGGTAATTATATAGTGTACAATAAATTATGCTTATTCTTACGAACCTGAACCATAGATTAAATGATAGTCTGTGGAAAGCTAAAATAAATCCTAAAATAGAGATAATAGATAACACAAAGCTCTAAGTTAGTAATATCATCAGTAGAGGATTGTTTGGAAATAATCACAGAGAAAATAATACGATATAAATCATAAAACTATTTGTTCATATGTTTGGCTTTAAGCTTACCAGGGAGACGAGGGTTTGCACTACAGAGAGAATCCTTAAAGGAGTCTAGAGTCATGCCTTCGAAAAATGTGAACTTGGTGATGTCGATGGGTTCACCTTCATTTGGGATATAAAGTATTTCCACCAAATCGTCAACATCAAATTCAATGTTTATCCTGCCGACATGAGAATGAATATAATCATCTTCATATATCAGATTACATAAAATATCCTAACAACATTAATATAAATTGGATATCTAGAAATAACCAATTTATCCAGTCCCAAAGTATGTAAGGTAGGCAGGTGTCACGCCCCAGTCCCAAAAGTACACGGGACTAGGCCACGTGGCAATAGCCAACTGACACATCTTCGAGGATATCCTAATTTAATGGATCCACGAAGAGTGCTACGCTGTCCTATAATACTAACAGGCACAATATCAGTCAATAACAGGTAATCTAATCTCATCCACAATATAAAGAGCAAGAAGTACTACGTAAACTGCTGGAAGATAAACACCAGTCTGAAATATCATAGTACAAACTAAGATATCTGGTGGGAACAAACCCACTGCTATGACGTAATAAAAGTACTGAAATAAGATATAAAAGATAATAACTAGGGCATCGACTCTAGATAAATATGTACCCAATCCAGACTGGAGGCCAACCAACTGGTCACGGAAACTCTGACGGATGTACCTCTAACTCCTCAGCTGCAGCAAATCTCGTTTCCTGTCCGGGGCCGTATACTGTGGGGTAGAAAGCCTCGTCCAAATCTGGAAAGGTACCAGGTCCTCAGAGGGACGTAACAAGATACATAGAAATATGCATATATAAATACTGAATAAGATAAATACGATAAAGGGTGTGCTAGCCATATAAGTGAATGCAATATGAGGACAACTGTGAGTATATGGAAAGGTGTAGGCTAGACATATGCTGACGTAATTCACCAGTCGTGGCAACCGGCTAGTATATGCCACACATGCTACCTATAAAACGGGCGCAGGAATACAATAACGTCCGATATTCTATAGAGTGTGGTATCTGCAATGTCATCAAGTAACGTCCAACACTCTACATAATGTGGTATCAGTAATATATATATACGTTCGTATCACTCCGTCGAGTGCGGTGCCAGTGTAAAGGAGTGGGGTGTCCCATATGCCTACTAGTCATCCTCCCCTCCTAATGTAGATATACCAGTCAAATAGTCGACGCGCATATCTCTTATTTAATGCCAAGTCTCTATACTGAGATAGTCCTAGATTGCTTGCTAACCGTGATGTACGACACACACGGCGATAGCTAGTCGATCATGCGAACACTCATCCCAATATGAGATTTATTACTATGAATACGTGTAAAAGTGTCAGATCTTGGAAGAATACATGATGTCCTCCCATAGGGTGAGTTTGCTAATAACTAAGTCAATGTATACCAATCTTTGACGTATTCGTCGAATGCACCCGAGACAATCTCGGACACGCACAGTTGTATAAGGCAAAACAACAAGCATACAATACAACATTTGCATAATTTAAATTAGACAGCAAAATATAGCAAGGTATCTTGCCTGAGTCTTCAAGAGATGAATGCCAAAAGCCTATTCCGGTAGCGTCTCCTGGCTGATCCAAAGACCCTAGAAAAATAATATGACACAATAATACAGGCATCAGATACTACGCATTATCTACGTACGGTTAATACGCTACTCTTAAACACTTGTCGCGAGTTCACTGTTGCTCGAGTACAGCATCACGTGCGCACTTAGCTAGGGTGTACACGTGTTCTATCTTCGGTTAACAGGTATCTCGAGGCAATAATTATCCAGTTACGAGTTATCCATGATTTCTGTTCTATGCGGGCATGTCTTTATTCTCTATGTTTGTTCATACTAAGATTTATATCCGGGGGTTTCTACCGAATTACCTGTCCTTGGTAACTGGTCGTTAGTTTAGAATAATTAATTATTAATTAATATCTAACTAAAACTCAATTCCATGCATAAAATATTAACTAGGTTTATGAGTTTATTAATACACTTCCATGCTGACCCGGCGACACGAAGGAAATTATTAGGACACGAGAGAGACGGGTTCTACGAACGAGTACCTGATCAACCGAGCGAGAGGGTACGCTCACTGGTCGGCTATTCCTTTTGACGAGGGTGGCTCTGGTAGCGTGGACGGATCCGTCTAGCCGTGATGGGACAGTCGAGATCGGGGCAGTGCTCCGGTCGAGGAGCGGTCGGGCTGGGGTGTGCACTAGTCGGGGAGTGGTCGGGCTGGTTTGAGCAGCCGGTAGGGGAGCGGGCTGGCTGGATTGAGCAGCCGGTCGGGGAGCAATCGGGTCGGGGTAGAGCGGGAGCGGGCTGGAGCAGTCGGCGCAGGGGGGGTGCGGGAGCGGGCTGGAGCAGTCGGCGTGGGGGCGGGCGGGAGCAGTCGGCGCGGAGTGGTGCGGGAGCGGGCTGTAGGGGGTCGATCAAGTGAGGTGGTCGGGAGCGGGCTGGGGTGTGCGGCCGGTTGGGAGTAGTTGGTGTTGAGGGGTCCGGCCGGTTGGGGAGCTTGGTTTAAATGGGGAGGTCGGCTAGGGTTTTATGGAGGAGGATGAATAGTAGTTTATTAGGGTTTTGCATGAGGGGATTTGTACTTATAGTTGGTGATGGAGATTATGGACTGGCCTTGCGTGTGGGCCTGTCCTGCCTTGTTGGGGGCTGGCCATATAGAAGTGCACAAGGTGGGCTTGGTCGAATTTGTTTGAGGTAAAGTTGACTTCAATTATAATTAAATTAAATAATTTTAATATGCTCTCTCAAGAACTGCGGCGTAGCTAAGGTGAGATGCAAAGGCGAGGTACATTTTAAGACATAAATGGATGCACGTTAATCCTAATTAATGCCAAATAAACCCTAGTGTCTCGATTTAATTCTAATAAGTCTTGAATTGGTCGAGGGAGTTTACAATCTATCCTCCTTAGAGGATTTCGTCCTCGAAATTAAAACCTACGCATGGTAAGAAGTTTCGACCGAATACAAAAGATGGTAATACGTGTCACGCCCCGATTCCGTGGAATCGATAGTCGTCCCCCGGGCGTGACCGCCGTGCGGGCCTAGGTTGCGCACCGCACAAGGCTAAGTATTTTGTTTTGCATAGCGAGCACATATTCAGAGTACGCAGATCATTGAAACATAGATTTGAACATGGAAAAGTTCTCTTTTATTGATAATATGAACATCTATTACAAACTCCTTGAACTGAGACATAAGGATTGCCTCTATGGGCTTACAAAAGTGTTGACACAAAATAAGATAGCAGTCCTGTACATTACATCCTTTACTACTACTCAAAATATAAGACCTTGGGTCGGAACGACTGCCTTGCCACGAAGCTGCATGGTTGCTTGGTGGCTAGCTTCTTCTTCAAAAGGCTTCTTCTTCAAAATGCGTCAAAGGTGGCACGGTCGAGGCGTGCCTACAGCTGGACTGGAATGGGGGTTTGTCTCCTGCTCCTCGCTTGGTTCTCCTAGTGCGGGGAACCTGTTTCAACGAGGGTCAGTACATTGAAACGTACTGGTGAAGGCAAGCTAACCCAACTATACGAGTCAACACGTTGTTTTAATGAAGCATGCATATTTACTGTGGGTTTCTATCTTGCCTTAGTTTATTTTACAACAAGACATAGATATAGAATCATTGAAATGACCCATCACCATTCGGTGACATTTACCTGTCCGTCTGAACCACCTGCATAATACTTACCTTGCCTTCCCTGTCAAGAAGACACAAGTTAGTTTCAACAGGTTTAAATATACGAGGGGATCACTGGCTTTGATGCCATAATGGACGGTCTTAGTCTCAGGCTAAGGTGACGGAGGCACATGTATCGCTGCACGCCATCTCGCCTATGGGAGAGACTAATCTTGAGGTTCCGTCCGGATCGGATCGGTGCCAGTGCCCCAGCGACCGTCCGCAGGAATCGAGAGGCCTTGTGCACAAGTTGTTCGTGATCAACGACGTTTGTGTTAAGTTGCCATTTATGTAGCTGAGGCAATGAAATCAGGAGATATGTAGCATTGTGTGATGTATTTTGCATAGTCTCCCTGAATAATTGATGCATGGCAAAGGGTGTTCTACATATAGCATATTTATAGAAGAAGAAGTAAACATTCTAACTTGTATATATGCATATGGTAAACATTTTGAATAAGCAAGCATGTAGTAAGTAACCGTTCACACGTTTCAATGACAAGCATACAGATCCAAGTCTATTCTCTTATTATCTTGATATCTTTTAGTTATTACTTGGTATCGTTTGATCGGGGCAAGCATGAACACAAGAATTTGATATGAAGACTAGCAAGAAGGGCTAGCTAATTGGGTTGGTAGCCACTCACTTTAGTGGTTGGAAGGAGGAAGAAAGGAAGTAATTTAGGAGTCCGCTTGAGCGACGCCTACTGCTGGATCACCTGTATTGACACGAACAGCTGATCAGTACTTCTTCCTCTCTTTCTATTATCGGAATTGAAGTACAGTCCTAAGAACGAAAGCAATGAAATCATCAAAACCGTTCAAGAAAACCCAAGCAAACCCGAAAACCAACTTAAGGCACGAAAGCAACAAGCGACAGCGAAAACTAGGCAACAAAGGATGCAGCGGAGAGGTCCCTCCTGACTCTGCCGCTAAGTCGATCCCGGGGGCACGGTCCACTGAATATGGGAATCGATTCCGAAGAGGCAAATCCATAACGAGGATGAGTTCTTGATTCAATCTATCCCGATCGAACGATACCGTCTTGTATTTCTTAGCCGCGCTCCCCGAATAGGGGGAACGGGGCACCACATCCTACCCAACTAATTGGAAGTTTCGTTCCGAAACTTAAAGAATAGAACCTACCACTAGGAAATAGTGAGGGGAACCTTTCCCTCATTTCGGATTCAAGCTCCCAAGTAGATTCTTCGACGGAGTGATTCCGCCAAAGCAAGCGCACGAGAGGAATCGAGCGAGTCCGAAGCAGCTTTTCTTTTCTATCCAAAATTTGCACAGGCTATTTTACATACGTCAAGTTGGCTTGAAGGTTCAGTTGGTCCAGGTCTACCACATGGCTCAGGTTGTACACATATTTCTTAAGCTGTGAAACATGGAATATATCATGTACGTCAGATAGGGATGGTGGTAGAGCAATCTAATACGCAACTGAGGCAACCCGCTTTAGTATTTCGAACGGGCCGACAAATCTTGGACTTAGCTTTCCTCTTGCCCCGAACCTGCTGACTCCTCGCATGGGCGAGACCTTGAGGAATACTCGGTCGCCTACTTGGAACTCTAGCGGTCTTCGATGTGTGTCCGTGTAGCTCTTTTGACGGCTTTGAGCTACCTTTAATCTATCCCGAATCAGCCGGACTTTCTGGACGGTCTGCTCCACGAGCTCAGGGCCAAGTACTTGTCGTTCCCCAACTTCGTCCCAGCAGATAGGAGATCTACACTTCCGCCCATATAATGCCTCATACGGCGCCATTTGAATGCTTGATTGATAACTATTATTGTAAGCAAATTCAGCTAGAGGTAGATGAAGGTCCCAACTCATCTTCAAGTCCAAGGCGCAGAGTCGCAACATGTCTTCGAGGATCTGGTTGACACGTTCGGTTTGGCCGTCGGTCTGTGGATGGTAGGCAGAGCTAAACTTCAACTTCGTCCCCATTGTTGACTGCAGGCTTCCCCAGAAATGTGATATGAATCGACCATCTCGATCGGAGACTATGGTTACTGGCACGCCATGGAGTCGAACGATTTCGTTGAGATATATCTGAGCCAGGCGGTCGGCACTCCAAGTAGACTTGATAGGCAGGAAGTGAGCTGACTTGGTGAGTCGATCGACGATAACCAAGACTGCATCATGTCCCCGTTGCGTCCTCGGCAAACCAACGATGAAATCCATCGTTATATCATCCCATTTCCACTCCGAAATAGCAAGGCTTTGTAATTCTCCGCCTGGTTTCTGGTGCTCGGCCTTTACTCGTTGATAAGCCATGCAATGCGACACAAACTGCGCCACATCCCTTTTCAAGCCGTGCCACCAAAACGTCGTACGAAGATCCCGATACATCTTTGTGCTACCCGGATGAGAAGTATAACTAGCATAGTGAGCTTCCGTGAGTATCTCTTCCCTGAGGGCCGCGCCGCTTGGAACGCACAGTCTTCCCTTCACTCGAAGCATCACATCCGTGCTTACCGTAAAGTCGGACGCCTTCCCTGCTGAGATAAGGGCATGAATCTTTTGCAGGAACGGGTCATCCTTTTGAGCGGTCTTTACTCGTTGTAACAAGTCGGGTTCGAGGCGCAGTTGTGATACTTGCGCCCACTTTATGTATCTGATTTTTAAGATAATGCCCAGTGATTCAAGATCTCGGCGCAGCCTATCATCAATAGCCAAACTTCTTGCAAACACTCGACTCAGTGCGTCAGCTACGACGTTTTCCTTACCAGGCGTGTATCTGATCATGAGATCGAAGTCGCTTAGGAGTTCAAGCCATCGTCGCTGCCGAAGATTCAAATCTTTTTGAGTGTACAAATATTTTAAACTTTTGTGGTCCGTGTAGATTTTATACGGCACGCCATAAAGATAGTGGCGCCACAGCTTTAATGCAAACACTACCGCGGCAAGCTCAAGGTCATGCGTTGGGTAGTTCTGCTCGTAAGGCTTTAGCTATCTAGACGCATAGGCTATCACTTTGTCCCGTTGCATCAGGACACATCCTAGTCCCCTTCCTGATGCATCGCTATATATTTTGAAGTCATCTGGTCCGTTTGGCAAAGTAAGGACCGGGGCGGAGACGAGGCGCTGCTTTAACTCCGTAAACGAAGCTTCACAGTCGTCCGTCCAAGTAAACTTCGCACCCTTCCGTGTGAGCTGCGTCAAGGGCGAAGCAATTCTAGCAAAGTTCTGTATGAACCGACGGTAGTATCCTGCCAGTCCAAGAAAGCTTCGGATGTCGCTAGCTGATTCCGGATGTTTCCACTGTGTAATGGCTTCCACCTTTTTCGGGTCAACTGAGATGCCTTGAGACGAGATAACATAGCCCAAAAAGGATATACTGTCTAGCCAAAACTCATATTTACTCAGTTTGGCGTACAACTTGTTGTCTCGAAGGGTTTGCAATACCATCCGCAGGTGTCCTGCGTGCTCGTCCCTAGTCTTCGAGTAGACCAAGATGTCATCGATAAAAACCACCATAAATTTATCGATAAAAGGTCTAAATACCCGATTCATAACGTCCATGAATGCTGCAGGCACATTCATCAGTCCGAACGGCATCACGAAAAACTCGTAATGACCGTACCGGGTTCGGAAAGCAGTTTTGGGGGTGTCCTCTGGCCTAATCTTCAGCTGGTGATAGCCCGAGCGAAGATCTATTTTTGAAAATACTGTTGCACCCTGTAGTTGATCGAACAAGTCATCAATCCGTGGCAGAGGATATTTGTTTCTGATTGTGACCTTGTTCAATTCTCTGTAGTCAATGCAGAGGCGTAGAGTTTCGTCCTTCTTCTTCACGAAGAGCACAGGCGCACCCCAAGGAGATACGCTCGGTCGGATAAATCCACGGTCTAGTAATCCTTGGAGTTGGCACTTTAATTCCTTTAACTCTGCAGGGGCCATTCTGTATGAAGGTTTGGAGATCGGCTGCGTGTTCAGAAATGTGTCAACAATGAATTTAATCTCTCGATCGGGCGGCATGCCGGGTAGTTCGCTCGAAAACACGTCGGGGAACTCCGCCTCAACGGAATTAGGCTCGACGTCTGCGTAGTCCTGCCGCGCGTCCCGAATTGATGCTAGAAATCCCTCGCAGCCTGTGTAGAGCATTCGCCGAGCAGATTTTGTCGAAATCACCATGCAGGCCTTGGTCGCATCGTTCGCTGGACTACTGGTGTAACAGAACACGGCTTCTCCGGGCAGACGGAAAATGACTCGCTTCTCTGCACACTCAATAGTTGCTGCGCATGCGCCTAGCCAGTCCATTCCCAAGATGATATCATAGTCCCTAACATCTAGAACTAAGACATCGAGCGACAGCTTCTTCTCCCCAATACAAATGTAACCACCTAGGCATACTGAACGAACAGGGATTTTTGTACCAGAGGGGGTGCTAACATTTAAATCTAAGTGCAACGGAGTCATTTTTACATTGTTTTCCACGACAAAATTTGTGGAAATAAAACTATGCGTTGCACCTGAATCAAATAGAATGCGAGCAGGTATATTATTGAAAAGTAAGGTACCTGACACGACGGTATCCGAAGCTAATGCTTCTTCCCGTGTCATGGTGTAGACTCGGCCTTGAGCTTGATTACGCCCTTGCTGAGGCGCCGCTCGATTTGCCTGAGGTACCGGAGTCTGATTTTGTTGGGGAGGACGGCGCTCGGTGAACTTTGGACAGTTAGAAAAGGCGTGATCGGAAGCTCCACAAATGAGACATAACCCATGCTTCCGGCGACATTCACTTTCGACGTGCCCTGTCCTTCTACAGAAATCACATTGTTGCCCCGAGTTTCCCTTTTTCGAACCGCCGTTGTTAGGGCGCTTTGCAGCTGTGTTTCCTCTATCGTTGCCTTGGCGTTTGTGATTGGGGGTTTGCACAGCGCCGGTGGCAACGTGAGGATACTACGGTTCGAGGGAGAGGGCATGGTTTAAAACTTCCCTCATCGTCTGATACTGTGGAACGGATACGTGCCCGTGGATACCAGGACGTAGCCCTCCTTCGAATCGTCTGGCACGACTCGCTGCATCCGGTAGGTAAGCGGTAGCAAATTTGGCCAGTTTGTTGAATTCTGCCGAGTATTGCTTCACCGTCATACTGCCCTGCCGGAGTTGAACGAACTCATTTTCCCGTTGACGTCGTAGAGGTGGTGGCATAAACTCCTCTTCAAATGCGGAACAAAAAGTCGTCCACGCGATCGCCTCCTCTCCATGGCCAAGTTGAAGAGATCGTCGATGCACGTCCCACCAGTCGTGCGCATTGAAGCGAAGCAGTAGTTTGGCACAAGTGACGCGCTTGTCTTCCGGCACATCCAGGAGAGAAAAATGATCTTCAAGCTCGGCGAGCCAATCTAGGGCCACGATTGGGTCCTCAGTCCCCTTATATGGCGTGTTGCAGACCTTCTTGAAGTTTGCAAAGGTAAAGGTAGTCACTTCCCTCGTCCTTGGCACTAGCGGTGTTTCGACTTCAAGTACTGGCTGCTCCACTGGCGTAGCTGTGGTCGCGGCAGAATGGTTGGAGGCCAGGGTCTGAACAAGCTGCTGCAGGGTATCTACCTGCTTTTGTTGGACTGAGAGTCGAGCCTCTAGATTGCTCTCGAACTTGGCTTGGCGGGCATCATCCCTCTGTCTTTGCTCGGTTAATATTTGCACCACTTGTTGAATCGAATCTGTTTGAGACATGCCCCATTGGCTCCGAGAGCTTCCTGATGTTCCAGAGCTGCTCTCCTGAGTCCGTGTCTCGCCTGGCGCTAGCGCTGATGGCTGCGCTTGCGTCATTCCTTCAAAAGAGGTAATTTAGATCAGGATCATAATGTATTATGGACTTATTGCATGAACGTATCTCATTTTGGCCTTAACGAGTTCAGGAGTTCGCATAGGCGAGTTATCGCTAAGGGAACTTTTCTAGTTTATGGATCAAAGGAACTTTGAAGCTGTGCTCTGATACCAACATGTCATGCCCCGATTCCGTGGAATCGATAGTCATCCCCCGGGCGTGACCGCCGTACGGGCCTAGGTTGCGTACCGCACAAGGCTAAGTATTTTGTTTTGCATAGCGAGCACATATTCAGAGTACGCAGATAATTGAAACACAGATTTGAACATGGAAAAGTTCTCTTTTATTGATAATATGAATATCTATTACAAACTCCTTGATCTGAGACATAAGGATTGCCTCTATGGGCTTACAAAAGTGTTGACACAAAATGAGATAGCAGTCCTGTACATTACATCCTTTACTACTACTCAAAATATAAGACCTTGGGTCGGAACGACTGCCTTGCCACGAAGCTGCATGGTTGCTTGGTGGCTAGCTTCTTCTTCAAAAGGCTTCTTCTTCAAAATGCGTCAAAGGTGGCACGGTCGAGGCGTGCCTACAGCTGGACTGGAATGGGGGTTTGTCTCCTGCTCCTCGCTTGGTTCTCCTAGCGCGGGGAACCTGTTTCAACGAGGGTCAGTACATCGAAACGTACTGGTGAAGGCAAGCTAACCCAACTATACGAGTCAACACGTTGTTTTAATGAAGCATGCATATTTACTGTGGGTTTCTATCTTGCCTTAGTTCATTTTACAACAAGACATAGATATAGAATCATTGAAATGACCCGTCACCATTCGGTGACATTTACCTGTCCGTCTGAACCACCTGCATAATACTTACCTTGCCTTCCCTGTCAAGAAGACACAAGTTAGTTTCAACAGGTTTAAATATACGAGGGGATCACTGGCTTTGATGCCATAATGGACGGTCTTAGTCTTAGGCTAAGGTGACGGAGGCACATGTATCGCTGCACGCCATCTCGCCTATGGGAGAGACTAATCTTGAGGTTCCGTCCGGATCGGATCGGTGCCAATGCCCCAGCGACCGTCCGCAGGAACCGAGAGGCCTTGTGCACAAGTTGTCCGTGATCAACGGCGTTTGTGTTAAGTTGTCATTTATGTAGCTGAGGCAATGAAATCAGGAGATATGTAGCATTGTGTGATGTATTTTGCATAGTCTCCCTGAATAATTAATGCATGGCAAAGGGTGTTCTACATATAGCATATTTATAGAAGAAGAAGTAAACATTCTAACTTGTATATATGCATATGGTAAACATTTTGAATAAGCAAGCATGTAGTAAGTAACCGTTCACACGTTTCAATGACAAGCATACAGATCCAAGTCTATTCCCTTATTATCTTGATATCTTTTAGTTATTACTTGGTATCGTTTGATCGGGGCAAGCATGAACACAAGAATTTGATGTGAAGACTAGCAAGAAGGGCTAGCTAATCGGGTTGGTAGCCACTCACTTTAGTGGTTGGAAGGAGGAAGGAAGGAAGTGATTTAGGAGTCCGCTTGAGCGACGCCTACTGTTGGATCACCTGTATTGACACGAACAGCTGATCAGTACTTCTTCCTCTCTTTCCATTATCGGAATTGAAGTGCAGTCCTAAGAACGAAAGCAATGAAATCATCGAAACCGTTCAAGAAAACCCAAGCAAATCCGAAAACCAACTCAAGGCACGAAAGCAACAAGCGACAGCGAAAACTAGGCAACAAAGGATGCAGCGGAGAGGTCCCTCCTGACTCTGCCGCTAAGTCGATCCCGGGGGCACGGTCCACTGAATATGGGAATCGATTCCGAAGAGGCAAATCCATAACGAGGATGAGTTCTTGATTCAATCTATCCCGATCGAACGATACTGTCTTTTATTTCTTAGCCGCGCTCCCCGAATAGGGGGAACGGGGCACCACAATACGTACCTAGTCCTTCGAAAAGATGGGGATAGCGCTGTCTAATATCCTCCTCACATTTTAAGTCGACTCGCCTGGTGCATGATGTCTCCATGCGACGCGAACTAAGGGAATGGTCTGTCCTTGCAGTATTTTCTCACTCTTGTCCAGAATCTTGACGGGCTCCTCTTGGTATGATAAGCTCGGGCCAACTGTGATCTCTGAGTGATCAAGTATATGACTCAGATTCGGTATGTACCTCCTTAGCTGAGATACATGGAAGACGTCATAAACTCCTTCCAAGGTCTGCGGCAGGGTTAATCTATAAGCAATCTCTCCAACGCATTCTAATATGTCGAATGGTCCGATGTACCTCGGACTCAGCTTCCCTCTGCCTCCAAATCTGATAGTCCCTCGAGTAGGTGAGATCTTCAGAAATACGTGATCTCCAACCTAAAATTCTAAGGGTCGACGATGTGCATTCGCCCAATGCTTTTGTCTGTCTTGTGCTGCTCGAAGGTGCCCTTGGATCTTCTTCACTTTTTCTACTGTACGAACAACCAACTCTGGTTCGAGAATCTGTCGCTCGCCTATATCACTCCAGCATAATAGGAAACAATATTTTCTTCCATACAACGCTTCATAGGGAGCCATCTGGATGCTCGCTTGATAGCTGTTGTTGTAGAAAAACTCGACCAGATGCAAATGGTCCTCCCATGATCCTCCGAAGTCAAGCATGCATGTCCTCAACATGTCTTCTAGTGTCTGAATGGTGCGCTCCGACTGGCCATCTGTTTGTGGGTGATATGCTGTGCTAAACTTCAGGCGAGTAGTCAAGCACTTCTTCAGCTTATCGAATGCCTTCTGACACTCCTCTGTCTAGGTGAACTCCTACTCCTTGCGGGTCAAATGGGTCATTGGCTCTGCTATCTTCATGAAGTTCTCTATGAACCTCTGATAATATCCGACAAGTCCTAGAAAGCTCCTCACTTCCAAAATATTGGTAGGGGTTGGCCATGTCTCTACCGATGAAATCTTCGCCGGATCTACTAAAATTCCATCTCCTGAGATGATGTGTCCAAGGAAAGTGACACGATCCAGAAGAAACTCATATTTGCTCAGTTTGGCATAAAGTCTCTCGCTCCTTAGTGTCTCTAACACTAGTCTCAAATGCTCTTCGTACTTCTCGTGGCTCTTCGAATACACCAAAATATTATCGATGAAGACTACCATAAACTGGTCTAAGTATTGGTGTAATACTCTGTCCATCAAGTTCATAAATACAGCAGGTGCATTCGTAAGCCTAAATGACATTACTAAGAACTCGTAGTGACCATAACGAGTCCTGAATGCTGTCTTCTGAATGTCTTCCCTTCGCACCTTCACTTGGTGAAAACCCGATCTCAAGTCAATCTTGGTGAACACTACTACTCCTTTCAACTGGTCGAATAAATCATCAATCCGCGGTAGGGGATACTTGTTCTTGATAGTCAAAGCATTAAATGCTCTGTAATCAATGCACATGCGTACTGTTCCATCCTTCTTGGGTATGAACAATACCGGTGCTCCCCAAGGTGATGCACTAAGACGGATAAATCCCTTGCTCTGCAACTCCTCTAATTATAACTTCAGTTCATCTAACTCCTTCTTCGCCAATCGGTATACATTAGAAGATACCGGTGCTGCTCCGGGTACTAGTTCGATGGTGAACTCTACGTCTCTATCTGGCGGTAAACCTGGCAGTTCTTCGGGAAATACATCCTCAAATTCTATAATTATTGGTGGGGGTGCAATCTCCATAGCCATGCAAGTTCCCGCCATCTGTCCTACTCCTTGTTCGACGGTCCCTCGCACGTACTCAAACTTCAGTTGATCTGGCAGTCTAAAGGTGACGCTACCCTTCCGGTAGTTCAGTACAGTATTATACTGGCTTAACCAGTCCATGCCTAAAACAACTTTAAAGTATGGTATAGGCAATACCAAGAATCGTGCTCTCATCTCTCTACCACATACAACTATCGAGAACGTTCTGATAGTGCTGGTAACCGGCATGATACCTCCTCCGGTAAGAATCTTCCAACTCTTAGGTAAGGGAGAAGTCGCTACTCTATTCATTGCTACAAATCTACTAGATATAAATGACAATGTGGCTCTAGAATCAAACAATACAGTTGCAGGTAATGATGTAACTAAGATGGTACCTGTGATAGCTTTTCCTTTTATTTCCTTCTCGGTAGCTGCTAAAGAGAAGGCTTGTCCCTGCCCTTGTCCTCCTGTCTGCTGTCGGTTCCGGTTGAACTGTACTTCCTGTGGGGCCAAGGGTGGTCCCCTCTGAAATCCTCTGGGTGCTGGTGGTCACTGACCTCCTGGTGGGGGTAGTATCCTCGGGGCTTGTGCTGCTAGCCTCGGTCATGTCTGTAGTTTTGCCTCTCTGCGCTGTGGGCAATCTCAGACAAGGTGCTGACTAGACCCACATATCATGCATAATCCTAACTTCTTTCGACAATCTTTAATGACGTATCCCTTCTTGCCATAATGGTGATAAGTTAAAAGCTCCTACTGTGGGTATGGCACTGCTCTCTGCTGCATCTATGCTCCGGGATGACGAAGCGGTCCTCCTGCTCTGGGCTGTGCTCTGGCTGGTGTAGTCGTACTGGGACGTCTAGCTCCTCTGACCATGGCCTCCTGGATCCTTGCCTCTGTAAGAACCTCTTCATAAGAAATCCTCGCCTATGTAGTGGTATACCTCTATAGCTCAAAATTGAGTCCATGGTGAAATCTCGGGGCTTTCTCGAGTTCATTGGGTATCAGGACGGCACCAAATCTGCTAAGGCGGCTGAATTCTGCGTCATATGCGTCAACAGTCATATTCCCCTGTTCTAGATGTAGGAACTGGGAGTACAGTGCATTTTTGACTGTAGCTGGGAAATACTTCGTATTGAAGTACTCTAGGAACTGTTCCCACGTCTGGTTCTTCCCTACACTGCGCTCAATGGAATCCCACCAATAATGGGCGTTGCCTTTTTGTTGGGCCCTCACTGTGGTCATCCAAAGCTCTGGTTGCAGTTGTGAAGCTTCTAGTAACATCTCCGTGTTGGCGACCCAATCGAAGATCTGCTCTGCGGTCTCATTGTCCGAGAAAGTATCTGGTCCCATCTGTCGGAACCATCTAACAGTGCCACCTGTCTGGGCTGGTGGAGGTACTGGTGCTGGTGTTGCGACAGGTGTCCTCTCTAGTACTGTCATCAGACTCTGTCTCAATGTCTCTGTTTGCTGCCACTGTGCTTGCATTATTGTCTGAAAGAACTGAAGCATCTGTGGTTGGCCATCTAGCTGTGGTATCTGGGGTTGATAAGGTGGAGGCGATGGTAGTGGAATCTTTGGCTGTGCAGTAGGCGTCTCCTCAGATGTCAGCCTCTCAGTCTGGGTTATCGGTATAGCTCCAGAAGTCTGTCCCTCATAATGTTGCGTGGGGATTGTCTAGGAAGTCTGTGCTTCGGGCTGTGGTGTATGATCGCCCTGCGACGTCTCATGCCAATGTATCAGTGGGGTCTGTAGCGGAGGATGCCCTTGGGGTACCTTCTCTCCTTGAGTGGTGTTATCCGGTACCGCGGTACGGGGTGATCCTCGTCTACTACGCAAATTCATCTTGCTGCAAGAGATAGGACTTCATTAAAAGAGTACGAATCAACAAACAAGATGCAGATATTTAGAAGCAGTATCAAGGAAGTTCAAAGGCGAATCAAAAGTGAATGAGACCTAGTAACTTCTATCCTATTGCAGGCTCGCTGGGTACGTTACAATACCACAAGCGAAAAAGTAGACCTGTATGGGCCACCACTAAAACTATGTCACACCCCAGTCCCAAAAGTACACAGGACCAGGCCACGTAGCAATAGCCAGCTGACACATCTTCGAGAATTTCCCAATTTAATGGATCCACGAAGAGTGCGACACTGTCCTATAATACTAATAGGTACAATATCAGTCAATAACAGGTAATCTAATCTCATCCACAATATAAAGAGTAAGAAGTACTACATAAACTGCTGGAAGATAAACATCAGTCTGAAATATCATAGTACAAACCAAGATGTCTGGTGGGAACAAACCCACTGCTATGACGTAATAAAAGTACTAAAATAAGATATAAAAGATAATGACTAGGGCATCGGCTCTAGATAAAGATGCACCCAATCCAGGCTGAAGGCCTACCAACTGGTCATGGAAACTCTGACGGCTGCACCTCTAACTTCTCAGCTGTAGCAAATCTCGTCTCCTGTCCGGGGCCGTATACTATAGGTTAAAAATATGCATATATAAATACTGAATAAGATAAATACAATAAAGGGTGTGCTAGCATCTAAGTGAATGCAATATGAGGACAACTGTGAGTATATAAAAAGGTGTAGGCTAGACATATGCTGACATAATTTATCAGTCGTAGAAACCGGCTAGTATATGCCACACATGCCCCCTATAACAGGGGTGCAGGAATGCAATAACGTCTGACATTCTATAGAGTGTGGTATCTGCAATGTCATCAAGTAACGCCCAACACTCTACAGAATGTGGTATCAGTAATATATATATATATATATAAACGTCCGTATCACTCTATCGAGTGTGGTGCCAATGTAAAGGAGTACGGTATCCCATATGCCTACTAGTCGTCCTCCCCTCCTAATGTAGATATACCAGTCAAATAGTCGACGCGCATATCTTTGATCTAAATACCAAGTCTCTATACTGAGATAGTCCTAGATTGCTTGCTAACCGTGATACACGTCACACACGGCGATAGCTAGTCGATCACACGAACACGCATCCCAACATGAGATTTATCACTATAAATACGTGTAAAAGTGTCAGGTCTTGGAAGAATATAGGATGTCCTCCCATAGGGTGAGTTTGCTAATGACTAAGTCAATGTATACCAATCTTCGACGTATCCGTCGAATGCCCCTGAGATAATCTCGGACGCGTACAGTTGTATAAGACAAAATAACAAGCATACAATATAGCATTTGCATAATTTAAATTAGACATCAAAATATAGCAAGGTATCTTGCCTGAGTCTTCAAGAGATGAATGCCAAAAGCCTGTTCCGGTAGCATCTCCTGGCTGATCCAAAGACCATAGACAAATAATATAACATAATAATACAGGCATCAGATACTACGCATTATCTACGTACGGTTAATATGCTACCCTTGAATACTTGTCGCGAGTTCACTGTTGCTCGAGTACAGCATCACGTACGCACTTAGCTAGGGTGTACACGTGTTCTGTCTTCGGTTAACAGGTATCTCAAGGCAATAATTATCCATTTACGAGTTATCCATGATTTTTGTTCTATGCGGGCATGTCTTTATTCTCTATATTTGTTCATATAGGATTTATATCCGGGGGTTTCTACCGAATTACCTGTCCTTGGTAACTGATCATTAGTTTAGAATAATTAATTATTAATTAATATCTAACTAAAACTCAATTCCATGCATAAAATATTAACTAGGTTTATGAGTTTATTAATACACTTTCATGCTGACACGGCGACACGAAGGAAATTACTAGGACAAGAGAGAGACGGGTTCCATGAACGAGTACCTGATCAACCGAGCGAGGGGGTACGCTCACTGGTCGACTGTTCCCTTTGACGAGGGTGGCTCCGGTAGCATGGACGGATCCGTCTAGCGGTGATGGGACAGTCGGGATCGGGGCAGTACTCCGATCAAGGAGCGGTCGGGCTGGGTGTGCACCGGTCGGGGAGCGGGTTGGCTGGGTTGAGCAGCCGGTTGGAGAGTGGGCTGGCTGGGTTGTGCAGCCGGTCGGGGAGTGGTCGGGGTCGGGGTAGAGCGGGAGCGGGCTAGAGCAGTCGGCACGGGGGGAGGGTTTGGGAGCTGGCTGGAGCAGTCAACGCGGGGGGGGGGGGGTACGGGAGTGGGCTGGAGTAGTCGGTGCGAGGGCTGCGAGAGCGGGCTGTAGGGGGTCGGTCGGGTGAGGTGGTCGGGAGCGGGCTGGGGTGTGCGGCTAGTTGGGAGTAGTCGGTGTTGAGGGGTCCGGCCGGTTGGGGAGCTTGGTTTAGATGGGGAGGTCGGCTAGGGTTTTGTGGAGGATGATGAATAGTAGTTTATTAGAGTTTTGCATGAGGGGGTTTGTACTTATAGTTGGTGATGGAGATTATGGGCTGGCCTTGCGTGTGGGCCTATCCTGCCTTGTTGGGGGCTGGTCCACGTAGTAGTGCACAAGGTGGGCTTGGTCGAATTTGTTTGAGGTGAAGTTGACTTCAATGATAATTAAATTAAATAATTTTAATGCGCTCTCTCAAGAACTACGGCGTAGCTAAGGTGAGATGCAAAGGCGAGGTGCATTTTAAGACGTAAATGGACGCACATTAATCCTAATTAATGCCAAATAAACTCTAGCATCATAATTTAATTCTAATAAGTCTTGAATTGGCCGAGGGGGTTTACAGCAGGTATGCCAAAAATAGAGTAAAATTAATTGGGTTTCTAGGACAAACCGTCATGTCAACAAAGTCATCAAACTACTATGTGGATTGCTCAAGGGATAAAAATAGAAATCGGTCATAATCACCCTCATCGGGCATTAAAGGACTGAACAAAGAATATAATATTTTTTCCTGAACACTGGAAGAAGATGCTTCCCCAACAACTTTTCTTTTCTTAAATAACTTATGAGCCATTAAAAGAAAAAGAATTTGAGAGGAAAAGATGATTATACCTGAAAAAAATTGAGAATATGATAGAGAACCTTGAGAAACACCCCGATCCGAAGTTTTGAGAGGTGAGAATTCTTGAGGAGGGAGAACCAAAAATCTAGGGTTTGAAAAATAGGGTTCTAAGGAGGAAGAAGATAAAAAAGAGGGGCTATTGTTTTCATTTGATTAGGTTTTGATGAAAAGTAGTAAAAATATAAGGAGTTGGATCCCGTTTTAAATTCTGGAACATAGGTAACCGAGTTCGGCCCGAGTTCGATCCGAACTCTATCTGAATTAGGTTTCTTTGAACCTTAATTCATTTTGAGACTCAATTCTTTATGTGGTTCAATTTTCTAAGTCTAGAATTTAGGGCTTTGGATATAATACAATGAATTATTGAAATTAATTATCACTTTTTATTCCATAAAGTTTTAATCATCTTGGGTTAGCTGTCGGGGCCGGATCCCAGCTAGAGGTGGTCCGAAGACACTTAAATACTAGATCGCTTAAGGCTATTTATGCCTCTTTGACAGAAGGGCCCTTTCGGCATGCACCTAAATAATTTTTACATTTATAGAAATACAGAGTAATAAATAAGATAAACAAGTTATGTTGTATCAGAGTCCAAAATTCTTAATTCTTGACGAATAAAATTGAAGCGATCTTCAGCTAAAGGTTTAGTAAAAATGTCTGAAAGTTGATGTTCTGTGTCAATAAATTCTAAATAAATATTACCATGCAATTGATGAACTCTTAAAAAGTGGTATCTAATCACAATATATTTAGTGCGTGAATGACAGATTGAATTCTTAGTGAGGTTGATAGTGCTAGTGTTATCACAAAATATAGAAATATTTTAAAAAAATAAATTATAGTCTTGTAAGGTTTGTTTTATCTATAAAATTTGTGCACAATAATATCTTGCGGCGATGTACTCAGCCTCAGTAGTTGACAATGCAACCAAATTTTATGTCTTAAAAAATCAAGAGACTAGAGAATTTTCCAAGAAATCACAAGTACCGCTAGTACTTTTACGATCGACTTTGCATCCAGCAAAATCAGCATCTGAATAACCAACAAGGTCAAATGATGTGATTTTGGGATACCACAAACCTATCGTTTGAGTACCTTTAAGGTATCTAAGGGTATACTTAACTACGCATACATGTGATTCCTTAGGGTTAGCCTGATATGTAGTACATAAGCATATAGAAAACATAATATAGGACAACTAGCAGTTAGGTAAAAGAGACTACCAATCATACCTCGATACTTACGTATATCTGTAGGCTTGTCATTTTCATCAAAATCAAGTTTAGTTGATGTTGCCATGGGAGTTTCGATAGATTTCGGTTGTCCATATCGAACTTCTTTAGCAAATCATTTGTATATTTTGCTTGATTGATGAATATTCCTGATAATTCTGCTTGATTTGTAATCCGAGGAAGAAAGTAAGTTCTTCCATCATGATCATTTCAAATTCTTTTTGCATACACTCAGCAAACTTGTTATGTAGCATCTCATTAGGAGATCTAAAAATGATATCATCTACGTAAATTTGTACTAATAAGAGGTTGTTATCATGAGATTTTATAAACAAAGTAGTGTCAACTTTTTTTTTGAAAAACTATTTTCAAGTAGAAAGGAGTTAAGGCGCTCATACCAAGCACGAGGGGTTTGTTGGAATCCATATAGAGCCTTTCTAAGCTTAAAAATATGATTAGGAAATTTAAAATCTTAAAATCCTAGAGGTTGTTCAACAAAAACTTTTTTTTTATAACACCATTTAAAAAAGCACTTTTGACATCCAATTGAAATAATTTAAAATTATAAAAACTTGTTAAAGAACAAAGCATGCGTATAGAGTATATTCTTACTACAGGAGCATAAGTGTCATCATAGTCAATTTTTTCTTCTTGATTATAACCTTGAGCTACGAGACATACTTTATTATGAGTGACTAAACTATTATTATTAAGTTTATTTAGGAAAACCCATTTAGTATCAATGATTGGATAATTATTAGGTCTAGGAATGAGTTCCCAAACTTAATTTTGTTCAAATTGGTTGAGTTCTTCTTCCATTGCAAAAATTCTAAAATTCATCATCAAAAGCTTCTACAACATTCTTAGGTTCTACTTGAGAAATAAAAGCAATATTTGCAATAATATCTCTAGTTGCAGAATAAGTACTTATGCCTTTCGATACATCACATATTACCAAGTTCTCTAGATGGTCGGTTGAGAATTTTAATCTTTTAGGTAAGCTATACAGATAACTTATTCCAGTTGCATCTTCAGGGGTCTTGTTAAATATTGTCAGGATATCTTCATCATTATTGTCGCTTGGTATATGACTGTTAAATTCATCAAAAGTAACATCAATTCTTTAACAGTCATTGACTTCTTATTAAAAACTCTAAAACCTTTAATTTTTGCAGTATAGCCAAGAAAAATACCTTCATCAATCTTGGAATCAAATTTACCTAAGTTATTCTTCGTATTCAAGATAAAACATTTGTAGCCAAATACTTTGAAATAACTTAGAGTAGGAGTTTTATTAAACCAAAGCTCATATGGAGTCTTCTTCGATATAGGTCAAAAAAGAACCCTATTCAAAATATAGCATATTGTATTGACAGCCTCAGCCCAAAAATATTTTGAAAGGTTATACTGATTTAACATAACTCTAGCCATATCGCCAAGAGTTCTATTCTTCCTCTCCATAACACCATTTTGTTGAGGAATTCTAGGACAAGAAAATTCATGCACAAATTCATTTGAATAGCAAAATATTTTAAAATAAAAAAATTTGAATTTGCCTCCATGATCACTTTAGATACGAGTAATCATAAATCCTTTTTTATTTTATACATTTTTGCAAAATATAACAAATTCTGAAAAAGCCTTATTTTTAGTTGCTAGAAAATGAACTCAAATAAATCTAAAAAATTAATTAACAATAACATAGGCATACAGCTTACTACCAAGACTGGTGACTCTGCTTAGGCTAAATAAATCCATATACAAAAGTTGAAGGGGTCTAGAAGTGCTTACGGCGTTTATTGATTTAAAAGAAGATCTTGTCGCCTTGTTCTTTTTACATTTAGCACAAACCATGTCTTTCTTAAAGGTAATTTCAGGTAAACCTCTTGCCAATTTTTTTGAATATAGTCTGGCTATAGTATCCATATTTGCATGTCCAAGACATATATGCCACAACCAGCTTTCATCTTTGGTTGCGTATAAGAATCTTTCTGCATTGTTAGTATTTTCTGAGAGTTAGAAATATATATATTATCTTCTCTTATTCCCTCATATATTATCTTACTAGTAGATCTATAATAAATAGAATATTTACCTTTCACAAAATTAATACCATAACCATGATAAGCCGATTGACTAATGCTAAGAAGGTTATATTTTAACTATGTTACTAAACATACATTTTTAATAAAAGAAGAAGGATGAATACATATATTACCATTAACTATAATATGCCCTTTTAAATTATTATCAAAGGAGACGTATCATTCTTTCTTCATAGATGGAGTTGCAAATAGATTTGCATCACCGGTCATATGGCGTAAGCAACCGCTATCGAGAATCTACTTGCTTTTAGTGTGAGAGGGCAGGTCCACCTACAACATAAGTTGAAGATGTAACCTTTGGTACCTACTTTCTTGAGGGTCCTGATGTGTTAGGTTTTGGACCAAGATATATACATGTATATCAACAAATTTTCTAATTCTATATTGTCATTATATGTGTCCTTTAATACCACAATATTGACATATAGTAGATGTGAAGATACTAGGTGCAGTAGTATGATGTATATGTGAAGTAGTATATTGTGGTTTGTGTGGATACTTGTAATAGAATGCATGATTAGAAGGTTTGGCCTTCTTGGACTGTGTCTTATGAGTGTCCTTGGGCATTGAGTGACAAGTGTTAAATTGGGAAGCAGTCTATACAGGCTATTTTCCTAAACTAATTTCTAATTGTTTGGATGTGTCATACAATTCAGTGTATCTAGTAGTCAAGGTATCTAATCTGATCAGTGCACAACTATTTTTCTTCTTCTCAGATTCTAACTCCTCCTTAAGTTTAGTATTTTCTTGAGTATTTTTCTTGATACACTTAAGTGCTTCATGCAAGTTAAGCTTAATTTTGGATATTTCAGTAGAACATTACAAGTAGAAGTATCCCTGATATCATTCAAAAGACAAGTAAGCTTTTCATTTTTAAGCTGATAAGATTGGATATCTTTATGAGCTTGCTTATACTCATCTCTAAGATTTTTGTGATCCTCTAGTAAGTCACTAAATGCATCAGATAATTCATCCGAAGTAAAGTCATCTTATAGAGGATTTGTAGATACCTGATCAAATACCATTAAGCATACATTTATTGTATTTCGAGGATTTTTTTTCTTCTTTCGAAGAAGTGATTCATTGTGACTTCCCTTTCGAGCCATAGGACAGTCCTTCTTGATGTGGCCTCTCTTCTTAAGGTTATAACACATTGGTTCTTCATCAATATTGTCTCTATAGTTCTTCTTTTGATTTAATCTTTTAAACCTCAAGAACTTCCTAAAGTTCTGAGAGATTAGGGCTAGATCCTCATCATCAGTATCTTCGTCTTTAGAGTTATCATCGGATACCTTATTGTGATGTGTCTTGAATGCGATGGTCTTATCTTTTGGTGTTGATTCTTCAAAGTCTTTGAGTTCTAGCTCTTGTGTCATCAGCTTTCCCATGAGCGTTTCCAGCGTCATTGTGGTGAAATTATTTCGTTTAATGATTACAGTTGCCTTGGGGTTCCAATTCTTGGTGAGTTCTCGATGCACCTTGTGGATCTTTTTATAATTTGTGTAATCCTTGCCAAGAGATGACAGAGCATTTATAATATCCATGAAGCGAGTGAATATTTGGGTGATTGTCTCGTTTGGCTTCATCTTGAAATCTTCGTACTCCTGTGTTAGTCGACTGACCTTTGATTCGTTAACCTGGGTGGTTCCTATATGAGTTACCTCAAGAAGCTTCCATACTTTATGCAAAGTTGTATAGGTGGATACTTTGTTGAATTCAGTCATGTTTACAGCACAAAACAAAGCATTAATGGCCCTAGCATCAAGACTACCATATTTTTTCTCCAGATCAGTGTACCTATCATTGAACTTTTTGATAAGATTACCATCAATAACTATTCTGGCTGCCTTTTTATATCCATCTATGACTATAGTCCATAGGTCAAAGTCAAGTTTTTTTATATAAAAACTCATCCGTGTCTTCTAATAGGTGTAATTTGTACCATCCAATAGGGGTGGCCTATTTGTAGACTGGCCTTCACCATAGTTGGTATAAATGGATCTAGTGGTTGTCATATCAGTACTTATAGAAGCATAAAAAGTGTGCCTTATATAGATGGCACAGTTTTGTATAAATAAATCCAACAAGTAAAAGAATTGTGCACTTTATACTTGTTCAAGAAGAAAGATGCGTATTTTCTTACTTTGGCACACTTTCTATTCATTTTAGAGGATGGCACACTATTCAGAGTATAGAAAAGTGGCACACTTTATCAATGTTACAAAAGATGGCACAAAAATGATCTTCTCTCTCAACATTTAATGCAGCAGACTAACAACTGACAGAGGCAGAAACAGAAGAGTCATAGGTCATCATTACAGCGGAGCTACGGTTCGCAGACCCAGATTATCGTTTAGCAACCCAACCATAGTATAATTTTTTCAAAAGTGTGCCACAATGCCATTTTCTCAAAAGTGTACCTTAGTGCCATTTACCTCAAAAGTATGCAGAGTGCAAATTCCTTCAAAAGTGCGCAGCAGTGCCAATTCTTTCAAAAGTGTGCCACAGTGTCAATCTCTTCAAAAGTGCAAAGTAGTGTCATTTTCTTCAAAAGTATGACATAGTGACATTTTCTTCAAAAGTGTACCGCAGTATCATTCTTTCAAAAGTGCACTACAGTGTCATTTCCTTTAAAAGTGTGTCACAGTGCCATTTTCTTCAAAAGTTCGTTGTAGTGGCAATCTTACTAAAAATGCGGCAGTCTCCAGACGACTTCTAAAGTGTGCATAATATCCTATTTAACAGTGAATAGTTACGAATGTGTGTATTATATATCATACTTCTCGTAAAAGGTGTAGAAATAACTGTCCCCCATGACCTATGATTTCCTCGTATAGGAAGCTACGTGTCAAGCAGACAGCAAGTTGTGCACCCACTCATGCAAAACGTGGGGTATTAATCCACCAAAAGTATCCGCATAATGGTAAAAATAGTGTTGACTGTCCATAGTGCACGCACACTCTCGTAACCGCTCCTAAACTCTAGAAAAGGGAGAATACACACAGAGAGACATACGAACAGGGGCTAGAATTCTCAAGTCTTTGATATTTAATAGTAGAGTAAGATAAATAAAAGCTTCTTGTGCCATTGTACCAGAACTTTCTTATTGTTCAACTCTCCAAGTTGTTCGCCGTAATCTTCAAGCCTTTGAAATTCAATAGTAAAGTGAGAGAAATAGAAGCTTTTTATGCCGTTGTGCCAGAGCTGTCTTATTGTTCAACTCTCTAAGTTATTCATAGCATTCCCTATATTTCTTCGTCTTTATGTGTAGTTCCCTGTCTCGTATGCATTTATTCATCGTCGAGTGGTCCAAGGAGTAAAGTGATCATCCACAGATCATATATTTACAATTATACTTCCCTATAATTAATCGTACTTAGATTCATGTTTATGATCTTTTTTATAATTTTCTTTCTTTTTAACAGTTTGTAACACAAAAGTTTCGTATAAACTTTTTCTCGCAAACAAAGATGGCAACTCTGCTGGGGACTTCACTCTCCTCTAAGGATAAGGTGATATCTCAACTCAATACTACTTCGGTCAGATCAACACAGAAGACCTTGGTCATAAATTAGACCAACATGCATATGAAGAAATGCTCTATTCCGTTCACCTATCATCTGCACACAAGTCGAGGAAAACTCGTGAAGTATGCGTGTCCAAACCTCGTCATGCATATTCCAAAGTTGTTGCCAACAAGGGGAAATGCATTCTGATTGACGAGAGTTCCCCTGTCAATTCTGTTCAGATCAATGATTTGGTGGACAATTTCCTTATGTTAAAAAAGGGATATAATTTGCGCAACTAGCATAATTTCAAGCAAAGGATGATCTGCATCCAAGCTTTTGAATCACTTATGTTAAACAAGGGATACAATTTATGCAACTCGCATAATTTTGAGCAAAGGGTGATCTACACCCAAGCTCCTCAACCCGCGTATATTTGTTGTAATATGTGAGGCAAACAAGGCATGGACACCGCTGTCCAAACCAACCAGCACAAAAATAAGGTATTAGTCAGGGAGAATTATTCTTCTAACATTATGATTACGTGCACAATAAAGAAAAAATTATGCACCATTCATGCACCAAGTCAAGACCTCCGTGCAAAATTAAATACGTGTAGACAAGCTGCACCAACTTTGTCTGCACCACAGAATGTCTGCCAAACATGAGCAATCTCTATACAACATGTTGATTATGCGCGTGTGTACAAGAGGACTATTAGAGACAACTTTCTTTCCTCTCTGAAGAGCAAAAACTCGACATATGACGAAACACTTTCCAATCATAATACACAATGGATCAAAAATGTGCACAAAAGATTCAATATTTCTCATGTAAAAAGGCAGAGTCTGCCCTCTTCCTCCTCTTCTCTTCCCTCTTTTAATTTATGTGAGCATATTGTACAAAAATGTAAAAAGAGGGGCCTTTCGATATTTTCTAATGAATATTGGTACAATTGTCATAGAGTTGTAATCGAATATTAATGTGCATCAGCAAAATGGTTTGTATTTGACTGATTGACTTATACTATGTCTCATAAGTCTCAACATACAAAGTAAGTTGACAACCAGGAGCACGATAACGAACCATTCTTTTCTTCAGCATATATAGCTTCGTATCTTTTCTATGGTAGGAGATAGTCAAGACAAAGTTCTTCAAGAACATCCAGCCAGAGAAGATTTGACCAACTCATTGACTCCTTTGAAGGAGTATACCAAAATACTTGTTTTTAAATGCGGGAGATCGTTCGTCACGAAAATCCCCATTAATCATCATCCGAGGCTGGGGATAGCATTCCCCCTCATTCTGAAACTGACAGGGTAGACTCCAACTACATGGTTCTTTCTACCAATCAATCTGCCACTTTAGTCCACTCAACCATCTCTCCAAATTGCCTCTGTCGTACACAGAAATGTTAGTGTTTATGCTATCTGTGATGAACAAGAAGCTTCTCTATCAGAAGCTACCGAACAATGCCTTAACTCATTAGAGGCCCCTTTCAAGGACATGCACACTATGATAAAAAAAATATGCATCAAATGATGACAGCCAAATATTCTGCTACACCAGCACCCGTCCAAGTGGCTTCATTTATACATGCGCAGTCTACTCCTAGAATAATACCTCTGCAGGATAACACAAATCTAGAAGCGGTCATAAACCAAGAGTCAGTAGAACCAACTCTTAATTCTCTCAACATTGGGGGTGGATATCCACCGATGATGATTCATGTTCAACCAGGAACCTATCAGTCAGCCACACCACTCCGACCAGAAGATCCTCTCAAAACTATCCGAGAGTTGTGTGCTCAGGTCAATGTTTTAAAGAACAAAGACCAACTCTGCAAGTTGGGGGTGAAATAGCCTTATCCTCCGTATTGGGATAATATTTTATTTTCTCCTAAATACAAACCCCAATTGATAGTCTTGTTTGAAGGTAGGACATCACCGAGCTAATATATTATTTACTTCAATATGATGATGGCTTATCTGTAGAAAGAGGATGCTCTCCTTACCATATTATTTTTGGGATGCTTGGCCGACAAAGCCTACGATTGGTATCTCAATTTATCTGATAACTGTATATCCTCGTTTGATAAAATGAAGTATCTTTTCCTCTCACGATTTTAAGAGGGAGGCATGGATATGACGATATCTTTACTCATCGATATCAAACAGAAGGAGAAGGAATCCGCTCGTAAATTTGGTGAGCATTTTAGGCAGAAAATCTGAAGTTACCCCCTTTCGGGTATTCCAGACTCTACATTAATTGATACCTGCAAAAAGAATATACTGTCTTTAGTAGGGCTCTGGACAGGTCCAACTCAATTTTAAGACTGGATTGCATTTATCATCGGGGCCAAAGCTGCTGAAGAAAACACAAAAATAGCACACAATTTAAGGTTATAAATGACCAATACGAAAGGGAAATATCCCTCCAATAGTGCGAATAATCACAATAGCAAAAGAAATGAGGCCTTGGCGATAAATCTATCAAAGCGACCCACCTCTCCTACAACATAAAATCCTATAGAGACTTTCAAGCCTAAGGAAGAATATTCCTTTGACAGGAGAGATATCCCCACTATTTTTGAATGCTTGATAAAAAGCAGCAAGCTGTAATTGTCTGATGTCAAGTGACCAAATAAGGCTGATAAAATAGACGACCTGAAGTACAGCTTGTACCACCGATATATACATTACCCTACCAAGGTTTATTATGTCTTGAAAAGGAAGATACAACATTTGATAGATGCTTGTCATGCCCCAGTACCGGAATACGAAGACGGACATGGCCAACTCTCCCGTAGGAGGTATAGAATATCGTACAGCGGTCACGGCTGTAACCAGACAAGGGGTGCATACTACAAGAAAGTCACTTAGAGTCACATAAAACATCTATCGTCTCAATCAATTAAATAAGAACAGTAAACATAGAATATATATGACAAGAAAGTAAGGTATCCCTAATGCCCTACCACAATATTCATAAAACTAACTGTGCAAAATAAGAAGGCTGGCAGAGTAACAAGAGTACATAATCATGATCAGCTGCAGTCTAATTAATTACAATTATGTAGGGAACTAAATATCCAGATTCATGGATAACAAGTGCTCGTGGCTAAATGTCCAAAATAAGTAAAATATGAAATAATAAGCAGGTTACTTAATTTTCTCCGTGGTCATTCACCTGGTACGTGCCATTATTCAGGAATAAGTACGCTTGATTCTAGGGTGACTCTAAATCTGGCCATACAAAACCAGTAGGCTTAGACCCCAAATAGCAAGTACCACAAAGAAATCACGAATATAGAAATAAAATCTGGTATATATATATATATATATATAGTTCTGTCTCATAGTTTTGGTTCATAGTCTATCGTGACACAATAATCTAACCCTACAACAAAACAAGGGCAAGGGTTAAACCATTGTACCATGATAGTCCATGTTCCTAAAGTATTTGACATTATATACAATACACAAACACACTCAGTTACATAATCGGCCAATCACTTATACGGTTTACTAGATAGAGTCTGGGTTATCCTAGAGATATTATGCTTATAGGAATCCTTAGATCGAACCAGGTACTAGCAGAGTTAGTCGAGCGATAAATTATCGTATAGCACATAGTAGTATACACCGGTCCCTCGTAAAGTCGTGCTAAGATCGCATAGAACACATAGTATCATATGTTAGTTGAATATTGCCATCCACTAATGAGGATTTAAATAATATCCATGGGGACTAGCCTGTACAGCCCAATTCAGATGACTGGAGGTGGGTAGTTAGGCATGATCTCGAGATTCTATTCTCTTCCAAAGCTCTACAAGTTTAGTTTCCTAGTTAACCCTAATGTTAACTAGAATCTTATTGCGTGATCATATGGTATTTCTCTTATATGACGTACCATAGTATGGCCACGCTAGATAAATATACTTCGTCACTTGATGCAACAATCAACAGATCCTAACCACGCTTGGACATTGGCTAACCCTTATGTCAATGCTGGAGATTGAGTCAGATCATATGTCACATAGCGTATAGGTATACCGCTATATAAATATGTAATATAATCGCATATGAATACTTAACACATAGGAACATATAGCATGTAGTAAGTGTATCAATACGAATACAAGTTGTTTGGTAATGACGCATAGATGGGTCTAATACTTTTGTGATCATCAAAGTAACACATACAACTCATAAAGTCCAAAGGAACATTCAACCAAAACTAGTCCAATAAGTGTACAAGGGGTCGTATTCGCACAGAAGGATCATGGACGCATGAGAAGTCAGGCCGCATAACAATCTTGGCCTCATAGAGTCATGCCACATGGAATCATGCTGCATGGAGTCAGGAATAAAGTTTAATCCTTGAGATAAGTGATGAAGCAACGAGAAATAAATAAAGTGTCCGTGATGTGACATAAAGTGTGATATGATATAAAGTATGATGTGACATAAAGTATGTCAGGAAAAAAAGATAAAATCATAGAAAGATGTGTCACGGTGTCAGAGTCATGCGTCCAAGGATGGTGGCCATATACTTTTCTTACCGCATAAGTATCGGTGTCACATGGAGTATTTGGACTTAGCAAAATTCTTATTCATTTAGCGAGTGAACACAAGTTCTCAAGGACACTTGTTTGATGACAGTCATGGGTCTACAAGATGGACTCATGCTGGTCAATATGCGGCAAGAGCTCTGGCCATATAACCCTCTCGGGCCGCATATCACTCTCAGTCGCATAGCTCGCTGGCCGTATGAAGACTTTGTCTTCTCCAATAGCAGGTTCGGCCATGGCAGAAAAGCTCCAAAATCTGAAATTGTTTTCTTCATAAAAACTATATTTTAACTCTGAATTGAGTGAACCAAAAGCCAAAATATTTGAAATAAAGTGATCCATCCTTCCTAAAACTATTTTTCAAAAATACTATATTTTAATAGATCAAAATTACCAAAAACTCAAGGAACCCATGGAACCCTAAGTTAGAAAAGTAGATCTAAGCAAATATATCCATCAAAACCGAGAACTCCAAGTATTAAAAGTGGTCAGAATCATCATAAGCACAGAATATATTAATAAAATACAAAGAAAGAATAAGAAATAAAATCAAATGGTTTCTTCATGTAGTGTAAGGTGTACTTGCCTAGAAATAAAAGAAAGAGGGAAAATAAAGAATGAGGGAAGGAAAAGAAATAAGTTAGCTTATATAGCTAGGGTTTGAGATTTAAACTATGGGTTCAAATTCATGAATAAACCATGACTATGCTAAACCAAAGAATGAGTCTAGTCTCCATGCATGCAACCTAATGATCATATGAGCAAGAAATACTCTAAGTAGGAATAAATACAAGCAAAAAATAAATATATCCCAAAATACATATTTCGGGAACGGTGAGTGACATCTCTACCCACCTAAGAAAAATTTTATCCTTAAAATTTAAACCCAAGGCTAACTAGAGAAATCAGATCAAGCGCTACGCCAACTACAAGATCATGCAATCAAATTCAAGCATATGAAGAAACAGTATCACATAGCAGGGATAAATAAATTACGAGATTCGAGATACGAAGGCATAAGAATGAATATACCTTCCAAATCGAATAGGTGTGGATACCGAGACCAGATATCATTATCGTGCTCCCATATCGACTCTCCCAAAGGGTGATGACCCCAAGCAACTCGAAGAAGATGAATAGTCTGATTCTTGAGCACCTTCTCCCTTCGGTCCAAAATAGATATAGGCTGTTCGTAAGATAAGTCGGTACCAACGATTAGTTCAGAATGGTCGAGGATATGACTCAGATCCGGGACATACCTACATAATTGAGATATATGAAATACATCATACACCTCACGTAGCGAAGGCAAAAGGGCCGGACGATAAGCAACATCACCTACCCGCTCGAGAATATCGAACGGACCAACGTATCATAGACTAAGCTTCCCGCGAATCCCGAATCTAATGACTCTACGGGTTGGATAAATTTGCAAGAACACGTGGTCGCCGATACAAAACTCTAATGTTCTACGATATTGATCTGCCCAATACCGATGCCTATCTTGCACAACTCGCAATATATCCTCCAATGTCTGGATGGTTATCTCTAATTGCTCGTCTGTCTGAGGGTGGTAAGCGGTACTAAATCTTAACTTAGTGCCCAAACTCTGGTGCAAACTCTTTTAAAAATTTGAAGTGAACCAAGTGTCTTGATCTGATACGATACTCACTGGGACGTCATACTATCTTACTAATTATCGCATGTACATCTTCGCTAACTGCTCTATGGATTGCCCCACTCGAAAGGAAAAAAATTGAGCTACTTTTGTGAGATGATCTACTATTACCCAAACTTCATCACGACCAGTCTATCGTGATATGTCGGCATTCACTTGCTGACATACTAAACACCGAGAAACAAATTTTGCTATCTCCCTCTTTGTCCCATTCCACCATAATTGTTGTTTGATGTCTTAATACATCTTAGTACCTCCTGGATAAATTGAATACTAGAAACTGTGCATCTCGGTTATTACTTTTTGTCGGATATCTCTACTTGGTACACAGAGATGTTTTCTGAACCTAAGAGTTCGATCTTCATGAATAGTCAACTATTTCCTGAGACTTGATTCATATTTTGCCCGAAGCTTCTGAATTTTTGGATTATTTGCCTGAGATGCCTTAATCCTCTCTATAATGGTATATTATACATGTAAACTAGCCAATATTTCTATATCTTATGGAAGTACTATCTCAATCCCTAATTCTCGAAGATCTTCTAAGATATGTCGCTGCGATGTCAACATAAATGTATTATCTCTCCTGCTAAGAGCATCTGCTACCACATTTGCCTTAACTGGATAGTACTAAAGTTCCATATCATAACCCTTTATCAATTATAGCCACCTTATTTGCCTCATGTTCAAGTCCTTCTGGGTGAATATATATTTTAAGCTCTTGTGATCTGTAAATATCTTCACCCACTACTAGAATAAGCGGGTTTAGCAATATTTTTTAGCGACGACAAAAAAAATATCGCTAATTTAGTGACTCCATCTAAAAACTGTCGCTAGACATCACTAATTGGCGATATTTAGCGACGTTTAGCAACTTTTATTCAATTTTTAAAAGATTAGTTGCTATAATTTTAATTTAGGTCGCTAAACATTGCTAAAATATTTTATTTAGCGACGTTTAGTGACGTATTTAGCGATGTATATATTTTGGACATTTAGCGACGTAATTAGCGATGGCTAAGACGTTGCTAAGTTAGTGACGTCATTAGTGACAACGCTAAAACGTTGCTAAATTTATTTTAATTAGGGCAGCTTTCCCCTATTTCTTTCAATCTCTTCCTCTTTTTCTCCCTCTCCCAAACGTCACACACACTTTCGGCTCCCCTCCGACCTCCGGCGCCCCCTCCTCCCTCCCGACGACCCCCCTCCGGTCGTGTCCTCTCCCTTCCTCCTCCTCCTCCTCCTCCTCCTCTAGGTAAACCCGCTCTCTCTCTCTCTCTCTCTCTCACACACACACACACACATACAGGACACACATGGCACTGACGTGACACACACGTTATAAACACTGATACAGATACGACACACACACTTATTTGACACAAACACGTGACCTAGGATTAACGTTAGGGTTAGGGTTTTTGACCTGGTTAGGGTTAGGGTTAGGGTTTTTAACCTGGGGTTAGGGTTAGGGTTAGGATTTTTGACCTAGGGTTAGGGTTAGGGTTTTTGACATACTGATCGATACTTTTTATTACAATATATAGAACATCGAAGGTTGCTTATTCAACCCAAACTAATTAACAATATAATATATGTATTGTTTGCAATATATCGATCGGTTGGTAGTTTGAGTGAGTTAGTTGTTATCGATCCAGAACTGAGCCTGGAGCTAATCGACTATTTTTTGTCCACCTGAAAGGACATGGAAACAACATCGTCCGATATTTGATCTAGCTTGGAACCAAAGACGACATTTGCAACGGTTATGACCCCAGGATTCTGGCTACTGAGGGCTGTGATTTGGCCTTTTGCTCATGATCAGGGTTAAACTGGAAATGGATGAGTCCTTCAGGAAACACAAACAAGTTGCCCCTGTAGAGGGTCTTGGTGAAGAGTTCGTTACCGTGGTTGGATGTTACGAACCCAACATAGAGTGAGCCTTCTAAAATAGTTAGGATCTCGATAAAGAGTTAGTATCAGTTGATACTAGTATTTATCAAGGCAGTTAATCGGTGAATCGGCAGTGCTAAAGATTAACATATTGTAACCATTACTGTTTAGCACTATTTATCAAAGTTGTATATTTGTTTATTCGCATGGTGCATCTATTATAATATTATTTCAATAAAAACTATCTATTGTTGGTTTACTCTGTTTAAAGTATGTAAACAAACAATAGTAACTCTTGCGAATGATCCATCAATTTTGAATATTATTGCATTCATAGCTAAAGGAAAACAACAAATAGTACATAAAATTATGTCTAGATGTATAATTTCTTTTTAATTGTTTCTCAGTCTTTTTGAAATAAAGAGCACTCCGAAACTCCGATCTGGAACCCGATGGAACCCCGATAAGGACAGATAGTGCAAACCTAGCTAAATATATGAAAATAATGTCTCTTAAATCTAGATTATTTATGATATTTCTTCCGTTAAACGATTCATACATTGCACATTTCATGTTTGTTTTAGACTCCTAGAATTTTTTTAGTGCATTTTTTTTACTCATCTCGTCACAAATGTATTCTATCTTTTATATAAGTATCCCAAATCTTGTTATTTGAGCCCTCAAATTACTAAATATTGAGTTATGCAGCCCCTAAGTTAATTTAATTAATAGGAAATAGGAATATTTTGCTAATTTTAATGGAATTTGATTTTTGACAAGTTTGCCCCTTTTCTTTCCTATCCCTTCTATTCTTTCCTTCATTTTGTTTCTTTTTCTAATGGATTTGCTCTCATTTTGAAACCCTCATTGTACACATGTTTCATGACCATTCCTTTCTCTTCAAAATATGATCTTTTGAAGTGGGTCACCATTTTTTTTGACAAATATACAATGGTATTATTATTAAAGAAATATATAAGAGATATATATAAGAATTAGGTTATATAGCCCAAAAAGAATGCTAAGAGTAATTATAGAGTATAAGAATCAAGAGGATAAGAATATGTACATGTGTCATTCTTGGACTTATGATAAATAAAGATTTTGAACTTATGACATATAAGACACCCAGAGCACTTGAATTACATCTTACCAACTAAGATCTTTATATGTATATACCTTGAAGCCTAAGAATTTACTAACCCAATTTAGGATACACATACATATTCATAAGTATAACTTTGTAATTAGGTTGTTTTATATAAATGTAGGATTTTGGTAGGTTAGGAAGTGTTTGAACAAAATTTGGTTTTACACAAATGAATACTCTCAAGCCTTAGAGGAGTAGGATCCTAATTAATTATATTAATACTTTGAATTTCAAATTCCAAAATGATACCAAATTCACCATCTTTCCTAATAAATTAGTTAGAGTCAAGTATATATATTTTCCATTCTTTTATAATAACCAATAAATATCTTATGAATATTATTTTAGTAAAGTTTTCTTAAAATTGCATGATATTGATAATTATATTTAGATTTAATAACCAATTTTAGAATTATAAGTTGAATTTTAGTAATAACCTATAGAACTAAACTTCTTATATATTCATGCTAATTTACTGATTTTGAAATCTTAGAGTATTGCAACAAGTTAAATATTCTTAGTAACATAAAGTGAAATTAGGAGTACATTATCTTATGTATAGCATTTCATCCTAGAATCTTAATATCAATATCTGACAAATGTATCATTTATAATTCCATGATATATGCAATGATTGATCAATCTATAAAAATGAGATTAGATTAGTTATACTTCTTATTTCTTAAAAATTGTTCTTATCATTTTTTTTGGAATAACAAAAAATAGATGACATATATGCCAACTAAATTGCTAAGGTAAGAAAGAAATATCTCTATTTTGGATTAAATTATATACATAACTGTGTGAGATTTTTTGTGTTGAGATGTTCCACCGAAGGGGTAGGATACCCAGGGGAATGCTACGGAGGGTTGCTCCGGGTCTATAGTTTTGAATTGTCAAAAATTTTGGAGGTCGAAATAGAAAAGAGATTTTGCCAATTTTTTTAAAAAAATTTGGAGGTTAACCAAATTTTCGAAATTCAATAATTATCGTTAAAACTAAACCATAAATTTTCGTATTTCATAATACTCTAAGATTCGTAACGAGATACATACTTGAATCAAAGCAGAGATAATACAAGATAATATAATATAATGATTGTAGCACTAGTTTAGTGCATTGGACGGGGAGAACAACTTGAATTCCATGTCATGCACAAGGTTAGTCGACAATCTTCTGTATTTAATTTAGAGGTAAATTTTGGTTTTCGTACAGGTAGTTTCAAAGTTCCTACTATGTCATGCACACATTATATAAATTATCAATGCCTTAACAAAGTTATAAATTTCTTAAAGTATCCATATTTGTCCAAAATTCATGAAAAAACCATAATAGAATGGTGGTGTAGCACACATGATACCAAGTGCTTACGCCATGCCAGTGACGTGGACACACATAGAACCAAATATTGCCAACTGGGTACATGCGAATAGATCTAGACTGGTTGAGTTATATATATATAAGTAATTCAAATATTGAGGGGAAAAATGGTTTGTTAAATATTTTTAAGTTTTTATACAACTCTGCCACTTGTGTGACTCCCCAAGTGGCAACACTTGATGACACGTAATTTTATATCATCCCTGGAAGCAGGGATACTCCAAAATTTAGGAACATGTCGTGTTGGACGTGTATTGGACATGTATTGGACACTTTATGGATACTCCAAAACATACTAGGACGTAACAAAATAGGGGTCTTGTCTATTTTGTATTCTCCTTACCTTGTTGTGTCGCATCTGTGGCCGTGCAACATAGATGTCACCATTCTCTTACTTTTTTTTCTAAAGGGTTTTGGACTGCTCAGTGACATTCTAAAGAATATTTAACATTGGGTGTGACATTGTAAGTTGTTATACTCCATGTAAGACATTTAAAGCAATATAAATTTTATACTGAAACCATATTTTACCCTTAACTCAATTGTTTGTTTAGACCTTTTCATATGCTTATTTACATGCATTTTATCACTTCACCTGTAAGATCTTGAGAGAGGCAAGAATAATTGGAAGTTAAAACCGTTATAGAGAAGATGACTTTAAAAATTGCTACATATATGGTGAAGAGTTAGTATCAGTTGATAATAGTTAAGATATAAGTAGGATTTTTGACCTGGGGTTAGGGTTAGGGTTTATACTAGTATCAGTTGATACTAGTATCATTTGATAATAGTTAAGATATAAATTTAAATAATATTTAATATTAGATAATATATTTATATCTGTTATCAATTATATTATTTGTTTTCATCTATCTTACCAGATGGCACCCATGACCCGAGCACGTGCACGTCGCTTGAGAGAGACACCTCCTACTGTTAAGGAGGAAGTGATGCCTTCTACCGTTAAGGAGGAAGTGATGTCTCCTACTGTTAAGCAGTAAGAGATACCACCTGCTGTATCTTAGACCGGGAGTCCCAGTCACCCAGCACCTATAGCGGCTGTATCTCAGACGGGGAGTTCCAGTAACTCAACACCTATAGACGATGTTTATGCACAGTATCTGAGGGACTGGTACGTGCTCCAGCGTAGTAGATATCCTCGAGATTGATACTGTGATGTTTCATATACTTTTATTGTGGTTATTGTGTGATTGTGATACTTATATATTTGTGTGACTGTGATACTTATATATTACGTAATTTATGTGACTGTGATACTTATATATAGATGCTTTTTGTGTTATTGAAAATTCAATGGAGGGTTACTTCAGGTGTGTCTATAATATTTGTGTGTATTGTATGACTGTGATACTTTTTATTCATATTAAATGATGTTAATTTATCGATGTTGTGTGTTCCACCAAAGGGGTCAACGAACCCAAAGAATTCAACAGAGGTTTGCTCCGGGTCTATCTTTAATTAAAAATTCATAAATTACAGGAGATTGGTAATTTTTAACAATTTTTTTATTTTTCAATAAAATTTAGCGACGTTTAGCGACGTTACTATACGTCACTAAAAATATCGCTATATGTCGCTAAACGTTGCTGAATAAGTCGCTAATTAGTGACGTTTAGTGACGTATGAAAATGTCGCTAAATTAGCGACGTTGAGTCGCTAAACGTTACTATTTTTGCGACATATTTAAGTCGCTAAAAAATGTCGGTGTAGCGACGTTTAGCGAGGTTTTTTCTTTCAACGACGTGCTAATTTTTGACTTCAGTATTACGTCGCTAATTACGTCGCTAAATTCTATTAGCGACATTTTTTGGTCATTTAGTGATATTTTTTACGTCGCTAATTTGGCTTTTTTTTGGTGGTGACCAGATCACCATACAAGTAATGCTCCATAGCTTAAGTGCAAATACTACCGCCGCCAACTCCAAATCGTGAGTCGGATAATTTTTCTCGTAATCTCGAAGCTGCCGCGATGCATAAGCTATCACTCTTCCTTGTTGCACCAATACACACCCAAGTCCTTCCTTTGCTTGATGCATCCAATACACTGTAAACCCTCCAGAACCTACTGAAAGCGCGAGAATTGAAGCTGAAATCAATCTCTTCTTCAATTCTTTAAATAATGTCTGGCACCCTGCTAACCAGTCTAACTTATCCTTCTTGTGCGTTAATCGAGTCAGCAGTGCTGAAATTCTTGTAAAGTCTGCTATAAACTTTTTGTAGTATCCTGCCAATCCCAGGAAAGTATGTACTACAGCTACTGTCTTAGGAACTAGCCAACTCTCTATGGCCTCAATCTTCTTTGGATCTACTATGACTCCTGCTCCAGAGATAATATGACCTAAGAATAATACGTAATCCAACCAAAACTTACACTTGTTGAGCTTTGCGTATAACTGGTATTCTCTTAGAATCGGTAAGACCTTCCAAAGATGCCCCCATGCTCATCTCCACTACTAAAATAAACAAGAATATCGTCTATGAAAACCACTAAAACTGATCTAGGTATGGCATAAAAATACGGTTCATCAAATCCATAAATATCGTTGGAGCAGTAGTCAGTCTGAATGGAATAAAAAAAAAATTGTAATGCCTATATCATGACCTAAATGTTATCTTGGGTATGTCTTGCTCCCGAACTCTTACTTGATGATAATGATCAAAGATCGATCTCGGAGAAAACTTTAGTTTTACTCAGTTGATCAAACAAATCATCGATCTTTGGTAATGGATACTTATTCTTCACTGTTACAGCGTTCAACTTTCTATAGTCGATGCATAACCGTAATGACCCATCGTTTTTCTTTACTAGAATCGCTGGCGCTCCCCAAGGTGATCCACTAGCTCGAATAAACTTCTTTGACTTTAGTTCCTCTATATATTGGTATAGTATGTCTAGCTCTGATGGTGCCATTTAATAAACTTTATAAGATATTCTACCCCAAGGATCAATTCTATACAAAACTCAAAGTCTCTTACTGGGGGTAACCCTAGTGGTTCTTTCGGAAAGATGTCTAAGAACTCCTTAACTATCTCAGAGAGTTGTTCTCCTGCTAACACTGTCGCTGCGATCCTCTCTTCATATTGGTATTCTACATATCTGTCGAAAGTGAAACATTATGTGCCCGGGATACTAAATAATACCTTACTCTTATGGAAATCTATCGTAGCATGACTATCTCTCAGCCAGTCCATGTCTAAGATAACGTCAATGTTACCCATAGAAAACTAGATAAACCGTGCTGATAGTGAACTCTTGCACACTACGATCGGACATGCTATACATATTATACTTACTCCTACGAGCCCATTACCAGTTAGTATATTCAACCTCTCTAGCAATGCCTCAAACTCTAATCAAATACGTACTACGAATCATGAAGATACAAATGAATGAGTTACGCCTGAATTAAATAATACTATAGCAGGAAAGGATGCGACAGAAATATTATATGCCACCACGTCGTCCAATGCTAAATCCTCATCCAAAGAGAAGGTAAATGCCTGCCCTTGGCGCTGCTGTGCTCCTCGCTGTTGTCTTCCTTGGTAAAATTATTTTGGCCTCTGCTGGCCCTGCTGCTGGTTCTACTGCTGCTGGTTCTGCTGCTGCTGGTGCATCTTAACGTGCATCAGTAACGGATGCTAAACTAATGGCCTTATTGCTATTGTTGACCCTCTCTGTTAGGCTGCCCCTGGTCCTAGCAGTGCTGGTAACTGTTGGACTAGCCCTCTTGGCCTCTACATCATCGAACAATTGGCAATTTGGTAAATTGGACTACCATACCTCATACACACATTATTGGCTGTCCTACATACATCTCTACTATGGCCTCCCTTGCCACAGTAAGTGCAACCTACCGGTTCTCTCTGGCGTTGTTGTTATTGTTGTTGTTATCTCGGCTGCTGTCGAGCCGGTACTGTCACTATCGAAACTATCGCCCTCCTTGATACTGAATCTTGGATGTGAATGCTAGGTGATGGTGTTGACATCCGAGGTACTCCTCCTCCACTCTGTGCATGAGATCTCTTCTAGCGTCATGTCTTTGCCAATAATCTTTGCATGGTAAGCTCGTGCCTCCGGGCTGCTATCAGTACCTCCTCATAAGTCTATTAGTTGTGCCCCTTTACCAGTTATAAAATCTCCTGGTAAAGTCCTTGCTGGAATCTCATTGCTCTATCTGGCTCTGTAGCCACCATAGTTGGAGCGAATATACTCAACCTGCAAAACTCGACTGCATATCCATCCACCGTTCTATCGGCATGCTTGAGACCGATAAATCTCTGTTGGAGCTCATACTACACTATGAATCCAAAATATTTAGCCCTGAATCAAGCCCTGAAACTATCCCAAGAGATAGGATGCCTCAAGCCAACTTCTACTGATGTCCACCAGTCACGAGCAAGGTCTTAAAGCTGCAATCGAACTTGATCAACTTGTTCATCAGTCGAAACCCTTGCTGCTTCCATAATGACCTCAATATCCTATAAACAGGCATCTACTATGATGGTGTCCTCCATTCCATTAAAGTAACATGGGTTAAGTCAGCAAAATCTAATCGATGCCCCCAAATCAGTCCTTTCTCCTCTTTCCAGGGTCGTTTGCAAACCCTGACTCAACAAGAAATTTTGTTCTTGTTGTTGAAACTGCTGATGTTGTTGTACCGCCACCTAGTGTTGTTGAGTAGCCATTATTCCCTGGAGGATCTCTAGCAATGTTGGGGTATCAAGTACCACTGTTCCACTATTCCAGCTTGTTTATTTTTTGGCTTTATTCGAATTTGACTCTGAATAGGTACTACCTCCAGTTGTTACCCAGGGGAACCCTGTTCTTCCATGCCTGTTGCTCCAGCAACTGAAGAAGCCCTAAAGAAAAGCACAAGAACCATCAAAAATAGGACGGAAAGGATCAAGTAGGCAAGCAGTTTAACAGTTCAAGTGGTGGTATTGAGAAAGATGAAGCAAGATATCAAGGGGGAGAAATTTTGAATGAGACTCCTATGATCATAACACCCTACAAGTATGAAAACACAGACCTGCATAGGCCACCACTAAAACCATGTCACTCCCTAATACCGGATTACGGAGACGGACATGGCTAGCTCTCCCGTACGAGGTACAGAATATCGTACGACGATTATGGCTATAACTAGATAAGGGGGTGCATAATACAAACAAGTTAATTAGGGTCATATAGAATATCTATTATCTCAATTAGTCAAATAAAAATAGTAAACATAGAACATATATAACAAGAAAGTAAGACGTCCCAATCGTCCAGCCACAACATTCAAGAATTCAACTGTACAAAAATGAGAAGGCTGGCAGAGTAACAAGAGTACATAACCATGATCAGCTGCAGTCTTATTAATTATAATCATGTAGGAAACTAAATATCCAGATTCATGGCTAACAAGTAATAGTGGCTAAACGCCCAAAATAAGTAAAATATGAAATAATAAGTAGAAAAAAAGAGCCCCACTCGTTTCCCTCAGTGGCTATCCGCCTGGTGCGTGCAATTATTAAGGGGGAAGTACGCTTGATCCTCGGGTGCTGGCTCTAAACCTGGCCATGTAAAACCAGTGGAGTTAGACCCGAAATAGAAAGTACCACAAAGAAAGCACAAATATAGAAATAAAACCAAGTTTTATATATATATATATATATATATATATATATATATATATATATATATATATATATATATATATATGTGGTTCTATCTCGTAGTTTTGGTTCATAGTCTATCGTGACACAATAATCTAACCGTACAACCAAACAAGGACAAGGGTTAAACCATCATACCATGATAGTCCATGTCCTTAGACTATTTGATAGCAGATACAATACACAAATACGCTCAGTTACATAATCTGCCAATAACTTGTATAGCTTACTACATGGAGTTTGGGTTATCCCAGAGATATTATGTATGTAGGAATCCTCAGATCAAACCAGGTACTAGTAGGGTTAGCCGAGCCACAAATTACCTCATAGCACATAGTAGTATGCACCGGTCCCTCGTAACGCCACCGTGCTAAGATCGTATTGAACACATAGTATCATATAATAGTCGAATATTGTCATCCACTAATGTGGATTTAAACAATATCCATGGGGACTAGCCTGCACACCCCAATTTAGATGACTGGCGGTGGTTAGTTAGGCACGATCTCGAGATTACATTCTCTTCCAATGATCTACAAGTTTAGTTGCCTAGTTAACTGGAATCTCATGGCATGATCATATGGTATTCCCTTTATATGACGTACCATCGTAGGGCCACGCTAGATACGAATCCACTTTGTCACTTGATAGTTCAATTTGGATTTACTCCAGCGTGATGCAATAATCAACAGATCCTAGCCATGCTTGGTCATTGACTAACCTTCATGTCCATATTGGATATTGAGTCATATCATATGTCATGTAGCGCATAGGTATACCACAATAAATACGTAATATAAACCAGTAGGAACACTTAGCACGTAGGAACATACAGCACGTAGTTAGTGTATCAGTACGGATACAAGTGGTCGGGTCATGACACATAAATGGGTCTAATACTTTTGTGGTCATCAAAGTCACACATACAACTCATAAAGTCCAAAGGAGCATTCAACCAAAACTTGTCCAATAAAATATGTGCAAGGGGTCGCATGCACACAGAAGGATCAAGGATGCATGAGAAGTTAGGCCACATAATAATCCTGGCATGGAGTCATGCTGCATGGAGTCAGGGCTAAAGTCTACTCCTTAGGATAAGTGACGAAGCGACGGAAAATAAATAAAGTGTCAATAATATGACATAAGGTGTGATATAAAATAAAGTATAATGTGACATAAAGTATGTCAGGAAGAAAAGACAAAACCATAGGAAGATGTGCCACAATTTTAGAGTCATACGTCCAAGGATAGTGGTCGCATACTCTGCTTGCCACATAAGTGTCGGTGCCGCATGGAGTATTTGCACTTAGCAAAATTCTTATTAGTTCAGCGACTGAACACAAATGTTCAAGGAAACTTGTGTAATGGCAGTCATGCGTCCAAAAGATGGACTCATGTTGGTCAATATACGGCAAAAGCTCTGGCCGCATAACCCTCTCAGGCCGCATATCACTCTCACCCGCATAGCTCGCTGGCTGCATGAAGACTTCATCTTCTCCAACAGCAGGTTCGGCCATGGCAGAAAAGCTCCAAAATTTGAAATTATTTTCTTCATAAAAACTATATTTTAACTCCAAATTAAGTGAACCAAAAGCCAAAATGTTCGAAATAAAGTGGAGCATCCTTCCCAAAAATTATTTTTTAAAATACTATATTTTAGTAGATCAAAACCACCAAAAACTCAAAAAACCTATGAAACCCTAAGTTAGAAAAGTAGATCTATGGAACGACTAATAAAATGTAAGGAAAGAATAAGAAACAAAAATTAAAAGTAGATATATCCATCAACCAATAAAACCCTAAGTTAGAAAAGTAGATCTATCCATCAAAATCGAGAACTCCAAGTATTAAAAGTGGTCAGAATTATCATAAGCATAGAATAGACTAATAAAATGCAAAGAAAGAATAAAAAATTAAAATTAAAAGGTTTTTCCATGTAGTGCAAGGTGTACTTGCCTAGAAATAAAAGAAAGAGATAAAATAAAGAATGAAGGAAGAGAGAGAAATAAGTTAGCTTATATAGCTAGGGTTTGAGGTTTAGATCGTAGGTTTAAATTCATGAATAAGCTAACCCACAAATAAACCATGAACCATGCTAAACCAAAGAATGGGTCTAGTCTCTATGCATGCAACCTAATGATCATGTGAGCAAAAAATACTCTAAGCAAAAATAAATACAAGCAAGAAATAAATAAATATATCCCAAAATATGTATTTCGGGAATGGAAAGTGACAATACTAAATCTATCACCCGTTACAACAAAGAGAAGACAATCACTACCAATCTGGTGTCTCTTCAATTTGCAACTTTCCAGCATAAGAAGTCTAGAACGGCATCGTCCCAATACTTTAAGCTACGATAGAAGTGATAAATTTTCTGCCGCCTAGAAGTCAAACAGAGAAATTAGTGCCTCTTACCTCAGATTATGGCAAGATTATGTGAATTCATCTTGACCTGCTGTCAGATTGGGACCAGGGAGCAATATCTTCCATTTATAAATCTAAAAAGGATAAGAAGAATAAATCATGCAATATGATTTCGTCGGATCCTCATTCAGAATGAGATTAGGATAAACATCAAAAAGATTTATCTCTCGAGATCAGATTTTAAAATCTGAACATTACCCCCACCAAGCTCTACTCGCAAGCTTCGCTTGACGTACTGGCAATGGTCCATGAATGGCAGCGTTCCGCTATATAGGGCACAATAAATCTTCAGTGCTTATGAAGGTGTTTCTAAATAAATTCCTCATCCTTCTTCTGCAACCATTAGAGCATGGACCTTAACTCAGGTGCTTGAGGAGGATCACCGCCAATTTTATCAATACAGCCAATAATCTATACGCTTGATGCAAAATATGGAAAATAATTTTCAGAAAGCTGAAGGTTTAAACTTTCACAAGGGATGACGTATTCCTCTACAACTACGAGGATAGTCCAATAAATCCTATAGTGGATTGGGCTATAACGAGACCAGCCCACAGACTCGCTGTAATAAGGGGCATGATAAAAAGAAACTCAAGTCCTATAACATGGTACTTCTTTCTCCGATATCCGAAGAAGAAGAGATGACTGGTACCAGGTACTGGAAATATTATCATAAAACTTATGAATCAGTCCCAAAAAATTATGCCGACTATGTGGAAGATAAAGAAATTATATATTTCATGAATAAATAAGGCACTACTTCATACTACGTTGATGTTGAACCCTTTGCTGAAAAAATTCTTAGAGGCTCTTTACCTCTACGAACCTCTATGTCTATACCCTTGGCATCTCCATTCCAATATGGTTTGTCATATGAACTATATGAGGAGCCATACTTTATAGTCCCAGCAAGACAGGACAAGCAACGTCAGATAATTTTTGGCAAAGCTAGAAATAAAAGAGTCATGCAGAATAATGGTTCCAACGAGGATATAGGAAAGATACAACGTTATCGTTAAAGCAAAACAGCTAATAACATCATACAAGGGATGGGCTACAACTTAAAATCTGACTTGGGACTAAATTAGAAAAAAGGCAGACGGACTCCTATACGTCACATCTCTCCTAAAGGCAAGCCAAAAATATACTACCAACGAACTAGTCGTGGTTTGGGATATGTTATACCACCAACAAGTCCTGAAAGTTCAGAATCAAAAAAAGGGACGCATTCTCATTCTTCTGACTTGTCATTATAGGATTCTGATAAAAGCATATGTGACGTATTCAAACAGACTTCTCTGTAAATATGGTGTCAACTGCCCCAAATGAGGAAGACATTAAACTATTAGAACCATTCAAAAATGATCCATGGGCACAACAAATGGATATTCAATGGGAGCTTCAGTTTGAGCAATGTGAACCACCTACAGAAGATAAAATAGTCCAAATTGATGTAGAAAAAGAATCTTCTACAAGACCAATCTTTATTAGCAAAAGTCTTCCTGAAGAAGATCAACACGCTTCACTCCAACTAATAAAGGAGTATATCGATGTCTTTGCCTAGAGTAATGAAGATATGCAATATCCATACACAGGCTCAATATTTTTCCAAATGCTAAACCGGTGAAACAGCAACAACGGCGGTTACGTCCGGATATGATGGATGCAATTGAAGAAGAAGTCAAAAAACTCATATAGATTGTACAATTTTCTAAAAATAAACTCAACAAGCAGAAGAATTGCGCACTTTTTACTTGTTTCTATCACGACCTGTATCCAGATATTTGGGTACGAGTACGTGGTTACGCCCAGCCTACACCACAGAATCGATAGTAAAATGATGTCTGGGTTATTTCTAACTATCTAACATCTTAATAATGTAATATGGTACCTGTTTATGATAATAAACGGGAAAAGATTGATAATATGAAAAATGAGGTCTTATATGAAAACCCGCCCTTCTTTTATGTTTACAAACAACAAGATTATACAAATTTAATCCTACACGAGGATATCTAAGTACAATTTATTTAATCTGGATGAATATTGCTATAGGTATCTGATCTGCAGTCGATCACTTTAGCCCTTGGACCACACGATGTTAAAGAAATACCGTGGAAGACAGGTAGTAGCTTCGAAGGTTGCTAAAGAGGGTGGATGCCCGATGCCAAATTCATCGATCCCTTCTCTTTGCCTGAGCTCTGGATTCTCCTCTCTCTCTCTCTCTCTCTCTCTCTCTCTCTCTCTCTCTCTCTCTCTCGACCGTTGGATCTGGTACTGGATCTCTTGAACAGTTTTCAGACCTAACTTCTTCGACCCTCTAATTTGTCGACCTTGTCCTCTGTTGATAGAGGTCTCTATTTATAGAGTTTTAGTGACAGTGACCACTCAGTCGGTGTAAAAATCGAGTAGTGGAAAGTACAGCACCCTTTTACACAACGGTTAAAATAACCAATGCCTGCGTATAGATGATCTTTTGAATGAGCGTGTGACGCGGGTCCAACTAAGGGACAAAACGCGTATAACTGCTTCGAAGATCATGGCATAGAAGCCATGTAGATAGGTATCCCTTGTGTAGAAGAGGTTGGCATAGAAGTCAATGTCTGTCACTGTGGCATAGAAGCCAAATAGTTATCAAACCGGCATAGAAGCCGAATAGGCGTAGAAGCCGAGTAGGCGTGGAAGCCGAGTGGGCGTAGAAGCCGAGTGGTCATAGAGGCCGAGTAGGCACAGAAGGCCGAATGGGCGTAGAAGTCGAGCAGGCACCGAAGTTGAATAGGCGTAGAAGCCGCTGCGTAACGTGCCAGAGTGATGATGTGGACGTCTTAGCCAGAATTACGGCTCTTGGAGATAATCATATCTCTTGCACTAAATACAGAGATCTGCCCCCATCCTGTGCATTAAATGCAGATGCTTGTCTTTAAGATTTTCTATCATTCTGCGCATTAAATGCAGATACGCACCTTGAATCCTGTGCGAAGAGTAACCGCTGACGTGGCAGTCTGTTTGTCTTCTGCGGAGCGTAAGGAGCTCATGTTTGCCTGTGTAAAACTAGACGACGTATTCCCTTGTATGCGTAGGAGTAGCTCATGCAAAGGGGATGTCACTAAATGACGGTTCGGTGACATTTAATCAAATCTCCTGCATTAAATATGGAGATTTGCCATCATCCTGCGCATTAAATGCAGAGGCGTGTTTTGAAGGTCTGCCACCCTTCTATGCATCAAACGCAGAGACGTGCCTCAGGCATCTGTCATTATTCGACGCATTAAATGCAGAGACGTGCCTTGAGGGCCTGTCACCACCCTGTGCATTAAATGCAGAGACGCGCCTCGAGTCCCATACGGAGTGCATCTTTTAACGTGGCAGGCGGTTTGTCTTCCGCGGAGCGTAAGGAGCTCTCATCTGCCTGTGTAAAACTAGGCAGTGTATTCCTCTGTGTACGTAAAAATGGTTTACGCAAGGGAAAGGGTAGTAAATGACAGCCTGGGTTGCAGTGCCGCGCCATCATTATAGCCGTCGCCTGGGTAGTCGAGCAGTATCCCTTTGTCAGAAGTCGAGACGTCAGGTTCATTGCAGGATCTGACAGGTTCATTGCAGGATTTGACAGGTTCACTTCAGAGAATATGAAGCGTCCCTCATACGCTTTAATGCTGGATTGAAAGAGGATGAGTTTTACGTCATAAAGGCGATGAAGCACCCTATTTACGCTGAAGCAGCCTGGATATACTGCCCTACGCGGATGGTCCTTGAACCTATATTTTACGCTATGCTCGGCGGAGAAGCTCCGTTTGTATGTTGAAGGCTCTGAAGTCCTCTGTTCATGCTGCTTTGTATCAATATGCTGCGTAGAGCTATCCAGCGTATTTTTTATGCTTCTACAATGTCACGCCCCAGTCCCAAAATACGTAGGACCAGGAATACGTGACACGCCAGCTACGTATTCGACCAGACTCTGGTCTGACTCGAATACGTATAAGCTGTAATATAAAGGGCACTATCAAGAATTTTCCATAAATGTAAACCTCTATGTCTCAATCCATAGTGTACATCAGTATACAAGAAAGAGCTAAATGTGCTAAGGTCGGCCGCCCAATAACACACTAACTCGAATAGACTCGAGAAGAAGTATGAGTCTACAAAACTAGGTTACAACAGCAGATGAAATAAACAATATAAAATAACCATAATGCCGGTAGATATAATATGAGTACCTGGTACCATGCTCGCAAGATATGCCACTCCATCAGTATCTCCAAGTGCTCCGTAATCGTCTATGCTGCAAAACTGGCAGGGAACCAAGTCCTCAGAGGGACGTAACAAGGTACAGAAATATAATATGCCAAGTAAACAGAAAGTACAAGTGCATGACAGGGTACTCTATCATAACCAACTAGTGTGACACAGTTTAAAGACAATGTTCGACGCGTGGGCTTTCTAAAATAAAATCGTAGCTCCGAACACAGAGACACACGGGTCGTACCGTAGCTCCGAGCACAGAGACACACGGGTGTTACCACTACACTATAAAACAGGATCACTACATATACATATATAAGCGTATGCAGAGTAGCCCAAACGTCTAGTAACTGTCTTCCCCTTCCCAAGCGGTCAACGATTATGCGTTGAACCTGAACCTCTAACTACAGTCTCGACACAAGGAAAATAACTCAACAGATGCGACCCTAAGGTCGTCCCAGTCTCTGGTCATGATGTCAGTATCAGAATACATGAATCTGGCACGATCACAGTGTATGATTGTCCTGGGGTATCGATGTACTCTGGTACGTGCATCGAGGTGCTATGAAGCATCAGTAATTATTCTAAGACGTTAAGTCGAAAGACAACACCCGGTTGTGAACCAGACACGGAATATCGTACATCAACGTAAACACGCACACAATATATAATAAGAATAACAATATCTGTAAACTGAAATACTGGGTGGCAAGGTACACTTGCCTGCGTGCGGCTGCTGATGACGGGGATCCGGTACCGCGTCCAAGTCCTCAGGTCCCATAGTACCTAGTGAAGAGATAGAAACCAGAATTACTAATTTACTTAAGACAGACAGGTGTGCTACACACATCTACACCTAAGCTCAGTCTCAAAAATTATCTAATATTTTACCGTCCTTAATTCTTTGTCTCGTGATCCGATATAATACCCATTCCGAAATAATTCACCTGCTCCCCATGTCCATCACCCTTTTAATTATTAATTTATTTTGCGTCTAAGCTTTAAACAACTAAACCACAATAACAAATGCATGTTTAATAATTTGGACATCCGTCACATTTGGCATTAACACCCACCCTCATTTGCATGTATTATATAACCTCAATAAATCTCTATTTTAACCGCAAATACTTGATTTTAATATTTATTTATCAACCATGCATATTATCCATAACCTTTATTTGTATTCAAACCCTAATTCTACATTAAACCCATAAGTAAATGCCTCCAACACATACTACAAATCATATTTTCCAAGTTCTTTTTAAATCTTAATCCATCATCAACATGTCCTATTAATGAAACTTTCATACTACATCCACATGAGAACCCATAGGTGAAACCCTAGCTAATACTAACCCATCTCCAAATATATAAATAACAACCCATTATATTTGATATGTAATAATCTGGAATTAAGAACAAGAGAGGGAGAGTGAACCTCAACGAGGTCGTCGACCGAGGTTGGCCGGAGAATAGCGAGTCCGTAGAGTGGTGGTGGTGATCGGCTAAGGTGGTGGTGGAGATGATGCAACTAGGGTGGCCGGACGGAAAATTACGGGGTCGGCGGAATGCTGGCCGGCCGGGAACAGTCAGCGTCGAGTGCTGTGCACCGCGAGGGGGTCGGCTGACCGACCGGGACGCGGGTCAGTCCACACGGGGAGGACTGGCGGTCAGGCTGTTCACTGTGCGGGGGGGCTGCTCCGGTCTGGAGGAGACCGGTCGGCCGGGGTGCAGCAGAGGTGCTCGGCGGGGTGGTTTGAGTGGGGTCGGATCGACGGCGCCGGCGGGGACGCACGTGAGCGGGGGTGCAGCCGGCTGAAGCTGCTGTAGAGCGGGGACGCACGCGGCTGGGAATGGCTACAGCGGAGGGTGGCCGGCATGGGGTGGCGGCCGTCGGCCGGAGTTGGTGGTCGGCGGCCGGTCGATTTTCTTCAGGGAGAGGGTGAGTGGTAAAACAAGGGAGGAAGAAGAATAAGAATGGAGGAAGAAGAGTGGGTTCTCCTTTGCATGAAGGAATTAAATGAAGGAGGAGAGAGAGAGAGAGATTTTTGGGATTAGGGCCGGTAGGTTTGGTTGAGGGTGGGGTGTAGGAGCCACTTTATAGGGGAGTGTGTTGGGGATTGAAGGGTTGGGATCCATCCATTCAAAATGGATGGATGAGATTTAACATGAATAGGAGAGGGGTTTTTTCATGTAAGGAATAGGTGTATGAGAATGGGACCCTATATTGGGACCCTCTCACTTATTCATGTCCAATAGGAGGTTGCCACACAATTTGATAATTGCGACTTAGCCCCCGTAAATTCGGGAAATTGCATGGACACATAAAATGACGCAAAAATTGCGGAGAAAAATATATTTAAAAATTGTCATGGTGAGGGGGTGTTGCGCGTTAGGCGCGGGCCTATTTAGAAGAACATTGGAATTAATTTAGGATTAAAATAGAATTTACAAAGTTGGTAATCCCGATTTAAATAGAGATAACGTGTCCCGCGAATTTAATTTAATTGGGGCCCGTGGGGTCAAAATCCGGAAATAACGCAAAGGCCAAAAATGGTGGGGGCTTGGAGTCAGTCTTGGACCCTTTAGTTGGTCCGGCTCAACGGGTTAAATTGGTATCCCAAAATTGAGGGTAATGACACAGGTGTCCGACACAGAATTAAATATGGGTTACGATTTTTGGAATGTTGCGCAATTAATTTAGAGCACCAAAAAATTGATTTTAACAGTCAGAAAAGTCTGGTGCCTAATCTGGCGAGTTAAATCGGAAGTACAATAATTGTACGGAATTTATGGGCTGATAATAGGCTACGAATAACTAGACAAAGATAGGGCGCGCCAAGGGTTTTCATTAATCGGATTAAAATTCCAGATAAATTTTCTCTACTCTAAACCTCAACATCTGCCATCAAAATTTTCCCAAACCACTCTAACTTTCTACAGAATAAATCGAGGGGGTTTACATTCTTCCCAACTTAGAAAAATTTTGTCCCCGAAATTAAAAGTAAAGCACGATAATATCTAACAGAATTTTAAAACAAACCAGTAATCAATGTCGTACGTAAATTCGTACCTTGCTCCTCAAATAAGTACGAGAATTACTGTCAAATAGAATCCTCGTGCTCCCAAGTAGACTGGCCTGGGGAATGGTGCTTCCATGCCACTCTGACCAGTCGAATCGTCTGCCCTCTCAAAGTCTTCTCGCTGCGATCGAGGATCTCAACTGGCTGCTCTACGTAAGACAGACTAGGCCCGACTGTAATCTCCGAATGATCAAGCACGTGGCTAGGGTCTGCGACATATCTCCTCAACTGCGATACATAAAATACGTCATGTACTCCCTCTAATGATGGAGGTAATGCCAGACGGTACGCCACTTCGCCAACTCGTTCTAAAATATCAAAAGGTCCGATATACCTCGGACTCAGCTTGCCTCTGCCTCCGAATCTGATGATACTACGAGTGGGCGATATCCTTAAAAATATGTGGTCACCCTCCTTGAACTCCAATGGTCTGCGGTACGCATCTGTCCAGTATTTCTGTCTGTCCTGTGCTGCGCGCAGGTGGCTCTGAATCTGCTTGACCTTCTCCACTGTCTGTGTCACCAACTCTGGACCAAGTATCTGACGCTCTCCCACGTTACTCTAACAAACTGGCGACCTGCATTTCCTACCGTACAGTACCTCATAAGGTGCCATCTGTATGCTGGCCTGGTAACTGTTATTGTAGGAGAATTCCACCAAGTGTAGATGGTTCTCCCAAGATCCTCCAAAATCAATCATGCACGCTCTCAACATATCCTCTAATATTTTTATCGTGTGCTCTGACTGTCCATAAGTCTGTGGATGATACGCAGTGCTGAACTTGAGTCGAGTTCCTAGGCTCTCCTGTATACTCTATCAAAAATGTGACGTGAATCTGGAATCACGATCCGATACGATGCTGACAGGCACTCCATGTAATCGTACTATCTGTCTCATATACATGTCAGCTAGTATCTCTGTGGATTGCCCAACTCTGAAGGGTAAGAAATGTGCAGACTTGGTGAGTCTGTTTACGACAACCCAAACTGCATCCTTCTCGCTAGGGCTCAACGGGAATCCTGCGATGAAGTCTATGGTGATGTGTTCCCACTTTCACTCGGGAATAGGATGCAACTGCAATAGTCCTGCAGTCCTCTGATGTTCAGCCTTGACTTGCTGACAAACTAAATATTTTGTCATGAATCTTGCAATTTCTCTCTTTATCCCATACTACCAGTAATGTTGCCTCGAATCTCGGTACATCTTCGTACCCCCGGGATGAATAGAATAATCGAGCCATGAGCCTCGGTCATTAACTCTTGGCGTAGCTTGCCACTCGGAACGTATAGGCGATCTCCACACTTCAATGTTCCATCTTCCTGAATCTTGAATTCCGTTTGCATGTCGGCCTCTGTCCTTTCTCACAGTCGTCTAAATCTCGTGTCCGTAGGCAATGCTCCTTGATCCTCTCAACCAAAGTAGACTGACCTCAAGACTGGCCATCTGTCCATCCATGCCTGGCAATACAATCTCAATCCTGAGTTCCTAAAAATCCTCTAACAACTGGCGATGAGTCATAAACTACATTCGTCTTGTCAGAGTGGTTCTGCAACTCGATATTATAATCTGTCATCAACTCTAGCCAGCATCTCTGCCTCATATTGAGCTCCTTCTGCGTGTATACGTACTTCAGGCTTTTATGATCTGTATAAATCTCAACACGCTCACCATAAAGGTAATGTCTCCATAGTTTTAGTGCAAATATCACTACAGCTAGCTCCAAGTCATGCGCCGGATAGTTCTTCTCATGAACTCTCAGCTGTCTCGATGCGTAGGCTATCACCTTGCCGTGTTGCATCAGCACACATCCCAATTCGCTCCCTGACGCATCACTATACACTACAAATCCTCCTGATCCTGAAGGTAGTGTCAAAATTGGTGTTGATGTCAGACGCTTCTTCAGCTCATCGAAAGCCGCCTGACACTCGTCGGTCCAGATAAACTCTTATCCTTTACGCATCAGTCGCGTCATAGGTGCCGCTATCCTCAAAAAGTTTTCCACGAACCTCCGATAATATCCGGCAAGTCCGAGGAAGCTCCTAATCTCCGTAACTGGTGTAGGGGTAGGCCAGGTCTCTACTGCAGCTATCTTCTCCGGGTCAACTGATAGTCCATCTCCGGTGATTACGTGTCCCAGAAATAGTACTCTATCCAAGCAGAACTCATATTTGTTGAGTTTGGCGTATAGCCTCTCATGTCTCAGCGTCTCCAACACGATCTTGAGATGTCTCTCATGCTCCTCCTGGCTCTTGGAATATATTAGGATATCGTCTATAAATACCACTACGAACTTATCCAAGTACTGGTGGAAGACATTGTTCATCAAACACATAAATACTGCTGGCGCGTTGGTTAAAACAACATGACTAGAAACTCACAGTGTCCGTACTTCGTCCGAAGAACCATCTTCGGAATATCCTCTATCTGTACCTTGATATGGTGATAACTGGTTCTGAGATTGATCTTCAAAATATATATGTGCCACTTAGCTGATTCAAACAAATCATCGATGATCGGCAGTGGATACTTATTTTTTATCGTTACAGTATTTAGCGTCCTATAATCGATACACAAGCATACCGTCCCGTCCTTCTTTGGTACAAACAGAATGGGTGCTCCCCATGGAGATACACTAGCCCGACTAAAACTTTTGTCCAAGTATTCCTCTACTTTGGACCTTCAACTCAACCAACTCTTTCGGTGTTAGTCTGAAGACGGGAAAATAATTGGCTCCACTCTTGGAGTCAATTCTATAACAAATTTTATCTCTCTGTCAAGTGGCAGGCCGGAAAGATTATCTAGAATCACATTCTCAAACTCTGATATAACATGGTGGTATACTAGTTCACCTCCTGCATTGTAATACCCCTATGGTAGATGGGCACCATACTCCTGGGTTTTCTAAACTCAACTCAGGGTAGCCTGGTGGTCTAAAAATATAATGCACTACGTCGACAATCTAGTATCGCGTGGTATTGGCTCAATCAACTCATGTTAGGACGGTGTCATCGTCCAGACTTAACCTCAAAATAATTTCTCATGTTCTGTTTACCACACTAATCCTCCAAAAAAAAATTATTTCTGCATAATGAAAAAAAAAAATTTCTTCTCCACAAATTTTCCCTAAAAATTTTTATTCCTCGAGTTTCTTCTTTTCGTTATTTATCTCTCCAAGTCTCATAGTACAATAATGGTATCACTCAAGCACATACTAAAATTTCTGGTATTAGATCATCATCTTCCAAGTGAGAGCTTGAAATTTTATCTCCTCTAGTCAGTAATATCATCCCTGGTATTGCTATCATATACAACCACTAGTTTTCAACATCAGGCTATGTATTTCCATAAATTATTCTAGGTCATAATCAACAATCCTTCCAGCTCTCAGTACTTCCAAGATTACTGTTACCTCAAGCACGGGTAGGGTACTAGTGGGTCCAACTCTCTTGCCAACTTTCTATACTAGATCCAGAATCCAAAGAATCCATCAATCTATCCTGATAAGGTAACAATTTTCTCCGAGAAAGGTATACGAATTCTGTCTTTCATCGTCTGGTCTTCGATCTTCTTCTGGAGGAAAATCTTCAGTCACAAGCATTCGTCTCCCCGAACAATAGGGGATGAGAAACAAGGATAGCGATATTGACGAAGATTGAACGAATGCAAAGTAGAAGTCCAAGGGCGATAATCACATACAAAGAGAATTTAAAATCGATTATGGATTGAGATCATATTCAACAATCATAACATATATTCCTAATTTGCAAGCTCGCTTGGCACAGTCAGGTGACCAAGACGAATTAAATCGGACCTGCATGGGCCACCACAAAAATATGTCATGCCCCAGTCCCAAAATACGTAGGACCAGAAATACGTGACACGCCAGCTACGCATTCGACCAGACTCTGGTCTGACTCGAATACGTATAAGCTGTAATATAAAGGGCACTATCTAGAATTTTTCATAAATATAAACCTCTATGTCTCAATCCACAATGTACATCAGTATACAAGAAAGAGCTAAATGTGCTAAGGTCGGCCGCCCAATAACACACTAACTCGAATAAACTCGAGAAGAAGTATGAGTCTACAAAATTAGGCTACAACAGCAGATAAAACAAATAATATAAAATAACCATAATGCCGGTAGATATAATGTGAATACCTGGTACCATGCTTGCAAGATATGCCACTCCATCAGTATCTCCAAGTGCTCCGTAATCGTCTATGCTGCAAAACTGGCAGGGAACCAGTTCCTCAGAGGGACGTAACAAGGTACAGAAATATAACATGCCAAGTAAACAGAAAGTACAAGTGCACGACAGGGTACTCTATCATAACCAACTAGTATGACACAGTTTAAAGACAATGTTCGACGCGTGGGCTTTCTAAAATAAAACCGCAGCTCCGAACACAGAGACACACGGGTCGTACCGTAGCTCCGAGCACAGAGACACACGGGTGTTACCACTACACTATGAAACAGGATCACTACATATACATATATAAGCGCATGCAGAGTAGCCCAAACGTCTAGTAACTGTCTTTCCCTTCCCAAGCGGTCAACGATTGTGCGTTGAACCTGAACCTCTAACTACAGTCTCGACACAAGAAAAATAACTCAACAGACGCGACCCTAAGGTCGTCCCAGTCTTTGGTCATGATATCAGTATTAGGATACAGAAATCTGGCACGATCACAGTGTATGAGTGTCCTGGGGTATCGATGTACACTGGTACGTGCATCGAGGTGCTATGAAGCATCAGTAATTATTCTAAGACGTTAAGTCGAAAGACAATACCCAGTTGTGAACCAGAGACGGAATATCGTACATCAACGTAAACACGCACACAATGTATAATAAGAATAATAATATCTGTAAACTAAAATACTGGGGGGCAAGGTATACTTGCCTGCGTGCGGCTGCTGATGACGGGGATCCGGTAACGCGTCCAAGTCCTCAGGTCCCGTAGTACCTAGTAAAGAGATAGAAACCATAATTACTAATTTACTTAAGACAGACAGGTGTGCTACACACATCTACACCTAAGCTCAGTCTCAAAAAATATCTAATATTTTACCGTCCTCAATTCTTTGTCTCGTGATCCGATATAATACCCATTCCGAAATAATTCACCTGCTCCCCATGTCCATCACCCTTTTAATTATCAATTTATTTTTTGTCTAAGCTTTAAACAACTAAACCATAATAACAAATGCATGTTTAATAATTTGGACATCCGTTACATTTGGCATTAACACCCACCCTCATTTGCATGTATTACATAACCTCAATAAATCCCTATTTTAACCGTAAATACTTGATTTTAATATTTACTTATCAACCATGCATATTATCCATAACCTCTATTTGGATTCAAACCCTAATTCTACATTAAACCCATAAGTAAATGCCTCCAACACATACTACAAATCATATTTTCCAAGTCCTTTTTAAATCTTAATCCATCATCAACATGTCCTATTAATGAAACTTTCATACTACATCCACATGAGAACCCATAGGTGAAACCCTAGCTAATACTAACCCATCTCCATATATATAAATAACAACCCATAATATTTGATATGTAATAATCTGGAATTAAAAACAAGAGAGGAAGAGTGAACCTCAACAAGGTCGTCGACCGAGGTTGGCCGGAGAATAGCGAGTCCGTAGAGTGGTGGTGGTGATCGGCAAAGGTGGTGGTGGAGATGATGCAACTAGGGTGGCCGGACGGAAAACTGCGGGGTCGGCGGAATGCTGGCCGGTCGGGAACAGTCAGCGTCGAGTGCTGTGCACCGCGAGGGGGTCGGCTGACCGACCGGGACGCGGGTCAGTCCACGCGGGGAGGACTGGCGGTCGGGCTGTTAACTGTGCGGGGGGGCTGCTCCTGTCTGGAGGAGACCGGTCGGCCGGGGTGCAGCAGAGGTGCTCGGCGGGGTGGTTTGAGTGGGGTCGGATCGACGGCGCCGGCGGGGACGCACGTGAGCAGGGGTGCAGCCGGCTGAAGCTGCTGTGGGGCGGGGACGCACGCGGCTGGGAATGGCTGCAGCGGAGGGTGGCCGGCGTGGGGTGGCGGCCGTCGGCCGGAGTTGGTGGTCGGCGGCCAGTCGGTTTTCTTCAGGGAGAGGGTGAGTGGTGAAACAAGGGAGGAAGAAGAATAAGAATGGAGGAAGAAGAGTGGGTTCTCCTTTGCATGAAGGAATTAAATGAAGGAGGAGAGAGAGAGAGAGAGATTTTTGGGATTAGGGCCGGTAGGTTTGGTTGAGGGTGGGGTGTAGGAGCCACTTTATAGGGGAGTGTGTTGAGGATTGAAGGGTTGGGATCCATCCATTCAAAATGGATGGATGAGATTTAACATGAATAGGAGAGGGGTTTCTTCATGTGAGGAATAGGTGGGTGAGAATGGGACCCTATATTGGGACCCTCTCACTTATTCATGTCCAATAGGAGGTTGCCACACAATTTGATAATTGCGACTTAGCCCCCGTAAATTCGGGAAATTGCATGGACACATAAAATGACGCAAAAATTATGGAGAAAAATATATTTAAAAATTGTCATGGTGAGGGGGTGTTGCGCGTTAGACGCGGGGCTAATTAGAAAAATATTGGAATTAATTTAGGATTAAAATAGGATTTACAAAGTTGGTAATCCCGATTTAAATAGAGATAACGCGTCCCGCGAATTTAATTTAATTGGGGCCCGTGGGATCAAAATCCAGAAATGACACAAAGGCCAAAAATGGTGGGGGCTTGGAGTCAGTCTTGGACCCTTTAGTTGGTCCGGCTCAACGGGTTAAATTGGTATCCCAAAATCGAGGGTAACGACACAGGTGTCCGACACGGAATTAAATATGGGTTATGATTTTTGGAATATTGCACAATTAATTTAGAGCACACAAAAATTGATTTTAACAGTCAGAAAAGTCTGGTGCCTAATTTGGCGAGTTAAGTCGGAAGTACAATAATTGTACGGAATTTATGGGCTGATAATGGGCTCCGAATAACTAGACAAAGATAGGGCGCGCCAAGGCTCCTTGTAACTCGAAACGTTTCTGAATAGAGTTCTAAAATGGTCGAGGCTGACTTTATGGCAAATTTTATTGGGGATTGGTATGACCTCTCTCGCCTATAAAAAGGCTGAGGAGTTAACCTGTTCTTTCCGTATTCCCTTTGCCACACAGAGATGATCTTCGGAGTTCGTCGGGTCGATCTGAGGAAGAAGAAGACCATGTTCTTCCAACATGTAAGGAGCCAAAAAAGATGACGTTGTTTGTGGTATTAAACGAAAGAATGAAAGTGTATTTCAATGACAGGATTTATACGAGACCCGTGCCCTTTGGTTTACAAACAAACTTGTACAATTCGATCCTATACGAGGATGCGAGAGTACAATTTATTTAATCTGGGTATAAATTGCTATAGGTGTCTGATCTGCGGTCGATCACTTTAGCCCTTGGACTACACGATGTTGAAGAAGTGCCGTGGAAGACAGGATGCAGCTTCGGAGGTTGCGAAGGAGGGTGGATGCTCGATGCTGAAGGTCGTCGCTCCCTATTCCTTGCCTGAGCTCTGTATTCTTCTCTCTCTCTCTGTCTATCCCTCTTGATCTCCGGTTCGGTGACATTGTTCGATCCTTCTTTCAAAGTTTCGAGCTTTTATCTGATATTGGTATTCTTGGCCAAATTTTCTGACCTGGTTCGATCTTCCAAATTGTCGACCTGGTTTCCCATTGATAGGGGTCTCTATTTATAGAGTTTTGGTGACAGTGACCACTCCATCGGTGTAACAACCGAGGAGTGGAAAGTACAACACCCTTTTACACAACGGTTAAAGTAACCAATGCCTACGTATAGATGATCTTTTGAATGAGCGTGTGATGCGGGTCCAACTAAGGGGACATAATGCGTACAATTGCTACTAAGATCACGGCGTAAAAGCCACGTAGGTAGGTATCCATTGTGTAGAAGAGGTTGGCGTAGAAGCCAAATGTCTGTCACCTTGGCGTAGAAGCCAAATGTCTGTCACCTTGGCGTAGAAGCCAAATAGGCATAGAAGCCGAGTAGGCGTGGAAGCCGAGTAGGCGTGGAAGCCGAGTAGTCGTAGAGACTGAGGGGGCATGGAAGTCGAGCAGGCATAGAAGCCGAACAGGCATAGAAGCCGAGTAGGGGTGGAAGCCGAGCAGGCATAGAAGCCGAACAGGCATAGAAGCCGAGTAGGCGTGGAAGCCGAGCAGTCGTAGAGACTGAGGGGGCACGGAAGCCGTAGGAGCACAGATCCTGAATGGGCGTTACCATGCCAGGGTGCTGATGTGGACGTCTTTAGCCGGAATTACGGCTTTTGGAGATCAAATCTTTGGCAGAGATTTGCCATCATCCTGTGCATTAAATGCGGAGACGTGCCTTGAGGGGAAACTGTCACCGCTCTGTGCGTTTTGACGGAGGGACGTGCCTTGAGGGGACACTGTCACCGCTCTATGTGCTTTGGCGGAGAGACGTGCCTCGAGCCTTGTACGAAGCGCAGCTTTTGACGTGGCAGGCGATTTATCTTCTGCGGAGCATAAAACAGCCCATGTTTGCCTGTGTAAAACAAGGCAGCGTGTTCTCTTTGCATGCGAAAGAGCGGTTTATGCCGGTAGTTTTTTAGTAAGCGCCAGTTTGGTGATATTTTAACCAAATCCTCTGCATTAAATGCTGAGATCCGCCATCATACTATGGAGCGCGTCCTGAGGGGTCTGCCCCCGTTCCCAGCCGTCGTTTGGGTAGCTGTGCAGCACTTTTTGTCAGGAGTCAGAGGTCAGGTTTACTGGGTGACTGGACTGTTTCTTTTTGGGAATACGAAGCGTTCCTCGTACGCTTTAACGCTGCTTTGAGAGCGGCTGGGTTTTATGCCATGGAGGCGATGAAGAACCCTGTTTTACGCTGGATGGCTCTGATGGCCTCTGCCTACGCTGCTCTGTATCAAGACGCTGCATAGATCTTCCAAGCATTTTTTTTTTCATGCTTCTACAAGACCCCCTTCAAAGCTTTTAAATTCCTCGAAATTTGAAACGCTTTGAATGAAGCATGAACGGCCCCTCGTAACTCGAAACGTTTCTGAATGGAGCATTGAAACGGTCGATGCTGACTTTATGGCAGATTTATTGGGGACCGCTGTGAATATGCGGAAAGTCGTGGAGTACGAAATCATCAGTCTGTAACCTCTGGGCGTAAAACACCATCGAGCGCGGAATCGTAGACTTGTGGTTCCTGAGCGTGAAGTCATAGGTTTGTATCCTCTCGAGCATAAAAGCTACCAAGCACAAAGGCATCCGGGCATAAAACCATAGACTTATAGCTGTCGAACGTAAAGCTGTAGATTCGTAGCCGTCGAGCGTAGAAAGCTCCTTTAGCGTAGAACTGTTGATTTGTTACTCCTGAAAAGAAAATTTCTTCGAGCGTGAGGTTTGCGGATCTGTTGCTGCTGAGCGTAAACTGAGCGCCACCGAGCGTGAGATCATCGATTTGGTATCTGCTGAGCGTAAAGTCATGGATTTGTGGCCTCTCGAGCATAAAAGCTACCGAGCACAAAGGCATCCGGGCGTAAAACCATAGACTTGTAGCTTGCGAGCGTAAAACCGTAGATCCGTTGCTGTCGAGCGTAGAAAGCTCCTTTAGCGTAGAACCCGCTGAACCGTTTTGTACGAAGAAACTTTTTGAGTTTGCTGACTGTCCGTCGTAGGATGATACCGTATTTGTCGAGGACATCCCACCGGGGGATTTTTAGTGGACCTATTACCTTTTGCGCACATTAGTGCAAGTAATAGGTTTAAGACAAATCCTGGCAGAGGTTATATGGACTCTGCGGTGATTGTGGAGAGACGTAGTTCAGAGGTAATATGGACGTGAACTAACTTTTCTGTCGTGGGCATTCCTCAGGGGAATTTTTGTGCACCTAAGTGCAAGCAATAGGTTTGAGACAAGCCCTGCTAGAGGTAATATGGACGTAGCAGTTTTTGTGGACTCAACACCACTGGCGTACTTAGAGTTAAGTACGGGTGTTAAGTTGAGAAGACAACCGATATCAGAGGTAATATGAACATGATAATCGATGGTCGGACCAGGATAGTTTGTTCAGAGGTAATATAAACATAACAAACTCAGCTGGGGATTACAGCTCAGAGGTAATATGAACATGGCTGATTTTGTGGACCCATCACTTTTTGCGCACCTAAGTGCAAGCAATAGGTTTGAGACAAGCCCTGCTAGAGGTAATATGGACGTAGCAGTTTTTGTGGACTCAACACCACTGGCGTACTTAGAGTTAAGTACGGGTGTTAAGTTGAGATAACAACCGATATCAGAGGTAATATGAACATGATAATCGATGGTCGGACCAGGTTGGTTTGTTCAGAGGTAATATGAACATAACAAACTCAGCTGGGGATTACAGCTCAGAGGTAATATGGACATGGCTGATTTTGTGGACCCATCACTTTTTGCGCACCTAAGTGCAAGCAATAGGTTTGAGACAAGCCCTGCTAGAGGTAATATGGACGTAGCAGTTTTTGTGGACTCAACATCACTAGCGTACTTAGAGTTAAGTACGGTTGTTAAGTTAAGATGACAACCGATATCAGAGGTAATATGAATATAATAATCGATGGTCGGACCAGGATGGTTTGTTCAGAGGTAATATGAACATAACAAACTCAGCTGGGGATTACAGCTCAGAGGTAATATGGACATGGCTGATTTTGTGGACCCATCACTTTTTGTGCACCTAAGTGCAAGCAATAGGTTTGAGACAAGCCCTGCTAGAGGTAACATGGCCGTAGCAGTTTTTGTGGACTCAACATCACTGGCGTACTTAGAGTTAAGTACGGTTGTTAAGTTAAGATGACAACCGATATCAGAGGTAATATGAACATGATAATCGATGGTCGGACCAGGATGGTTTGTTCAGAGGTAATATGAACATAACAAACTCAGCTGGGGATTACAGCTCAGAGGTAATATGGACATGGCTGATTTTGTGGACCCATCACTTTTTGCGCACCTAAGTGCAAGCAATAGGTTTGAGACAAGCCCTGCTAGAGGTAATATGGACGTAGCAGTTTTTGTGGACTCAACACCACTGGCGTACTTAGAGTTAAGTACGGGTGTTAAGTTGAGATGACAACCGATATCAGAGGTAATATGAACATGATAATCGATGGTCGAACCAGGTTGGTTTGTTTAGAGGTAATATGAACATAACAAACTCAGCTGGGGATTACAGCTCAGAGGTAATATGGACATGGCTGATTTTGTTGACACATCACTTTTTGTGCACCTAAGTGCAAGCAATAGGTTTGAGACAAGCCCTGCTAGAGGTAATATGGACGTAGCAGTTTTTGTGGACTCAACATCACTGGCGTACTTAGAGTTAAGTACGGTTGTTAAGTTAAGATGACAACCGATATCAGAGGTAATATGAACATGATAATCGATGGTCAGACCAGGATGGTTTGTTCAGAGGTAATATGAACATAACAAACTCAGCTGGGGATTACAGCTCAGAGGTAATATAGACATGGCTGATTTTGTGGACCCATCACTTTTTGCGCACCTAAGTACGAGCAATAGGTTTGAGACAAGCCCTGCTAGAGGTAATATGGACGTAGCAGTTTTTGTGGACTCAACACCACTGGCGTACTTAGAGTTAAGTACGGGTGTTAAGTTAAGATGACAACCGATATCAGAGGTAATATAAACATTATAATCGATGGTCGGACCAGGATGGTTTGTTCAGAGGTAATATGAACATAACAAACTCAGCTGGGGATTACAGCTCATGGCTGATTTTGTAGACCCATTACTTTTTGTGCACCTAAGTGCAAGCAATAGGTTTGAGACAAGCCCTGCTAGAGGTAATATGGACGTAGCAGTTTTTGTGGACTCAACATCACTGGCGTACTTAGAGATAAGTATGGGTGTTAAGTTGTGATGACAACCGATATCAGAGGTAATATGAACATGATAATCGATGGTCGGCCCAGGATGGTTTGTTCAGAGGTAATATGAACATAACAAACTCAGCTGGGGATTACAGCTCAGAGGTAATATGGACATGGCTGATTTTGTGGACCCCTCATTTTTTGCGCACCTAAGTGCAAGCAATAAGTTTGAGACAAGCCCTGCTAGAGGTAATATGGACGTAGCAGTTTTTTTGTGGACTCAACACCACTGGCGTACTTAGAGTTAAGTACGGGTGTTAAGTTGAGATGACAACCGATATCAGAGGTAATATGAACATGATAATCGATGGTCGGACCAGGATGGTTTGTTCAGAGGTAATATGAACATAACAAACTCAGCTGGGGATTACAGCTCATGGCTGATTTTGTGGACCCATTACTTTTTGTGCACCTAAGTGCAAGCAATAGGTTTGAGACAAGCCCTGCTAGAGGTAATATGGACGTAGCAGTTTTTGTGGACTCAACACCACTGGCGTACTTAGAGTTAAGTACGGGTGTTAAGTTAAGATGACAACCGATATCAGAGGTAATATGAACATGATAATCGATGGTCGGACCAGGATGGTTTGTTCAGAGGTAATATGAACATAACAAACTCAGCTGGGGATTACAGCTCAGAGGTAATATGGACATGGCTGATTTTGTGGACCCATCACTTTTTGCGCACCTAAGTGCAAGCAATAGGTTTGAGACAAGCCCTGCTAGAGGTAATATGGACGTAGCAGTTTTTGTGGACTCAACACCACTGGCGTACTTAGAGTTAAGTACGGGTGTTAAGTTGAAATGACAACCGATATCAGAGGTAATATGAACATGATAATCGATGGTCGGACCAGGATGGTTTGTTCAGAGGTAATATGAACATAACAAACTCAGCTGGGGATTACAGCTCATGGCTGATTTTGTAGACCCATTACTTTTTGTGCACCTAAGTGCAAGCAATAGGTTTGAGACAAGCCCTGCTAGAGGTAATATGGACGTAGCAGTTTTTGTGGACTCAACATCACTGGCGTACTTAGAGTTAAGTATGGGTGTTAAGTTGAGATGACAAACGATATCAGAGGTAATATGAACATGATAATCGATGGTCGGACCAGGATGGTTTGTTCAGAGGTAATATGAACATAACAAACTCAGCTGGGGATTACAGCTCAGAGGTAATATGAACATGGCTGATTTTGTGGACCCATCACTTTTTGCGCACCTAAGTGCAAGCAATAGGTTTGAGACAAGCCCTGCTAGAGGTAATATGGACGTAGCAGTTTTTGTGGACTCAACACCACTGGCATACTTAGAGTTAAGTACGGGTGCTAAGTTGAGATGACAACCGATATCAGAGGTAATATGAACATGATAATCGATGGTCGGACCAGGATGGTTTGTTCAGAGGTAATATGAACATAACAAACTCAGCTGGGGATTACAGCTCATGGCTGATTTTGTAGACCCATTACTTTTTGTGCACCTAAGTTCAAGCAATAGGTTTGAGACAAGCCCTGCTAGAGGTAATATGGACGTAGCAGTTTTTTTGTGGACTCAACACCACTGGCGTACTTAGAGTTAAGTACGGGTGCTAAGTTGAGATGACAACCGATATCAGAGGTAATATGAACATGATAATCGATGGTCGAACCTTCGTTTACAGATGCAGAGTGATGACCTTGGCATCGATCAACTCCTGGATTCTCTTTTTTAGTACATAGCACGTCTTTGTAGGATGATGAATGTACCGATGAAAGAGATAATAATCTGGGTTATCAATTTTGCCAGCCCTCTCAGGGTATCTGATATTGGGAAGCTGAAGTTTGTTTTCCTTCATCAACGTATTGAAGATTTCACTGATGTCATCTTCATTGAAGAAGAAAGTCCCTTTTGGCCTTCGGGCTCCTGATGCTTGAGTTCCATGGTCTTCTGGGAAGATCGTCATTGTTGCATCATCTTCAGATTTTGAGGGAATTCTACCCCCAGCTTTGGATGTCGCTCGGTTTTGTCGAGGGAGACTACCCCCAGACTTGTCGTTGCACTTGCGGAGATCACAGCGCTCATCTGGTTCCCCGTAGAGGTCAGATGTTGTCTTGCGCATGGAGCGTGATTTGTACTTCCGATTTGGCGCTGAGGCATCGTCAGAAGTTTGGTCTGTACCGCGCGTAGCGGGAGACTGGTTTCTGCGCGTAGAGCGCAGTGGATACTTCTGGGTTAGCGCTGAGGCTTTGCCCGAAGTTTTGTCTGTATCGCGCGTAGCGGGAGACTGATTTATGTGCGTAAAGCGCAGTGGATACCCCTGGGTTAGCGCTGAGACTTTGCCCAAAGTTTTGTCTGTACCGCGCGTAGCGGGAGACTAAATTTTATGTGCGGGGCACGGAGGGAGCGATGCTACCACCTCATTGGTCGGAGAGATCGAAGAGATCGGAGAGATCGGAGAGTCCACAGGAATGGCGAAGGATGTCTTGGGCATCCACACTTTGCGCAGCTTCCTGTTGTCTTGGACGGAGAGAGAGTGAGAGCTACCCCCAGTCCGAAGTATGTCTTCGTAGGCAGACTGGTCGAATTGGACGACCAGTGTCTTCTTCACGGATCCCACGGATATCGCATCGTGTTGAGCAATTGCTTCCTCTTCAGAAGAGAAAGACATCCCCAGCAGAGTCGCCATCTTGTTTGTGGTATTAAACGAAAGAATAAAAGTGTATTTCAATGACAGGGTTTATACGAGACCTGTGCCCTTTGGTTTACAAACAAACTTGTACAATTCGATCCTATACGAGGATGCGGAAGTATAATTTATTTAATCTGGGTATAAATTGCTATAGGTGTCTGATCTGCGGTCGATCACTTTAGCCCTTGGACTACACGATGTTGAAGAAGTATCGTGGAAGACAGGATGCAGCTTCGGAGGTTGCGAAGGAGGGTGGAAGCGCGATGCTGAAGGTCGTCGCTCCCTATTCCTTGCCTGAGCTCTGTATTCTTCTCTCTCTCTCTGTCCCTCTCTCTTGATCTCCGGTTCGGTGACCTTGTTCGATCCTTCTTTTAAAATTTCGAGCTTTGATCTGATATTGGTATTCTTGGCCAAATTTTCTGACCTGGTTCGATCTTCCAAATTGTCGACCTGGTTCCCCATTGATAGGGGTCTCTATTTATAGAGTTTTGGTGACAGTGACCACTCCATCGGTGTAACAACCGAGGAGTGGAAAGTACAGCACCCTTTTACACAACGGTTAAAGTAACCAATGCCTACGTATAGATGATCTTTTGAATGAGCGTATGACGCGAGTCCAACTAAGGGGACACAACGCGTATAATTGCTACTAAGATCATGGCGTAAAAGCCACGTAGGTAGGTATCCATTGTGTAGAAGAGGTTGGCGTAGAAGCCAAATGTCTGTCACCTTAGCGTAGAAGCCAAATAGGCATAGAAGCCGAGTAGGCATGGAAGCCGAGTAGTCGTAGAGACTGAGGGGGCGTGGAAGCCGAGTAGGCATAGAAGCTGAACAGGCATAGAAGCCGAGTAGGCGTGGAAGCCGAGCAGGCATAGAAGCCGAACAGGCATAGAAGCCGAGTAGGCGTGGAAGCCGAGCAGTCGTAGAGACTGAGGGGGCGCGGAAGCCGTAGGAGCACAGATCCTGAATGGGCGTAGAAGCCGCTGCGTACCGTGCCAGGGTGCTGATGTGGACGTCTTTAGCCGGAATTACGGCTTTTGGAGATCAAATCTTTGGCAGAGATTTGCCATCATCCTGTGCATTAAATGCGAAGATGTGCCTTGAGGGGAAACTGTCACCGCTCTGTGCATTTTGACGGAGGGACGTGCCTTGAGGGGACACTGTCACCGCTCTGTGTGCTTTGGCGGAAAGACGTGTCTCGAGCCCTGTACGAAGCGCAGCTTTTGACGTGGCAGACGGTTTGTCTTCTGCGGAGCGTAAAACAGCCCATGTTTGCCTGTGTAAAACAAGGCAGCGTGTTCTCTTTGCACGCAAAAGAGCGGTTTATGCCGGTGGTTTTTTAGTAAGCGCCGGTTTGGTAATATTTTAACCAAATCCTCTGCATTAAATGCTGAGATCCGCCATCATACTATGGAGTGCGTCCTGAGGGGTCTGCCCCCGTTCCCAGCCGTCGTTTGGGTAGCTGTGCAGCACTTTTTGTCAGGAGTCAGAGGTCAGGTTTACTGCGTGACTGGACAGTTTCTTTTCGGGAATACGAAGCGTTCCTCGTACGCTTTAACGCTGCTTTGAGAGCGGCTGGGTTTTACGCCATGGAGGCGATGAAGAACCCTGTTTTACGCTGGATGGCTCTGAAGGCCTCTGCCTACGCTGCTCTGTATCAAGACGCTGCATAGATCTTCCAAGCATTTTTTTTTTCATGCTTCTACAGGCGTCTTCGAGCAAATGTCCTCTGCAACGATGGATCGTGGAAGGATATCATAGCCTCCTTTGCTCGGGATAATCAGCAACTTTGTATGGTGGTTCTTCGGGAGAGAGGAAGGGTCGCATTTCGCCATGCTGCTTGCAAGTGGCGCCTTCTCCTGTTACCTCTGGGGACGAGAGCAGACGGGCTAGCTCTGTCCCGGCTCGAGTGGCGTTGGTCTGCAGGAAAGCAGATTTACCCTGCTTTTCTTCTGTTGGAGGATGAGTCTATGCCCATTTTTCTATCCTCCCGCCATTGATCATCTTCTTGTTCATCGACTGTGGAGGTCGACGAACCATCTTGGAAGAAGAGGAAGATCTCCACCAATGCAAGAACCTGTCAGAACAGATTCTGGGCACGATCTTCAGCCGACGATGGGGAAGTCCTTTGTAGACGGGATTTCCCTCATATGTAATCATGAAGAAAAATGAAGAAAAACCCATATAGACTGGATTTCCCTCATATGTAATCATGACTTTAATCTTTAATAAAATCATCTTTCTTCCGTGCATATGATCATCTTGCCATACTTTTGTGCTGTGAAGTCTGAATGTGTGTAGCTTCGACACGTCTGATTCTTTACACCGACTCTGTTTAGAAAGAGTGCTAGGTCCTGTCCTATTTTTTACGCATAACTAGGGATACGTAGAAAGCCGCTTTAGCATTCGAGTGTTTGAACTGTCATGCTGTTTAGGAGTGAGGAGCTGCACAGAATTTTGAACTGTTACTTAAATAGAATTTCTTTGTTCAGACATCATCTTCAAGAATGATTTCTCGAAAATCCCTTTGGGACAGGGCGAGAAATGGCTGTCAAACTGATTTGCCATCTTGGTAGATGAAATATTCAGACTGGAGTCTGGATGAACTTCGAATCGACCCATGAAGAAGCATAATTTTTCAATGTTGAACTCTGTATGCTTCGGGTACTTGGGATATCTTGTGGTCAAGAAGGAGTATCTTCTGTGTGAACTCCTGTAATTGACCGCCTTGAGCATCGTTCAGATGTACACGTACTCTGGCCTGCATATCTTTCGGATGTGCGGGAAGTCATGGAGCACGAAATCGTAAGTTGGCAGCCTCTGAGCATAAACTAAACACCATCGAGCGTGAAATCATAGACTTGTAGCTCCTGAGCGTGAAGTCGTAGGTTTGTAGCCTCTCGAGCATAAAAGCTACCGAGCACAAAGGCATCCGGACGTAAAACCCGACTTGTAGCTGTCGAACGTAAAGCCGTAGATTCATAGCTGTCGAGCGTAGAAAGCTCCTTAGCGTAGAACTGTAGATTTGTTGCTTCTGAAAAGAAAATTTTTCGAGCTTGAAGTCGTGGATCCGTCGCCGCTGAGCATAAACTAAGCGCCACCGAGCATGAGATTATCGATTTGGTATCTGTTGAGCGTGAAGTCGTAGGTTTGTAGCCTCTCGAGCAAAAAAGCTACCGAGCACAAAGGCATCCGGGCATAAAACCATAGACTTATAGCCTGCGAGCGTAAAACCGTAGATTTGTAGCTGTCGAGCGTAGAAAGCTCCTTAGCGTAGAAACCACAAACCTGCTTTGTGCAAAAAACTTTTTGAATTCGCTGACTGTCCTCCTTCTCTGAATAAATAGGCTGACGTAGGACCCAATCATAACCGAATATTAATTAGAAGATTTGGTTCAGGGTCCGAGAAGTCCATCCGAACTCTATATATATCCCAAATTTCTGAGAGAAAAACTTTCCATCCATCTTCTGCGAGAGAAAGCTTTCGACTGTTCGAGTTCTTCTCCGTTTCTTCTTCGAGTCTTCAAAGTTTCCAGTAATGGCTTCGAAACAAACTTCCTCCGCTAAAAGAAAGAAGGTTGATTCTTTTTCTCGTTCTTCGGCCCAAGCGAAAGTGTCTCTGGTTGGACAGGGCGAATCTCATTCTGAGCGGAACATCCCGCCGACGAGCAGTGCACCCGGCCTGAAAGGTAGAGCTTTTGGGATGAATAAGAACGACTGAAAATCCTTCGCACACGTTAAACGTGACCGCGCTAGGTTGTCTTCTGTGCTGATAGCCTCTTTGAGGAAGATGATGCACGGAGACGTTTCATCTTTTTACGCCCACATTTCTATTGTGTCAGCGTAAAAACTCTATTTTTTCACAGTCGAGCGTAAAAGCTTTGACTGCCGAAAACTTGGTGTATACTACTAAAATTTGATTTTTTACGCTTATGGATGAAAATCCTGGCATAATAACTCAATTTAATCAATCTGGCATGAAGCACAGACCGTATACTGCCAATCTTGAATTTTACGTTTAGGAAATGGATTCCAGCGTAAAGGCTCAAGTTTCACAGTCTCGGCGTAGAGCACGGACTGTTGATTTTTTTGCGGATGCTGCAAGTCCCGAAATGTCTAGTTAGGAACTGACGTGTTTCTTTTATACTTTTTGCAGTTAACTTGCATGAGTCTCCGCTAGCTGAAGTGATGGGCTCTGCCGTCGGGATGCTGCACTCCAACTATTTGGAGGATCTGTCACACGTGATATTTCCTATCTCCGGGCCCCAGTATCCCGAAGGAAGGGCAATTCTGATATCGGCTCAGGGCGAGCGAACGCTGCTGAATTTGATCAACGGGGAGCCCCTAACGTATATAGACGGGGACCAATACATAAAGCCGGCCTTCCTCTTCGGGGATATGATTGATAAGCAGTCCCAGACGAAGCCCAAGAGAGAACTCTGGGTTTTCCCTACCTGGAGCTTGGTTTTGTATCTGCCCAAGATGCCGAGAGACTATCCCCTCTCGGCTTTCTTTCATGCCACACATCCCAGGAAGATATCGTGGACGCTGACTCCAGATCTACACGGCAGGCTGGGGAAGATCTTTCATCTGAAAGGAGCTGACCAGGGGTCATTTGTTAGCCGTCCTTCCAGCAATGTGACGGTGTTCAGGGGACTGTACCCGGGTAGTGTCCCGAGTGAAGACAACTTGGTGATCCAGCCGGTCCAACTACCGACTTTCTGTAATAATTTTATGGGGCACGGGGGAGTATACCCTAAGGTGAACCCTCGGTGCGGTGGGTGGATCACCCCTTCAAACCTTCAATGGGCTCGTTTAGTTGATTGGGCCCTTAAGCATTTCCAGACCGAGTTGGAGAGCATTGGCCTGTTTTCCACTGTGAGTGCTACCAGTGTTGGGTTACCTCCTAACCCCAACCTGTTTCTGGCACTGATGGAGTGATATATTTCGCTTACCGGGACTTTTGCCACTCCACTGGGGGAGTTGGGATTGGCCCTGCATGAGATGGCAGAGATCTCAAGACTGTCGATGGGGGATACTCCATATAAAGAGTATGTTCCCACAAATCGGGAGTTGGAGGATTCAGACCCTCGGGTAGTGGAAGTGTACCAGGAGTTGATGTGCCACTACCTCGCTTGCACCGCTTTTTATGGTGAGCCTTCAGATTTGGCTCATATCAACAAATATACGTCCTATCTTTTCTTCTACCGGTCCAGGACTGCTAAGCCGGAGAAGGTATTGGAGGGCAAGGATCTGCCTGTGAATCCCCTGAGTGTGCTTAATGCTCAGGTAGTTGACAATCTCATGGTGGATACTGGTGCTCCGGACTTGATCCTCGACGAAGGGATAGGATAGTATCCTGTAGGCACTAAGGCCTATAGTTATTTGAGGTGCTACCGCAGGCCTCTGTCCAGGGAAGCTTAACTGGCTGGCTTTCTCTCCATATGGCTGCGCCGAGTGGTGGTACCTGGCGTCGCATCTGCGGATCGCATTCACCGCAATAAGCTGTGGCCTGCAGTGCCTCTGGTGTTCGGTGCAAGACTGGGCTTACTCCCTGCCATGGTGTGCCGTATACAAGCTGGCCTGAGGGCCATGACTGATGGGCTGCTCGTCGATGAAATTCGGCGTGATAGCTTTCCCAGGATAGAATTACCATACCTGTATCTGATGGGATGGTTAATTCTTCATAACCCCAGGGTTATGTCTCCCGGCTCCGGCAGTAGTTCGGGGGGTAGTTTCTTGCTGAACTACCAGAAATCTTCCTGGAACGTGACCACGGTTCTAGACTGTCGGCGGGCACTGGGCTTCAGTCACAGTTGGAAGCTTTTCTGCACCGTCTCTTCTGTACATCGCAATCAATCGGGGATTAGGCTTGAAGATTCCGGTAGAAAGAAGACAAATCTTTCTCCTTAAGCTTTTAATTGGTTGGTCTGTATCAGACCATCCCATCTGCTGTACAGAAGCGAAGATCATTGCTTCTTGGAGCCCTACTTGCCCAGTCGGTTTGCCAGGCAGTTTGGGTATGATCAGTTGCACGTGGGCAACGCCGTCACTAGCTTCAGGTCCAGAGGGGGACTCATTGATGGAGCGAGGGGATGGCAATATTTTATCATGGGCTGTACTGGGGCAATTTTTACTGTGCCGGTCATCACACTCTCTACGGAGCTGCGCATCCTGCATTCGTATGCCCGGTTCTATGTGGCAACGAACACCTTCCATCACAATTTTGATATGCATGGAAGTTTTAGGGTGCCCTCTTCCAAGCCTGGGGGAAGAATTAAAGTCCCCTCAGTTTCTTCCGACGAGGGTGAGAGTCCGTTACCCCGAATGAGCCTCTGGTGTCGGTACCTTGGGGTGAAGTACCTCCGCCTGCGGGGGCTTTGGTAGTTTTTGGGAAGCGAAGGGCTCCTGCTCCCACGGAGGCTTCCCCTCGTAAGAGGAAGAAGAAGACGGTAAATCGTCCTCTCCGAATTCCTGGTATTGAGGTTCCTGGAGATGAGTTTGCATCTCCCCGTGTTGGGGATGATTCTTTGATTGGAGGTTCCTCGCCTTTTAGAGAGGGACCTTCTACAGTTCCGGCTGGCGGTGCTGGAGAATCTTCGCTGGACGTTGGTGTCGCTGGTATTGCTTCAGGTAGTGGAGCGAGGTCGCCTTTGGGGCTGAGTATAATAAAGTTTTGTATACCTCTAGCCGGATCGGCATCGGGAGGGACTTCTGCCGCGCTTGTGAGCGCACCTAGTGCGATTCCAGCCGATGAGCCTCGGTTGGATTTTGAGGAGGACTTGGAAGACTATTTGTCAGCTTCCGTTAGTAGACCCCTTTCCCCAGGTATGACAGCTTGCCTAGCATCATTAAGAAATGATTTAGCTATACAGGCTGCGGATGCGACATATATGCCATCGGCCATGGGTAAATATCGTCTTTTATGCCTCTTCTTTAGGGAAATTAATATTATGTTGATATTAACTTCCTTTTGCCTTCTCTCTAGGGGAAGATCTCTTTGGGAAGGGTGATGTAGATGCGCCCTTCGGCTCTGTGTCAGGTCCTGGCGGTGACATGAAGGTACCCGATTTTGAAGAGGAGACATCTTCGGGTGCTGGCTCGCCAGTCGAGGAGACTCTTGAGATATCTCAAGAGGAGGACGAGCTTGTCATTGCGATAGTGCCTCTTTTGAGCACGCCGGTCACTTCGTCCGGTGTTGGCGATTCTTCTTTCTTCACACCTCCTGTTGAGGCGACGGCCGTGGCAACATCGTCTGTGGTTATTCCTGGAAGGGAAGTCGCCACCATCGCGGACACTCCTCGCGTTCATGTGGACCTAGTTGCGCTGATCGAGTAGTACACCGGTATCTTCTATACCACTTTGAGAACGCTAATATCAATGGTGTTGGCGAAGAAACTGGAATTTGCGTCGCTGAAGAGGTCCTCTCGGTTCTCGATAGAGGCTATCAGGGAATTCGGTGACACTAGGGTAGCTGACGCGCTAGAGGCGATGGTTAATGGTTTGGAGCAACCCATTAACGAATACCTGCAGCTAGCTCGAGGCAACATTGAAGCTCTGGTCCAGGCCAGATATGACTCCTTGACTGCGCATCTTGTTGAAAAGAAGGAAGGTCTGAATAAATTTATCGAGACTAATCAGCAGGAGATGGATAAAGGAAAAGTCATTTTGGAGGAGACTATCGCCCTTCAAACGAAGTGCCAGGCCGAGCATGACGACAATGTAGTGAGGGTCCGCAAACTAGAGACAAAGCTTACTCGGGCAAAGGAGTGGGCTTTCCAGTCGTCGGAAGGTATAGATGTTGCGAATGGCCGACTGGTTATAGCACAACAGAACTTGGCGAGTGCAGGAGTCGCCCGTGCTGGTTTCCTTCGGGCTAGAGCCGAACTGTCCCTCTTGCTAGATGACGAGGCACGGTTGGAGCGGGTCCGCGCTGATGTCTTGGATTCCAGGGCTGAGAGGATGGCCGTACTGGCATAGCAGCTTCGCGACCTGACCGCCCCCCTTCATGATGTACTTTTGCTTTTGCTTTTCAATGTACTTTCGCTCTTTTCTGGGAATAATAAAGAGGCTCTCATCTGACTTTGTGGACCCATCATTTCGAAATGTAAATGATAGGTTGGGGTGAAAGTGATATCAGAGGTAATATGGACATGATATACTCTCGGTAAGCTTTTAGCAGGGCATATCTATTCAGAGGTAATATGAACATGATAAAATATGCGTTGACTAGTTTCATTTTGGAAGTAGTTTTGTCAGGATAAGATCGCCTTATTCCACTTGAGCAGAGGAGGTTTAAGCATAGTACCTTTTCAGAAATTTGCCATTGATAGGAGCCATTAGCAGGTCTCCATTAGGCTGGGCTAACCTGTAAGCGCCGTTTGAGAACGTCGTCTCGATCACATAAGGGCCTTCCCATTTGGGCTAAAATTTGCCCTTACTTCTGTGCGTAAGGATCATCGGCCTTCTCACGGCTAAAACTAGCTCGCCGATTTTGAATACCCTTTCCTTCACTTTTTGATTAAAAGCCTTAGAAATGCGTGCTTGGTAGAGTGCGATGCGCTGTTGAGCTTGGAGGCATTTCTCGTCTAATCCTTCTAGCTCTTGAAGCCTTAACATGTCATTCTTTTCATGAGTCAGCTCATTAGCCACGGCTATCCTGAGTGACAGAATTTGGATCTCGATGGGGAGAACTGCTTCGCTCCCGTAGACTAACGATAATGGGGTACAACCTGTTGGTGCCCGTACCGTTGTGCGGTATGCCCAGAGACATTCTCCCAGTTTCTCATTCCAATCCCTTTTGTTCGAAGAGACAAACTTCTTCAAGAGCTTGATAATGGTTTTGTTAAAAGCTTCCGCCAAACCATTAGCAGCAGGATTATATGTCGTAGAGGCAACATTCTGTATCCGATTTTTATCACAAAATCGATGAAATGCTTGGCTGATGAACTGCGGTCCATTGTCATGGATTATCCTTCGGGGTATCCCGAAGCGATAAATGACATAATGCTTGATGAAGCTGATCACATTAGATGCCTTCACCTCAGCAAGAGGGATCGCTTGTTCCTTTGCTGGTGTGAAGTTGAGTAGTCCGCCACATGCTTTCCCTTGCGTAGATTGCAGTGATCATCTGCTTTTCCCCGGAAGACAGATGTATTTTTACGCGCGGAGCGTGTTTGTGATTCATGATTTGGCGCTGAGGCATCATCAGAAATTTTGTCTATTCCGCCAGGGACGGGAGACTAAAATTTACGCGCAGAGCGCGGTTTAGGCTCCTGGACTAGCACTGAAGCATTGTCGAAAGTTTCGTCTGTTCCGCCAGGGACGGGAGACTAAAAATTACGCGCAGAGCACGAATTATACTTCTGGGTTAGCGCTGAGGCTTTGCCAGAAGTTTTGTCAGTCCTGCTAGAGACAGGCGACTGAATTTTATGCGCAAGGCACGGATTATACTTCTGGGTTAGCGCTGAGGCTTTGCCAGAAGTTTTTTCGGTCCTGCCAAAGACAGGCGACTACATTTTATGCGCAAGGCGCGGAGGGAGCAAAGCTACAACCTCATTGGTCGGAGAGGTCGGAGAGATCGGAGAATCCACAGGAATGGTAGAGGATATCTTGGGCATCCAGACCTTACGCAGCTTCCTATTATTTTGGACAGAGAGAGAGTGAGAGCTACCCCTTGTTCGAAGCATATCTTCGTAGGCAGACTGGTCGAACTGGACGACCAGTGTCTTCTTCACGGATCCTATGGATACCGCATCATGTTGAGCAATAGCTTCCTCATCAGAAGAGAAAGATGTTTCCCAGCAGAGTCGCCATCTTGTTTATGATAATAAACGAAAAAAGATTGATAATGTGGAAAATAAGGTCTTATATGAAAACCCGCCCTTCTTTTATGTTTACAAACAACAAGATTGTACAAATTTAATCCTACACGAGAATGTCTAAGTATAATTTATTTAATCTGGGTGAATATTGCTATAGGTGTCTGATCTGCAGTCGATCACTTTAGCCCTTGGACCACACGATGTTGAAGAAATGTCGTGGAAGACAGGTAGCAGCTTCGAAGGTTGCTAAAGAGAGTGGATGCCCGATGCCAAAGTCGTCGATCCCTTCTCTTTGCCTGAGCTCTGGATTCTCCTCTCTCTCTCTCTCTCTCTCTCGACCGTTGGATCTGGTACTTGATCTCTTGATCAGTTTTCAGACCTAACTTCTTCGACCCTCCAATTTGTCGACCTTGTCCTCTGTTGATAGAGGTCTCTATTTATAGAGTTTTAGTGACAGTGACCACTCTGTCGGTGTAAAAATCGAGTAGTGGAAAGTACAATACCCTTTTACTCAACGGTTAAAATAACCAATGCCTGCGTATAGATGATCTTTTGAAAGGGCGTGTGACGCGGGTCCAACTAAGGGATAAAACGCGTATAACTGCTACGAAGATCACGGCGTAGAAGCCACGTTATTAGGTATCCCTTGTGTAGAAGAGGTTGGCATAGAAGCCAATGTCTGTCACCGTGGCATAGAAGCCAAACAGTTATCAAACCAGCATAGAAGCCGAATAGGCATAGAAACCGAGTAGGCGTGTAAGCCGAGTGGGCGTAGAAGCCGAGTGGTCATAGAGGCCGAGTAGGCACAGAAGGCCGAATGGGCATAGAAGCCGAGCAGGCACCGAAGCTGAATAGGCGTAGAAGCCGCTGCGTAACGTGCCAGAGTGATGATGTGGACGTCTTAGCCAAAATTACGGCTCTTGGAGATAATCAGATCTCTTGTATTAAATGCAGAGATCTGCCCCCATCCTGTGTATTAAATGCAGATGCTTGTCTTTAAGATTTGCCATCATTCTGCGTATTAAATGCAGATACGCACCTTGAATCCTGTGCGAAGAGTAACCGCTAACGTGGCAGTCTGTTTGTCTTCTGCGGAGCGTAAGGAGCTCACGTTTGCCTGTGTAAAACTAGGTGGCGTATTCCCTTGTATGCGTAGGAGTAGCTCATGCAAAGGGGATGTCACTAAACGACGGTTCGGTGATATTTAATCAAATCTCCTACATTAAATGTGGAGATCCGCCATCATCCTGCGCATTAAATGCAGAGGCGTGTTTTGAAGGTCTGCCACCCTTCTGTGCATCAAATACAGAGATGTGCCTCAGGCATCTGTCAGTATTCGGCACATTAAATGCAGAGACGTGCCTTGAGGGCCTGTCACCACCCTGTGCATTAAATGCAGAGACGCGTCTCGAGTCCCGTACGGAGTGCAGCTTTTGACGTGGCAGACGGTTTGTCTTCCACGGAGCGTAAGGATCTCTCATCTGCCTGTGTAAAACTAGGCAGCGTATTCCTCTGTGTACGTAAAAGCGGTTTACGCAAGGAAAAGGGCAGTAAATGACAGCCTGGGTTGCAGTACCGCGCCATCATTATAGCCGTCGCCTGGGTAGTCGAGCAGTATCCCTTTGTCAGAAGTCGAGACGTCAGGTTCATTGCAGGATCTGACAGGTTCATTGCAGGATCTGACAGGTTCACTTCAGAGAATACGAAGCGTCCCTCGTACGCTTTAATGCTACATTGAAAGAGGATGAGTTTTACGTCATTAAGGCGATGAAGCACCCTGTTTATGCTGAAGCAGCCTGGACATACTGCCCTACGCGGATGGTCCTTGAGCCTATATTTCACGCTGTGCTCGGCGGAGAAGCTCGGTTTGTATGTTGAAGGCTCTGAAGTCCTCTGTTCACGCTGCTTTGCATCAATATGCTGCGTAGAGCTATCCAGCATATTTTTCATGCTTCTACAGTACATATCAATCATCTCAACTCTAAACGGAGGAGCAATATGTATCTCACATGAATAACTAATCTCAATCACAAAACAAACTAAGGAAGAATAATGCACGAATGGAATAGCGAAGGAAAGAATAAAGATACAATCCACAATCTGAAATAATACAAGATATGAATCCACCAAAATAATAGTCTAATACAATCCAACCCAAATATAATCTAGACCTTCTCAGGCTCTGCAATTAAGTCCTCCTTGTTTATATAAGTATCCTCTATAGGTACATCGTCCTGCGGCCCATAAAATGTGGAACACTGCTCTAGAAGCCAGTCATTTGGAAAAATATATCCAGTCAGGATTGGAGTGAAGTACATACCTCTAAAACTAGTTTCAATAACATAATCGAGCATATAGACAGATATAGAAATAAAATACAAGATCACTAAATATATGAACGATAAATAATAGATATACAGGTAATGTACGAAAATATAGAACAATAATATGAATATCAGCAATATGATAAATAACTGCAATCTAAACTAATGTGCCTCAGAATATAAATTCATTATATGATCGGATTTGGTGAACATAATTAGGTAAGACGATTACAAGTGAGATATATAACCAGAATATATACGATATAACAATGGCTTTGATCACATAATCAACTCCTACTCTTTCACCCCCAACTAATACCGATGGATTCAATTACGGCATGCTACGAACATGATATATAACCACTGAACATGAGTAGTGGGTGTACATGAATATCATAACTACTGAACACGAGCGATGGATGTATACGAATAAGCACATTGAATATGAGCAGTGTGTAAACACAAAATATAATCAATACCCAATATACACGATAAGATACAATGTACACGAGTATCCGCTGAACACAATAGGGAATAACATCTCCTGACGGGATCCATATAGTACCAGTCCGTAAAATCACTGTGTCGAGATCAATATATATAATTCTAGAATATGCATATATACAATATTATGAATTAAAAACTATCAGAGAAGTATACTCGCCTGAAGTCCTGAGCAAGATGGGTCTCTCGATGTTTAAACTGGCGTCACACAACCTATATATGGTATGTTGCATCAATACAAGGTTCAATAATAAAAATAAATGAAGTTGATGTATCTAGGTCGATACGCTATTTCTAAGTCAAACCAATAAAATCTAGTTTGCAAGAGTCTAATACCAAGTTACTAAGTCGATACACTATGAAGCAATGCTATACTAGCTAAGCTAAGATACAACAAAGCACTCAAAGACCCGTATCCTAAGATACGCAAGTTTTTGAATATAAAAATAGTATTTTATATATATATACAAGTTATATATTATAATACTAGATCAAAACAAGAAAAATACGATACCTTGGCCTTGCACCAATACGTCTCGCACCTATCTCGATACCCAAACTCAATACCTTGGGTATCGGCCCAATACCTTGGTAATACCTTGGTATCCCAAGGTAACCCAAACACTAACATATATAACTAATACATACATATAACCAAGCTAATACTAACTATATAAACTATACAATAATATATATATATATATATATATATCAAGTATCACACTAACTATCTAATATACCTTACCTATTAGCAATATATATATAGACTAACTACTAACAATAACAACTAATACAAGTATATATATATAATCACTAACTATTAACAATACCTTAACTATCCAACTCTTAACAAAATGCTAACAAACTAAACTGACACTACACACTAAATACATACTAACTAATATGAAACCAAAACTGACTGAAACCTGAATAAGAGACTAAAACTAACTGACCAATACACAACTTAAGTGAAACCAAGCAGTGCACAGTGACTAACACTGTGATACTGAAATGGAATCAGGACTAAAAATACACAGTACTGTGCATAACTTGTATAGTGGGCTGAATTGGGTACTCTTTGATACTGCACAGCGGACGTTTGATACTGATACTTGTTCACTGCTCCTTGTATGCAGCCGAGTCCCTGCATTAAACTTGCTATGCCCCAGCAGCTAGCTGCAGCTGCTAAAACCGACTGTGCATGAGTTGTACATATCCCCTCTTCTGAAACTGTGTTGCACTGTGTTTGCAAACTGCTTCTTGCAGTTGCCTCAGCACAGTAGTGCACACCTAGCTTGCTGAACTCCTCTTCCTTGCTGAGCTCAATATACCTGCTGTAGCACTTCTCTTCAGTGAGTCCTCTATGCTGAGCACTGACTGCTCAGTCTGAGCATGGGTAGCTCCTCCCAACACACCACTCACAAACACAAACTTAAACACATCTATGTATATATATACATACAAACACATCTATATATGTATATATATATATATATATATATATATATATATAATATATATATATATATATATATATATATATGTATGTATATATATATAAACACATATATATAAACTAACACGTATATATATATACATATAGATCTATATATATACACTAATATATATATATTTATATCACTTAAATATCATCTATATATATAAATACACATGTACGTATAAGAAAATGAACAAAATATCAAATACGTGGAGTGCACCACACCCGTATCACACTAATTCTATGATACGCTTATGATACGGCTTCAACACACAACCAAACACATCTTGGAGGACACGAACAAGTCTAATACACTAATTATGAATAATATGTATATTAATTAGAGTAACTACGTATCTGTGTCATAATATAATATGCACAAGGCCTCGTGTTAGAGGAAAACCCCCAAAATTAATCCGTTTCATCAAATTGACGAGATACGGCCTACAGGTATCCAATTATGGACATGACACTAGTTAAAAACAAGATATCATATGTTAATTAGATTTATTAGACCAAATAATAACCACTACATGTGCCAATCTTGAAATTTTTCCAAAATTGATACCAAATTGGACATAACTTCCACCGTAGGTCTCCGATGAACCTAAAACTAATTATTATGGCTAGCCTATGCATGTGGATTAGTTTCTTATGGTTAAATCTTAGATCTAGAGTCTATTTGAAAGGGAAAACTAAAATATACCTATTAGGAGATGGATTTCTAATAAAAAATCCTCAAGTACAAAATAGCTTCTCTCCTTGTAGATCTTGGCCTCCTCCTCCTTGCTCCTTGCTTCCTTCTTGTAGATCCTTGATGTAGAAGCCTTAATAAAGAATTAAGTAAGGAATTGGTGAAGAATTAGTAAATGAATGGTGAGGGAATGGAGGGAATTGGAAGAGGGAAATTATAGATCTAAGAATTTGGGAATTTGGTAAAATAAAATGGTTTCTCTTTCTTCATAGGTGGTCGGCCATGTACCCCTCTGCCAAGCTATATAAAATGTATTAAATATCCCTTGAGGTCTCTCATGAAGAATTTAATTAGGGAGGAAAGGTTCTAGTCTAATGGTTTCTCGAATTAATCCAACCTCCTAATCCATGGACCTAATTTATGGGCTCAAACTAAACTCATCCAAAATATTGGTTCATGCATTCTAATAAATGGTTTAGGTCCACTACACAAGTCTAAACAAATATATAACTAGCAACAATAAATAATATGATAACTCAATAAGCATGCATGCACAATATTAAATATAAATAATCTTAAAATAAATATTACTCATTATCAATTACCAAACTACCCTTGAATAAAAAATGTGAGGGTGACAGTTCCAGAAAAAAGATGCATATTTTCTTACTTTGGCACACTTTCCATTAATTTCAGAGGATGGTGCCCTATTCAGAGAGTAGAAAAGTGTCACACTTTCTTAATGTTATAAAATATGGCGCACAAATAATCTTCTCTCTCTCAACATTTAATGTATCAGACTAACAGCTGACAGAGACAGAAATTGAAGAGTCAGAGGTCATCATTATAGTAGATCTACGGCAAGCAGACCTAGGTTGTCGTTTAGCGACCCAACCACGGTGCCATTTCTTCAAAAGTGCACCACAGTGCCATTTTCTCAAAAGTGTGTCGCAGTACCATTTTTCTCAAAAGTGCGCCGTAGTGCCAATTCCTTCAAAAGTGTGCCGCGGTGTCTTTCCTTCAAAATTGTGCCACAGTGCCAATCTCTTCAAAAGTGTGTCGTAGTACTATTTTCTTCTAAAGTGCGTCGTAGTGCCATTTTTATCAAAAGAGAGTCACAGTGTCATTTTTTTCAAAAGTGTGCCACAGTGTCATTCCTTCAAAAGTGTGCCACAGTTCCATTTCCTTCAAAAGTGCGTCGTAGTGCCATTTTTTTCAAAAGTGCACCGTAATACCAATTTTACTAAAAATATGCCAGTCTCTAGACGACTTCTAAAGTGTGTATACAATCATAATCGACAGTGAGCAGTTACGAATTCGTGTCTTATATGTCATACTTTTCATGAAAGGTGTACAAATAACTGTCCCACACAACCTATGCTTTCCTCGTATAGGAAGCTATGTGTCAAGCATGTAGCAAGTTGTGCACCCACTCATGCAGAACGTGGGGTGTTAATCCACCAAAAGTATGGGCCGCAGGATGGTAAGCCACTAGAGCATACTCCCCTAGAGAAGGAGAATATAGTGCCAGTGACCAAGGAGGACTTGTACTAGTCTTATTTTGGACTCATGGCATATATATATTATTTTGGAGAGTTATTGAGCCTAGACTTATAATATTGGACTTGAGGATGTATTGCGACTCATATTTTCCTTTTATTCCATATCATGCTTTCATCCTTCTTAGTTCGATATTATGATTGAGTATTATTTACCAATATTATATTATTATATTGTTCCTCCATTTGGAGTTGAGAAAGCAAGACAGGTACCATTATTATATTGTATGAGATATTTAGCTAGTTATATTGCCTTAGACAATATTCTACTTACGATGCTATGGCGTAGGCTGGACGTTATTCACTACTCGTACCCTCATTCTGGGTGCAGGTTGTGACACTCCCCTCGCCATCACAGAAAGTGACTCAGTAACTCAAGAGGAATCTCTAGTTCTGCCTTCCTCGATGATGCCTTCGAATACAGCACTCCAATCGAGACAACTATTACAGGCAGGCCAGATGCCCCAATCAGTTTAGACGGACCCTCAGACTCCAGTAACTCCGGTGGGGCATCAGCCACAGTAGACAACAAATTTCCTAGGTGGGAGTATGCTACCATAAGCACCTAAGTTTTTTCTCAGTTCACCTCGCAGATACCCTTCGTGCCACCTACCACAGTTCCCGCATCCTAATAGGAATATTATCTCGGCTCAGTTCATGCAGGCCATGCTGCAGGATTAGTGGAAACAGAATAAGCTGCTAAGATAAGCTCTTATAGCTACAATAAATATGTTATCTCCTCCACCACCAGCCTCTGTACCAGCCCCAGTCCCACGACCTTATAAGGGCAATATCAAGGGTTTCACTCAGATGAACCCAAAGCACTTCAGAGGTACGGAGACTTCGCTGGAGGTCTCTGAGTGACTCATCAGTACCGAGAAGTTACTGAAGGCATCACAATTACCTGACGACCTATGGATGACCACAGTAGACCTTCTGCTTGAGGATAACACTCACCAATGGTGGAAGGTCTAGAAGAGATAATAGAACCCCAGCCGAATATAGGAGGAGTTTTGTAAACTCTTCAATAACAGGTTCTTTCATGCCCATGTTCGTGATGTCCTCTATGAGAAGTTCCTTCACCTTAAGCAAGGAAATATGATGGTGGATGAGTACGACGCAGAGTTTACCCGACTAAGTCATTTTGGCGAGATGTTGATTTTCACTGAGCTGGAGAGAACCAACAGATTCCACCATATATTATCCCCAGATATTCAGTGCTTCACTAGTATACAGTCAAGGATATCCCATATGACAGTTTTGTAGGAAGTGAGAAGTCAAGAGATCCTTTTGAAGAAGACACAATAGACGTAGAGACTCGTCGCACCAGAAGCACGGGTTAGAGTACCTCAGGGAGGACCCATCAGACGCCCTTTGGCACATCACCAACCATAATAGCAACAGAGAGCGGGACCCTATCAGTCCCGAGAGAAGCCCTTTTTTTATCACTATGGGAAGTTAGGACACATTTAGAGAGATTGTCGAGTTCGTTTGGGCCAGTATTTGAGGTATGGATCGGGATAACATACTTTGAGGGACTGCCCGATGGAGCAGACCTTGGCACTTCCTCAGCCAATGAAGAGGCCAGTACTTCCAGTACCACGACCAGTACAGCAGATGATGAGGCTAGGGGCACTAGGAGAGGAAGCACCTCGACCTCCAGCAGGTGGAGGATTTCATCGAGGACCACTACTACCTACGTAGGAGGACCAATTTGCGAGGGCCAGGCCAAAGGGACCTCCTCAGAGGACTGGATAGGATTTTGCTATGGAGATGGATGACATAGATCAGGAGATTGATGTTATAGCAGGTATTACCCTTGTTTCTACTTTTTTTGCTGTGATATTATTTGATACGACAGTCACACACTCGTTCATTGCTTCTAGTTTTGTTGCCAAGCACAATATTGCCACTACACCCTTATCTAATTATGTTAAAATTCTCACTGGGGGAGGAGTTGTATATGTTAGCCGTTTTTGTAGATCTTGTTCTGTAGTAATTCATGGCAAAGAGATAAAGCTCGACTCTTAGGCTTTTTCATGCCAAACTTTGATGTTATCCTTGGGATAGAATGGCTAAGCAAGTACCATACTTTTTTTGACTACTACGAAAGAAGCATTCTCTTTAGAGTACCAGGCCAGCCAAAGCTCGAGTTTGCACAAGGATCCACGGACATGCATGATGGTGCTCAGATGGAATTGAACGACGTCATTTATCATCCTATAATTTTAGAGTTTTAAGACGTCTTTCTAGAAGATTTGCTAGTCTACCTCTGGATAAAGATATAGAATTATCGATTGAGTTGACCCTAGGAGTAGCACCCATAGCATTGCATATTTATAGATTGGCAAAGAAGAAGATGGATGAGCTGAAGGCGTAGTTGAAGGAACTAGAGGAGAAATGCTTCATTCGACCAAGTGCATCACCCTAGGGAGCTCCAGTGTTATTTGCATCCAAGAAGGATAGGTCTGTGCACATGTAAATTGACTACAGAGCGTTAAATGTTGTGACTGTGAAGAATAAGTACCCTCTGTCGCACATCGGAGACTTATTTGATCAGCTTAGTGGAGTTAAGGTATTCTCGAAGATAGACTTGAGATCGGGATACCACCATGAGAAGGTGCAGAAGCAGGATATTTTGAAGACCATATTCAGGATGAGATACGGATACTACAAGTTTATGGTCATGCCATTCGGATTGACCAATGTTCCAGCTGTCTTTATGGACTTGATGAATCGAGTCTTCTATCAGTATTTGGACCAGTTCATGGTATTCTTCAAAGATAACATTATTGTCTATTCGAAGAGCTACGAGGAGCATGAGGAGCACTTGCAGAATGTCTTGGAGACATTAACGAGAGAGAGGTTGTATGTGAAGCTTAGCAAATGTAAGTTCTTCTTGGATAAGATCTAATTTCTTGGACATGTCGTCATTGGAGATGGCATTTCTGTAGATCCAGAGAAAATCTATACAGTCGAGACATGGCCTGTTCCTACATATGCATCGGAGGTAAGGAGTTTCTTTGGACTTGTAGGATATTACCGACGGTTCATGGAAAACTTCTCAAAGATATCAGATCCTATGACTCGGTTAACGTACAAGGACCAAGAATTTATATGGACGGATAGGTGTCAAGTCACTTTTAAGAAGTTAAAGAAGCATCTGACTACAGCACCAGTGTTGACCATTCTATCAGGATTATGAGGCTGCGTGATCTATAATGATGCATCAGGGAAAGGATTGGAATACGTACTTATGCATCACGGTAAGATGATTGCGTATGCATCTAGACAGTTGAGAGTATATGAGAAAAATTATCCAACTCATGACTTGAAGCTTGCAGCCGTTATTTTTGCCTTGAAGCTATAGAGAAATTATTTATATAGGAACGAGTGGCGATCTATACTGACTATAAAAGCCTCAAGTGTGTCTTCACACAGAAGGAGCTGAATATGAGGCAACGCCGGTGGCTTGAGTTGATGAAGGACTTAGAGATAAAGCTTTATTATCACCCAGGCAAGGCTAACGTAGTAGCAAATACGTTAAGACGTAAGCCTATTGCACTATTCTTGATAATGTAGAGGGAGTTACTAGAGGACTTGCAGTAGCTTGGCATAGAGGTTGTATTACCCGGATCAGATGGGATACTACCCAATTTGCAAGTACAGTCATTGCTAGTAGATAGGATCAGAGTAGCTTTACCTACAAATGCTAAATTCAGGAGGTTGAGAGAGAGGACCGAGGCAAAAGTACAGACGGGATTGTGCATTCATACTGACGGGATATTAAGATGTGGTGAATATCTATCTTCCAATGGAGAGCTTCGACAGGAGCTGACGGCAGAGGCTAATAGTTTAATATATTTTATTTATCTAGGAGACACCAAGATGTACCGTGACTTACGATAGAACTTTTGTTGGCATGGAATGAAGAGAGAGAGATCACTTTGTGGCCAGATGTTTGGTATGTAGTCCAGTCAAGGCTGAACACCAGAGGATAGCAGGATTATTGCTACCACTTTCAATTCCTGAGTGAAACTAGGAGCACATCACTATGGACTTCATCACGGGCTTTCTAAAAAGTCTGAATAGGCAAGATCCTATTTGTGTGATTGTGGATCGACTTACCAAGTCTGCTCATTTCTTGCCTTTTTGAGTTAGCCAGTCTACAGAAGTTTTGGTTGACTTATACATGAGGCAAATCATGAGATTATATGGTATTTCGGTTAGCACTGTGTTAGATAGAGACTCACGTTTTATATCTCACTTTTGGAGGAGCATGCAGGAGGGTCTTAGGACTCATCTGAAGTTCAGTACGTCCTATCATCCACAGATAGATGCCAGTCAGAACATACTATTCAGATGCTGGAGGATATGTTGAGAGCATGCATGCTATACTTTGGAGGATCATGGGAGGACCACCTATATCTTGTACAGTTTTCCTACAATAATAGCTATCAAGCGAGCATCCAAATGGCTCTATTTGAAGCTTTGTATGGAAGAAAGTATAGGTCTCCCGTGTATTGGAGTGACGTGGGAGAACGTCAGATCTTGGGGCCAGAGTTAGTGTCAGCACTGTGGAGAAGGTAAAGAGGATAAGGGGCATTTGCGAGCAGCGCAAGACAGACAGAAGCAGTGGACAGATCTTCATCATCGTCCTTTGGAGTTCAAGGAAGGCGATCATGTATTTTTGAGGTTATTGCCAACTAGAGGCACTATTCACTTTGGGGGACACGACAAGTTGCATCCAAGGTACATTGGACTATTTGACGTATTAGAGCGAGTTGGAGAAGTTGTGTATCGACTAGCACTACTGCCTTCGCTTGAGAGAGTGCATGATGTATTCAATGTGTCACAACTAAGGCAATATGTGGCAGATAGCAGTCATATTCTAGTTTACTCCGAGATTACCATTGGGCCGAGCTTGTCATACCAAGAGCAACCCGTGGAGATTCTTGATCATCAAGAGAAGGTGTTGAGAAATCAATCTATTCCATTGGTTCATATGGCATGGAGATACCACTCGCTGGAAGAATCCACTTAGGAGCACAAGGATAACATGCGCAAACATTTTTCATATCTATTCGAAGATCAAGGTATGATTTTACTTTGATCTTTTCTACTGTATAGCACTATCGTTTCCTCATCGTACTTTATTTTTAATTTCGATGACAAAATTCTTGTAAGTAGGGTAGAATATAATCACCCTAAAATTTCTAATTAATAATTAAAATATAAATACTAGATTTTGTACTCATGGTGGTACATGAGGGTAGTTAATAGTAGATAAATAAAATATATTAGATGCTAATTTTTTAAAACACATAAAATAATAGCTTTTATGAAAATAATAAAGATATATATAATAATAAGGATAGTAATAATAAAGATATAAACATATATAAATATATAGAAGAAAGAAAAGAATATATATATATATATATATATATATATATATATATATATATATATATATATATATATATATATATATATATATTAAAACACAACACAACACAACACAACACAAAGATAACAACAATGAAGCACACAACGGCAACAACAAGTTAGCCTTGGACTTCCCTACCTGAACCCCAACATGGCCTGCGTCCTAGTATAGTTCTCACCCCCTCTCTTGGTTATATGTATATATATATATACATATATACATACGAAACAAATAAACCCTAACCCTAACCAACGAACGACCGCCTACAGACCCTTTCCTCATCCAACCAACCACGTCACCGCCTTCAATCATCGCTGGAGAAGCTGCTGCACCGCCGTCAACCAACGGACGGCAGCGAAACACGCGGATACTCTGTTCTCGGGTCAAATTCGGTAGTCAGGTACCCATATTTTTGCTCCTCATTCTTCTTACCTACTTCACCAATTTTTGATCCAGTTGTTTAGATTTAATCACAACATGAACATTTTCAAATATCTTCAAATAGTTTTAACCAAATGACACTATTTTTATTTTAAATCCAGCCGAAACTTTCCAAAAAATCTATTTTTCGTACAAAATAAAATATCTGAAACTGAGCCACGAGCCCATATTGGAAGGCTGATAATGAGTAGCACATTAAGTAACTTAAAAATTGGTCTGAACATAATTATACTCAATATAACCAGGATCAAAATGACCTAATATTTTTATATTTTTTCTCATAATTTTTGTGCTGCAGTAAAAGTCAAGAAAAACTTATTACAAAAACTTGGAAAACTTGTAATACGGAGTGCATCCCAAAAAATTAGAGCACTACGCCATATACCAATTGCTCGAAAATATGCATATGGTATATCCTGATGTGGGCTTTCGCGGAAATTTATTTGGATGTGTGTGTAGGTCGAAATCAACCCATATCAGTCGAAAGTTTCAAGTATCGACGTTTTGCAAAATACCCTAAAAATTTGTAACCACTCTTCAAAATACAGCAAAACTTGCGCTAACGGATCCGTGGTATTACGCTGGTCATGTGACCTAAGTTTTACGTGATTCCAAGACAGGTGATCGAACTGCCTATTCGCGGGCCCAGGGTTTGACTTGACGAGCAATTTTGTGATCGGCTCATCGAAATCAAAAATTGGATATACCGTTGAGTTCGTTTCATCGTTTAAGATTTGTTTGACCTATAATTTGTCTTATTTAGAGAACTTTACTCCTGGCACATTTTTTGGTGCAAAGTGGACCACTTGTAGATACCGTTTTGACCCAAAAATTATTTTTTTGCTCATGTGTTCAAATTACAAAAAATGGTAGTATTTTTTGACTCTCTCACTTATTTCGGAGACCTTGGTGATATTTATTTAAGCATCCAGAGACGTTTCTTTAGAGTCCCTACCTTCCGGCTCCTTCTACTTGTCGTTTGGACGTTCATACTCCACAGATTGCTTGTCAGGCAAGTATACCTTGTCATAGTACTGTTTAGTTACATTTATTTATTGCATATTTTATTTTTTGTTGTTTATTTTTTATTTATTTTGCTATATAAAATTGTGCGTCTGTAAACCCCCGATTTTATAAGAATTTTAAATTAGGATTTTTCACAATTTTCTGGAATTTTATAAGAATTTTCTGTAATTAAAATCAGGGTTTTTAATTATTAAATAAATTTTATTTGTTAATAAATAATATTAAAATATCATGAAAATAATATTTTTGGGTGTAAAATGAAAAACTAGACTTAGGGTAATTTTTCTGGATTTTTCTGGACCTCAGACCTATTTTAAATGCCTAAAAATCATTTTTAATTAATTAATTAACTAATTAACTGTTTTATTATTTATTATTATTATTATTAATATTTTTTTTATTTTCTGGCCCATTGGGCCTGATCCGGCCCAGCCCAGCAGCCTAACCCGCTTCCCTTACCGGGTCGGGTCGGGTCCGCCTGAACCCGACACTCCCGGACCCGCACCCGTTCCCCTCTCCCCTGACCCCCACGCCCCCGAGTCTTCCGCCGCCTCCGCCGCCTGCGCCGCCCCGCCCGGCCACGCGCCGCCCCACCAGGCCACGCAGCCCGCCTCCTCGCCACGCCCCCCCGCTCTCCCCTCCGCCTCGCCCGGAGCGCCACCACCCGCTTCCCCCTTTAAAAACCCCCCGTCTCCAGCTCCAGCCAGCCCCTCCCCTCGCCGGCCGCCCAACTCCAGCCACCGCCCTCCTCGCCGCGCCGCCTCCCAGCTCCGCCGACGACGTCGCCGCCGCCCGCAGCTCCCTCCTCCGCCTCCCTCTTCTTCTCCACCGGCAGCAGCAGCAGCAGGCCGCAGCGGCAGCAGCTCCGGCCGCCCCCAGCTTGCCGCCGCACCGCCCTCGACCGCCTCCGCCGAGCCGCCTCCCTCCGGCGAGGCCTAGCCGCCGGAGCTCCGCCGTCCAAAACCCTAACCCTAGCCCTAATTCTTCTCTGTGTCGGACACGGGACACAGGACACAGTGTACTGTGTCGTGTCGGACACGATTCGACCCTGTTTTCGGGTCCACTTCAGGTGCGTGTAACTTTTTGTTCGTAGCTCTGTTTTCGATTCCGCAAATTGCGTTGTGAAGCCTGTATGACCCTCTCGGTGCCCGGATAAAGTGCTCGGGGCATCGCGTCCTGTGGTGATCGCGCACCGCGATCCAAAAACAGGAAAAACCAGACCCTGTTTCACCACGGAACTGAGTATGCCCCGCCAAACGGGACGACTTGGTCGCGTGCGGTCTTCACAGATACGTGCGCACCGTCAATAAGGACGTGTGAGAATTTGCGGAAGCTGATTCGGGTGTGCGTGCACACCGAAATCAACGCGTATCCGCGGACATCGCCCCATATCTGACTTTTCTACAATTTACCCTAACTTCTTGTACACTCGTCGAATCGAGACGAAACTTGCTCCATCGGACTCGTAGCGATACGCTGGTCCCGTGGGTCAAGTTTGGTTCTATTCTGAGAACGTTGACGAAATCGCGTGTCGTAGGCCCCACAGGCCCCGCTCGAAGGGCGATTTTGTGTTCGGCTCATCGGAATCCAATTTTGGAAGTTCCGTTGGGTTCGTATCATCGTTCCTGACCTGTTGACACTAAGTTTGGTGAATTTGGAGACCGTTGACCCCGACACGTTTTTCGGTGCAAAGCGGGCCCACCGGCGGACCCCGTTTTGACCCGAAACTGTCGTTTTTGCCCTTGTCTCCAAATTGGACCCAAGGACAGGCGTTTCTAGCTATTTGACATCTTCTGAGCATGATGGTAATGTTTATTTTAGCATTTGGACTCATCTCTGGAAAATTTCCCCGAGGACAATTAACTGGATCCAAACAACAGGCAAGTACCTGCACTTCAAGTTTAAATCTTTATATTATGATAATTAATTTCCTACTCTACTAGTACCCTTGATGATTACACGTAGTATTAGAACACTGGATTTCATGTCTCGAATACTGGTTTTTCATGTCTTATTTTCGTGTCGGGTGGGAGAATACTAAAAGGCATGTAGTTTACCCTTCCCCCTACCGTGTTTAATAGCTGTTGGTGCGCGACTGTACCCTCAGCCGGATCTCGATTATTCATGTTTAATAGCCGTCTATGATGGCTGGATTAGCCTTATAAACCCCTACATGCCAACTATGTATTCTAAAATAAATACAAGTTCACACAGATAGCTTCTTGTCTTGTTATAGTTCTTGTTGGCTGTTGTAGTTTCATTTCCTGTCTCATATTACTCCTGCTTTCTCATATTCCTATTTATAGCATTAACTCTGAGATGGATGTTTCTTTTATGCAAATTTTCTTAAAATGATACTCTAGTTAATTGTCATAAATATTTAGTTTAATCTTGTTGTGCATTGTGTACTTTGCTCCTTTCCTGACTGGATTCGTTATTTTAGACGATGATGAGGACTTGCCCCTACCTATTATGGCCACTATGAGTTAGCAGGTGACCCATATGAGGAGCCAGTTCCCACCCAGGAGGCTACTTCTGCAGAGTAATTAGCAGTAGCTGCTTATTTATTTCCTTTCAGCATATACTCGGGTTTGTCCCCGATTTATCTCCTGGCTTGTATTAACTGTGGATTTGATTGTCACAGATTAAATATTTTGAAATCTTAGCATTCCTATTTCCTGTGATTATTCTTACATATTTATTACTGTGGATGAGATAGATTTTTACCTGTGATTAAGACCTAGACAGCGTACTATCGCCGACACTGCGGCGTAGGCTGGACGTACCCACGTACTCGTGTCCGAATATCCGGGTGCGGGTCGTGACACGTTTTTGTGGTGGCCCATGCAGGTCCAATGACTAAATTTTCGGTTTCAACTCAGGGACCGAACAGGCCTGCAATAAAGCTAGGATAAGTTTATAGGATCTCATCCACTTGCTTGAATCATTTTTGATATCTGTATCGTATTCGAACTAATATGAACTTGCATCTTGCCTTGATTCCTGTACGCCTCTTATTGGTTATTTTCGATACAGGAAAATGGACCCACAAGCCAGCAACGAGGCTCATGCAGAAACACCACAAACCGTTGTGGTTACCCAAGAAAACGATGTGATACCAGTCGGTGAAGGCCAATCATCACAAGGTAGTCAAGCAAGTCAACCTGCCTCAATAATCCATCAAGATGGCGTTCCACCCTCGACGCAGCCTATTCCACCGATGCCTTCCTTCCCACTGGGACCGCCTATGGACGAACAGCAGATGTTCTGCATATTCTACATAATGATGCAAGCCTATCAGAAGGTTCAACAAGAAACTCAGCAAAACCAAGGGAGAACTTCATCGACAGAATTAGCTCAGAGTCACGGAAGCCAAGCAGTTCAAATGCAATTACCTTCGACGAGGACGTTCTTACTGCAGCGCGACCTGTGGAGTGCACCACAAGGATCGAGTCCAGCCGGAAGCGGCCGTATGCGTCAGCACCAGACCAAGCACAACAGGAAAAAGCTGCAAAGCGACCACAAATGAATCCAACTCAAGGACAGAACCAACAAGCTCCCACTTGTGGCTATTGTCAAAAACAAGGTTACATTTGGCAGGATTGTAGAAAGAGGCTAGGTACCTGTCTATATTGTGGATCAGCAGCACATCAAATGAAGGACTATCCTGCTGCTCAAAGACGCACAACTGCACAAAAGTTCCAGTTCAGGCCAGGCCCCAGCAGCGCAGCAGAGGGCACCACCTCAAGAATACGGACAAGCTTACGCGATGACCGTGGAGAACGTGCAGACTCTTAGAGTAACTAATGCGCGTAAGTGATTCGTAGATACCATTTTCTAGTATTGTTTTAGCTTGTGCCTATTGGTTCGTGACCTCAGCCCCAACCTAGTAATTTTGAACTTGCTAATAACCTGGTATGCTTTTATATTTAATAACTGTAGAGTTTGTAGAGTCTTCTGTTATTTTGCTTATTGTGTGAACTTCAATGATTTGTACCTCCTTTCATCATCATCTAGCGCACTTAATTTTGCCGTACTTGATTTATGCTGCTAGTCTATAGCCTAGTTTTGCAAGCTTACTCTTTATCGAGCTTGTTCATGACAAGTGTATTATTGGGGAGGCCCACAATGATATATTTCAGAATCAGTGTATTACGGTCTGATCAACCATAGTGCGCTTGATTCGCCCTTCGAATTAATACTTTACGTGGATTGAGATATAGTTGACTAGTATACTTGCCCTAGACATTTCTGAACATATCGTATCGATTACATGATTGTATTAATACGAGCACGTGAATAGGAATTACCGAGATAGGATTCAATCCACAATCGCTTGACAATTCCCACCTGAATACTTTAAAACTTCTTGACCCCGATATTTCTTTTCTATCACCCCACCCTTGAACTCTTTATTATTGATCTTCGTCTTCCCTTATTTCGGAAAGACGAAATCTCGTGCCTGGTATAAGTTAGTACATAGATAGTACTAGATATGCCACATAGGCCGATCACATACTTGAGGATTAAACTTTCGTAATTGAGGACATATCATATGTGATATGATCGGCGTTGAAGTTCGAGGATTGAATGACATAGGTAAACATATTAAGGAATATTTTTCTTAAGGTATATAGTCTTTTGTGATGAATGGGTAAATTCTAAGTTGGGTAGCAATGCATTTGTCAACTCGAGAGGAATATCTTTTGGATTGTGACCGAGTAAGGTTAGATTGGAAGAAGCAAGCCATTCTAATTTTGAAAATTTAAAGGAGTGACTAAGATGATTAATGAATTGATATCGAGGACCCAATAGTTGTATCTTAGGTACATGATAATGCAAGTAAAATCATCAATTTGAATTTAGAGGGTAGAATTATAGAATTTCAGACTTGAACATCGGTGGACTACATTTAAATTATTTTTTCAATTCGATAATTTGATTTAAGAATTAAAATTTGAGGGTTGGACTACCTAGTTAGAACATTGAGGATGTGAATGGAATTTAAAGAGTTGTAGCATACAATTGTGAATAGGAATATTGTTGGACTCGAATCACTTCTAAAGGAATTTATGATAATTAGAGGCAAAGTCATGTGCAAATCTTGAAAATGCTATATGGACTTAATCTAAAATCTGTCTGTGGAAAATTTGAGGAAGTAAGAAGTAATAACCATAGGTTAAAATTTTGATTGGAATAAGTAGTCATCTTAATCATGAAGTGATTGCAGTGGACATGATTAGGCTTTTAATTATCGCAAAGAGATGGCGATCGACTTGCCCTATGTACATGAAGGATTAACAGATTATGGATTAATTTTAAATTTCGAGGACGAAATTTTTATAAGTTGGGTAGATTGTAAACCCCCAGATTTTGCAAAAATTTTAAATTAGGATTTTTCACAATTTTCTGGAATTTTCTAGGAATTTTTCTGTAATTAAAATCAGGGTTTTTAATTATTAATTAATTTTTAATTATTAATAAATAATATTAAAATATCATAGAAATAATATTTTTTGGTGTAAAATGAAAAACTGGACTTAAGGTAATTTTTTTGGATTTTTCTGGGCCTCAGACCTATTTTAAATGCCTAAAAATCATTTTTAATTAATTAATTAACTAATTAACTGTTTTATTATTTATTATTATTATTATTATTATTTTATTTTTTTTTATTTTCTGTCCCATTGGGCCTGATCCGGCCCAGCCCAGTAGCCCAACCCGCTTCCCTTACCGGGTCGGGTCGGGTCCGCCTGAACCCGACACGCCCGGACCCGCACCCGTTCCCCTCTCCCCTGACCCCCACGCCCCCGAGTCTTCCGCCGCCTCCGCCGCCTGCGCCGCCCCGCCCGGCCACGCGCCGCCCCGCCAGGCCACGCAGCCCGCCTCCTCGCCACGCCCCCCCGCTCTCCCCTCCGCCTCGCTCGGAGCGCCGCCACCCCGCTTCCCCCTTTAAAAACCCTCCGTCTCCAGCTCCAGCCAGCCCCTCCCCTCGCCGGCCGCCCGACTCCAGCCACCGCCCTCCTCGCCGCGCTGCCTCCCAGCTCCGCCGACGACGTCGCCGCCGCCCGCAGCTCCCTCCTCCGCCTCCCTCTTCTTCTCCACCGGCAGCAGCAGCAGCAGGCCGCAGCGGCAGCAGCTCCGGCCGCCCCCAGCTCGCCGCCGCACCGCCCTCGACCGCCTCCGCCGAGCCGCCTCCCTCCGACGAGGCCTAGCCGTCGGAGCTCCGCCGTCCAAAACCCTAACCCTAGCCCTAATTCTTCTCTGTGTCGGATACGGGACACAGGACACAGTGTCCTGTGTCGTGTCGGACACGATTCGACCCTGTTTTAGGGTCCCCTTCAGGTGCGTGTAACTTTTTGTTCGTAGCTCTGTTTTCGATTCCGCAAATTACGCCTGTATGACCCTCTCGGTGCCCGGACAAACCGCTCGGGGCATCGCGTCCTGTGGTGATCGCGCACCGCGATCCAAAAATAGGAAAAACTAGACCCTGTTTCACCCCGGAACTGAGTACGCTCCGTCAAACAGGACGACTTGGTCGCGTGCGGTCTTCACAGATACGTGCGCACCGTAGATACGGACGTGTGAGAATTTGCGGAAGCTGATTCGGGTGTGCGTGCACACCGGAATCAACGCGTATCCGCGGACATCGTCCCGTATCCGACTTTTCTTTAATTTGCCCTAACTTCTTGTACACTCGTCGGATCGAGACAAAACTTGTGGCATTGGACTCGTAGTGATACGCTGGTCCTGTGGGTCAAGTTTGGTTCGATTCTGAGAACGTTGACGAAATCGCGTGTTGTGGGCCCCACAAGCCCCGCTCGACGGGCGATTTTGTGTTCGGCTCATCGAAATCCAATTTTGAAAGTTCCGTTGGGTTCGTATCATCGTTCCTGACCTGTTGACACTAAGTTTGGTGAATTTGGAGACCGTTGACCCGGACACGTTTTTCGGTGCAAAGCGGGCCCACCGGCGGACCCCGTTTTGACCCGAAACTGTCGTTTTTGCCCTTGTCTCCAAATTGGATCCAAGGACAGGCATTTTTAGCTATTTGACATCTTCTGAGCATGATGGTAATGTCTATTTCAGCATTTGGACTCATCTCTGGAAAATTTCCCCGAGGACAATTAACTGGATCCAAACAACAGGCAAGTACCTGCACTTCAAGTTTAAATCTTTATATTATGATAATTAATTCCCTGATCTACTAGTACCCTTGATGATTACATGTAGTATTAGAACACTGGATTTTATGTCTCGAATACTGGTTTTTCATGTCTTATTTTCGTGTCGGGTGGGAGAATACTATATGGCATGTAGTTTACCCTTCCCCCTACCGTGTTTAATAGCTGTTGGTGCGCGACTGTACCCTCAGTCGAATCTTGATTATTCATTTTTAATAGCCGTCTATGACGGCCGGATTAGCCTTATAAACCCCTACATGCCAACTATGTATTCTAAAATAAACACAAGTTCACACAGATAGCTTCATGTCTTGTTATAGTTCTTGTTGGCTGTTGTAGTTTTATTTCCTGTCTCATATTACTCCTGCTTTCTCATATTCCTGTTTATAGCATTAACTCTGAGATGGATGTTTCTTTTATGCAAATTTTCTCAAAATGATACTCTAGTTAATTGTCATAAATATTTAGTTTAATCTTGTTGTGCATTATGTACTTTGCTCCTTTCCTGACTGGATCCGTTATTTTAGGCGATGATGAGGACTTGTCCCTACCTATTATGACCACTATGAGTTAGCAGGTGACCCATATGAGGAGCCAGTTCCCACCCAGGAGGCTACTTCTGCAGAGTAGTTAGCAGTAGCTGCTTATTTATTTCCTTTCAGCATATACTCGGGTTTGTCCCCGATTTATCTCCTGGCTTGTATTAACTGTGGATTTGATTGTCACAGATTAAATATTTTGAAATCTTAGCATTCCTATTTCCTGTGATTATTCTTACATATTCATTACTGTGGATGAGATAGATTTTTACCTGTGATTAAGACCTAGACAGCGTACTACCGCCGACACTGCGGCGTAGGCTGGACGTACCCACGTACTCGTGCCCGAATATCCGGGTGTGGGTCGTGACAGCGTCCAAGAAAGACTTGGGTGCAACGATGGTTGCGTCGTATTTTATCTTTTATTTATATTATGCATATTGGCCTAGTTTTACGAGACCACCCCATGAGTTGAGACATCATTATGTTTTATTTGACCGTGACACATTTTTACACGAGTTATTAGTCTTATGTAGGATATGAAATTGCGTATTAGGATGGCCACATGTACGTAAAGGTCATACGACGGATAAGGAATATCTGCTAATATAAATATCATGTTTAGCAAACTTAGCAGTTACTAGAGGTGTTTGCATGTTATGGATGTGACACATTAGTAGCATTGGGTGGGAAAAATAATGAGTAAGTGTATGTAACTCCTTTACACTTTCCCTTATTTTCCCGTAAGCTCCGTTGGAGAAGCGAGGCGTTATGACCCCTTATATATACTGCAGGCCTATGCGGGAAAGTTGTTCTTAAATTTCATATCACATAGACTGGTTAGGCGACCATGTTGGATGTTCACTTTTAGTATTTTATTGGCATACTTTTATGTATCTTGTTACGTCCCACTGAGGACCTAGTCCCTTTCTAGTGTAGACCATCAAGATTACTCGTAGGAGTATTGACCGGAACCTGATGCATCATTCTCTGTCGAGGGGTCTTATCCTCTGAGTATCCATGATTACTTCATAGTTGATGGATCTTCTAGTTGCTTTTTTTTATTTGACATTTTATTTTATATTGGAGTTCTGACCTCCTATATTATTTTAGTTGATATAGTCGATTGGTAGTGGATTTGTCTCCACCCGACTATTATTTCTTTTACTACTTCGTACTTGGGACTTTTAGTTATTTATTTTGGTGCTTCATTACTTATGTCTGTGGATGAGATATAGATTCCTGTGACTTATGTTGATAATATATATTCTACTTATAAATTATTTATTCATATTATAGCGTACGTATATGTTATAATTTTTTAATATATTAGAGTGTCATATACATACGGTTGGCATGCTTACCTACTCCTAGTCCTACGTATTTTGGGACAGGGGTGTGACAACGGTGGCATGTTTGCATGTGTAAAGATGGACAACAAGGGGTCTGTTGCAGTTATAGACATCGGGGATATGCACTCAACAACGAAGATTGGCGAGAAGCTCATTCTCAAGGGGGTTATCCATGTGCAGAGTTTGCACTATGACTTGCTTTCGGTAGGGAAGCTAGCAAATAATGGTTGTCGTAGTATATTTGGGGACAAAGATTGAAAGCTTATGAAGTCTTCCCAACTACTAGCTCTAGGAGATATATATTATACTATGTACAGGCTCAAGCCGCTGAGTTATACAGGGTGACTATAGACATCAGATGGACCCTCAAAGGGTGTTCGACAAGAGTTTAAGGATCATTAGGAACTTGTCTTGGGGGATTCTTCGAGACGATTTGAGGGATATGGAGGATTCGGTTCATCAAGACAAACAACGAATGGTGATGAGTCAAAGATTGAGGGTTAATCTGTCTGTTCCATGATAGCTGGTCGGTGCTCAGGTGGGGGTTATTCCACGAATCTAGTTTTGGTGACGGGTGGTTCGCCAAAAACTAATAGAGCAATATTGGTTTCAGTAGTTCGAAACCAGGGAGGAGATCAAGATATGTAGAAACTCAATTTGAGCGTGCATCTCCATTTGCACGATTTTTGGAGAGATGTAGGTCATCGACGACGTACATAATGCATGATGATATGCTCAAGGATGAATGTGTACGAGAGAGCTTCGGTGTCGGACATGAAGGTGGGCATGTTTAGGAGACTGAATCTCGGGGGAACCGTACCGTCATGTTGGTTGGGTCAACCGAGGTTGAAGAAGCTCGTTGGAATGGTAGCATGTTTCGATGAAAGGCAAAAGTCAAAAAAAGACAGTCTGATCGTCGTGGAATTTGATATTGGCCATTTTATTGATGGCGACAGGATCTCAGTAGTACAGGATGTGCTACGCATGGTAGGTAGCGTCAAAGTGGTGGTCGAGGAGCTGGAGATGATAGAAGATACACAACAGTTCGGGGGATCGGAGATCACTGACAAGGGGAGTAGGAACTCTGTCATGGGACAACATGTATGTAGTCTTGTTGAGGACCCATGGTGTCAGTACCTCTCATCAGATTAGAGAAGAAGAATGCTTGGTCCAATCTGGGACCGAACTCGGTCAGAATTCGGTCATGGCGTAGTTTGGTCCGAGTTCAATGTATTCCAAACATAACTTGGGGATACTCAAATGACCGAGTTCGTTTAGAACTAAATTTTGTCGAGACTAAACGTAGTCCAGGTTTAATTTGCACCGTTGGATGTTGATGGATGACTAGATCTGATGGTAGGCTATTTTGGGGATTTTCTAAACCCTAAAATAGGTTTCTTAACCTATTTATATGTGTTGATGGTGGAGGCACAAAGAATAGCACACATGGGAGATCCAGGGTGCTTGTCCATATAAAATCTAAAAGAAAGTCCGTAGTTTGCTCTTAGGACTTGCCATCCAAGACAACAGGAAGAGAAGATCTGACCGAGGAGTCGTCATCTTCGTTCAGGAAGATTGCTATGGGTATGGTGACTGATTTCAAGTTGTAATCTTCTTTTTTCTACTTGAGTTTGGGGGGGGGGGGGGGGATTGAATCTTTGGAAAAATAATTCAACATACTTTATTCATTCTTGTAATTCTATTTGAAGTTATATAGATTGGAATTTGTCCTGTGACGTAGTCACTTAACATATACTGTATTTTGTTTGTCTTGGTGCTTGCATTAGACGGGCGGTTGGTTATCTCAAATGGATTGGCCTAGTTTTTGCTGTGGTCAGTTTCAGACACGTGGAATCGGAGTGCAGTATCGACGCAACTGGTCCCAACACTCCTATGGTGATAGATGATGCAGAGATTGTGTGCAAGCCCTTGGAGTATAAAATATTATTTAGTTCCACACCCATTCCAATTACCCTCCTCATTACATGGTCCAAGAAGATACAAAAGGTAGGGGGAAAATTAGCAACAAAATTCAATTGGTCAGTCAATTTACTAACAAATGTAAAATTGAATTCAAAAGAGGGTAATTTTCAAGAAATTAAGAAAGACAAATATCATAGGATAATAATTTGTGATGGTCCTTTTGTGAAATAAGGAGAAAAGAACCGAATTTTAGGTGTATTGGAGTTTTTGGTTTGTGTGTGAACATGAAAGAGGATGTCATATGATCGGATACACTGGAATACATGTTATTTTTGGTTGAGGTGAACCATATTTTTATTCGTCAGGTGGATCCAATTCTATACAACCCGGTGTGCATGCATATGTATGGATGGTAATGGGCCTAATTCTAAAAAGAAACTGTGGCCTATATTTTTTCGGTTGGGCTGGTTTCTTGTCTTACAATTGCTACACCCTAACACATAGGGATCGAGATCGACCCACAAACTTTTCGGGCCAACTTGATCTAATTTACTTTCCAAGGAAATATATGTGGACAACCAGACGATTTTGGTATACACTCACAGCCATTGTTCTCTATTTGTGAACAAATAGATCATAACTGTGTCTAAATATTTCAAGATATCTAGAATTCATTATTTGGGCCTCTAGTGGCTGGCTCAATGGAGTACAAATTGATCCAAAAATCATTTGGGCCGGTAGCCAGCCATTTGACTATTCTCTGTTCTTTTATTGCTTGGGTCATTGGCTGGAGTATATTTGCACGATGTTATTTGGGCAGGTGGCCGGCTAAATGAAGTCTTCTTCTAAGTTCTATAGGTACAAAATAATCAAATAATCCTTTAGATGACGTTTAGTACGTGAAATACTATATAGTCAAAAATTGTATAATTTAAAAACTAAATTTTATAGGATTAAATTTTCTAAAAAGTTATATTTTTATATTGGGTAAATATATAATAGGGGTTTTTGATATTACCCCTATATTATATGGGGGATATTGATATTACCCACTGTTATATTAAATGTTAAGAATACCCCCTGTAAGTGTCGTTAATGAGTTTTGAAAGTGTCGCTAATAAGTTTTTAACTACATTTGGAAAGAATACCTCCCTGTAAGTGTCGCTAATGAGTTTTGAAAATGTTGCTAATAAATTTTTAATGACACTTACAGGAGGTATTCTGAATTTTTAATCTAACAAGGGGGGTAATATCAATATCCCCCATCTAACAGGGGGTAATATCAAAAACCCCTATATAATAATTTTTTTGAAAAATGAAAGTTATTAAAAATATAAAAATATAATACAATAACTAAAATAACAAAAACAAAATCATAAAAAATGAAAAATAAACCAAAAAACAAAACAAAAATCATAATAATTTTTTTTTTAAAAATATTAAAAAAACTAAAAAAAACATTCTAAAAAATGAAAAAAAAAGATAAAACACTGATAAACAAAAAAATCTTAAAAAATGGAAAGAAAACAAAACCCAAAAAAGTTAAAAACTGAAAAAAAATATTCTTAAAAAAAGAAAAAACAATAACAAATCTTAAAAAATAAAAAAAGAACAAAAGACCAAAAAGACAAGAAAAAGATAAGAAATAATAGGAAAAAAAATGTTAACTGCACACAAAAAATCCCCATATTTTATAAGAGAGGATTTTTATGTTTCGGGTATTCATAATTATCATTAATAAATTTTTATATCTAAACCAAAAATAGGAATAGGTTTTTCCATCCTAATTTTGTTTGGATATAAAAGAAAATTTCGCATACCAAATGCACATGACTCCTAATTTACCATTCAATATTGAATACATGTTGTTCCTTTAACAATATAAACAATCTCACCCTCCTCGGCAGTTTCATGATCTAAATGTCTTCCATGTACGACTCTATGAACTAGTTGAGATACCATTGAACCTGCACACAAAATTAAAGAAAGGTGCTCTCCCTCTCCTCCCCATGAAGCAAGAGTGTACATATTGTGTTAGAAGACAAACTTATATTAATATTTAATGACACAGTAATACTAAAAGAAACCTCCCCTTATTTGGGTTACTCTAAACTAGAGAGCAAGTAGATATTTGGAGACAAAATCTTTACATTCCAGTGTTAGGTTAGATGAAAACAAGAAACCAAAAATCAAGAAAAAAAGTTCTCCTACCACGGCATATAATATACAAAAATATTGTAGAGGGCGAAGTTTGTTGAAAATCATAGAACAAAAAAAAATTCTTACAAATATACAATAAAAAATCAGTAGAAATGTCGAACGGTTTAGCATTTCTGCTACAGAAATGCCAGACCTTCTCATGTATCTAGTATCTTTTAATAGTAAATTAATTTACAAAGGTTAGGTTAATTTAATTTTATAATGGTTAGATTTTGAGATATAAATCGAGGGGGATTTAGGATTTTTAGCATAAATATATTCTCCTTCTCCTACAATCGCTCTAGAGTTCTCCTATCACTTCTCCAGAAGCAAAACTCACATTAATTTGTAGCAACAGAGGTACGATAGGTCGTTGGGTCACCGGCTTATTCGCAGACGGAGGGGATGTTGGTGAGGGACTGTTCGCGGAGTTAAGTTGACCGCAGTAAGGTTTGAGTGAGTGGTGGGAGAAGTTGGCGTGGTCAGGACAGGTGAACTCGTTGTCAGGTTGGATAGCTGTTGGTTGGGTGGTAAGTCTGGTGCAGAGACACAATGGTTACGAGGAAAGCGGCTATGTTGATCATGCCATGGTGGAGGAGGGTAGGGCTTAGTTGCCTCGTTTAGGCGGGATATGTGCAGAGGCGTTAGGTGAGGAGGTGCGCTAAGGTAAAGTACAAAGGTGACAAGGAGAGGTGGAGGGGACAAAATCCAGTCATGGAAGGATATGCTAGCATAGCTCGTATAGAGATTGGGAGGTTGGGTGCGTGAAGGATGTCTTATGGAGGTGGGAGTAGCTAACTGAATAGCTTGGGTAGTGTCTTTCTTTGATCGACGGAGGAGAAGAGGATGGGTAGGGTTTGTGTGACAGGTGAGGTAGGCTTGAGAGAGGGTTGGAGAAGAGGAACTTACATAGAAGAAGATAAAAAATACTTTTGTACCCTGCTCCTAGAATAGGATGAGTTGGGTATGTAATCAACATCTCCAGCCTATGTGCCATACGAATACACAGTACCCTTATCCGTGATTGTAGCATGTAAGGTTCTAGGTTATAATACAGATAATACTAAACAGACTTGCATTATAACATCCATAACTATTATACATAAAACTATATAAGAAAAATACAACTCATATTAGTAAATATTCCCAAAACTATTAATTTACATATGTATTCTGCTACAAAATAAAACTACTACATTCTTTGATTGTCCTTGTTTATTCTTCGGGCTCGTCTATATTGTATAAAGGTAACATCTCTTCTGGAGCGGATGCACAATGACCTGGGGTCATCACTAAGCATTATCCCCAAGAGTCTACTGTAGGTCTTGAATATTCCTATGCATCGACTGCCAGCCACAAACACGACCATTCTTGGCTTCAATGTTGATCGTACTAGTCCCTAGGGAAGACCCGCTTGAAATTCCATATCAAGAATCTCCAAACGGAAGTAATGTGCAATTTCATCGACGTAGAGGTATCTAATAATGTCTTGCTTGGACGTCCGTGGATACATAAGAACCTCATCATGCCATCTATCCTCCACCAATGCTTCAAATATGTGGATACGAAAGGAAAAGTCAGGACCAAGTTTGCTAACGTTATGTTACGCCACAGTCACAAATACGTAGGACTATGATACACAACCATGCCAATTGGTATATATACGAAGGCTACTCTAATATATGGAACCTACGAATACATAATTATGATGTATATGAGTTTCAGATCATAATATATGTCACAAGTCAAGGGTATAGACTAATCTCATCCACAGAATAATAGGCAAATAAACTAGAAAAGTAGCATGAGTGAATAAACAAAGTAAAAGAGCAAAATCCATCAACTAATAGCCGGATGGAGACATCTACTACCAAACGACTTTAGCAAGAGTATACGAGAATAAGGTCCAACATCAAATTATTTAAATAAAAAGGAAACAAAACTAACTAATAACTCCATCATGTAGGATAGGGAAACTCCGAAGGTAAGACCTCATCGACTAAGAGATAAGAATCCGGTCTTGGTCCATACTCCTAAGGATAGTCCTGGTCGTCTATACTTGGAAGGGAACCAAGTTCTCAAAGGGACGTAACAAGATACATAATATACAAGCCAAATATGAACTGAATATAAACATATGCAATGGGGGTAAACTAACCAAACTACGTGAATGCAATTGAGAATGACTTTCGTACGAATGGGTTATTTGGCAAAAATGGGATCGACATAGATTCTATCGAGACTAGAGGTCTCAAAGTACATAATCTATCCAATCATATGTACAGACTGCAAAGTGTCCCCTAGACGCCAAAGGCCGACTGCTTATGTATATATCCATGGTCGTCATCCCGCATCTCCATCAGAGCGTACGGTCACAGAAAAGTACAAAGTAGCCCATACGCCTATGTCAGTCCTCCCCACCCAATCTATTATCCAGGTCGTCTATATGACACGCCCATTTCCTCACAACTAAGTCCAATGAATGCATCTAGAATAACAAGTATTACTATGCCGATACACGTCCCGTACATAACGATGATCAGTCGAGTACGATGGTATATGTCCTCTCGCGAGTATCACACATCCGTGTATATACAAAGTATGTGTCATGGTCACATGAGATATAAGAATATCCCAACAAATAATGAGGTAGTCCACTAACAACTAAGTCATACACAAAATGCATAAGGAAAATATCGACGTTTATCGTTGATCACACCTGAGTCATTCTCGGACGCACATACTATGTAATAAGAAAAATAGTAAAGTGAAATAAAGGAAATATGCAATGTAATACAAATAAATAGTAAATAAATGGAAACGTATACTTGTCTGGTGTCTAGGATGATTCTATACGACTTTCCGACAATGAACTAGTCAAGTCAATAGTGGGACAGAAAGTGAAAGATGTATGAACGTCTCCGGATGCTAAAATAAACATCAATAGTATTTTTGGAATGGGTGAGAAAGTTAGAAAAACCTACTCATAAATCCAATTTGGACACATGGAAAAAATAGCAGTTCGGGGTCAAATCGGGGTCCACAGGTAGCCCACTTTGCACCAAAAAATGTGTCAAAACTAAAAGTCTCTACAAACAAATCCTAAACAACGATATAGACTCAACGATATATCCAGATTTGAATTTCGATGAGTCGATCACAAAAATGCTCGTCGAATCGGATCGTGGAGCCCGCGAAATGGCGATCCAGGTGACGGTTTTAGAATTGGACGTAATTTGGGTCACGGGACAAGTCGAATGCTGCGAGTCGAATGGCGCAAGTCTCTTTATGATACGACAAGCGTGCACTGACTAGTTGGAAAATGTTAAAAAAGGTCGATACAGTATTTTTTGATAGACACGGGTCAAATTTGTAGCGCACACGCTACCAATTTGAATTCTGTCAAAGCTCACATGTCGAGGGGTATTGTACGCACCTTCCGGACCAACTCCGTTTTATAAGATGTTCTTAAGTTTTAAAACAGTTTTTCAAGATTTTTAAACTAATTTTTCTTGAGTTTTAGTACAAAAAATTTTAAACTAATTACTATTTTTTAATCCTGGTTATAAAGGCTATTAGAAAGGGAAATCAAATTGAAATTTTATAAAAAGTATTGAAGAAAAATGCCTTCCAATAAAGGGGGTTTGGATAGTTTATGTCCTGTATTTCATACATTAAACCACCGATTTTTTTCGAGATTTAGGAATAGATTTTCAATTATTTTAAACGTGATTAAATTAAAACTAATTAATAGGATTTGAAGGTGGTTGATTGGGATACACATAGGAGAAACTAGATTGAGAATCGATCGAACACGCATGGAGAAAACTAGTTTCGAAGATGGGTACCTGGACTGGAATCTTGCAGAACAAAATAGAGATCCTCTATTTCGCGGTGGTCGTCGGCGGGTCTGGACGTAACTATAGTTGCTGAGGCAGTGATGGCGGTCAGGAAGCGTTCGCCTAGCCTAGGCGAACAAGAGTAGTAAGTTGTGGAAGAGTTCTCGAGAGGTTTGTTAAAAATTCAAAAATGTCGACACTCGGTTATATATAGGTTTCATGGGTAAATAAATTCCATGTTTCCTAATTTGAGAGATTTTGAATGGAATCAATATCGAATGAATTTATGGGGAGAGTTGTATGGAAGGTTTTGGAAACACAATTTTTGAATTTGAATTCTTTCTTCTTTTCTTCATGGGAGATTCACACTCCGAGAACTTGGGGGGCGGGGTGGTCGGGTTTTGTGAACATTGTTCCAACGGGAACAATGTTGTTGTGTGTGTTTGTTTGTTCTTTTTTTCTTTTCTTTTCTCTCTCTCTCTGTCTGTCTCTCTCTCTCTCTCTCTCTATATATATATATATATATATATATATATATATATATAATTCAATTATTTACTTATTTATTTAGATTTCTAATTCCTATATTTATTTTATTTCTTCCACTATTTAAAAACAGATATATATTTTTTTAATATACTATTTAGTTATTTATTTATCTAAACAGAATATATATATATATATATATATATATATATATATATATATATATATATATATATATATATATATACATATATATATATATATATATGTGTGTGTGTGTGTGTGTGTGTGTGTTTATACATATATACGATTTGATTATTCATTTTTTTACATTTACAAACATTCATACCTAATAGTACATATATTATTATTCTTTTAAATACCTCAATAAGCCAATTAAATTTATAATTTTTTTTTAAAAATATGAGAAATTTTACACGTTAATCCTTTCAAAGGCTTGGAGGAAAACCCTTCCTCTTCTATTGTTTTAGCCATACTCGACTAATTCAACCAAATGCATATAGATTTCCCTATTGTCGATCCCTAAACGAATGTAGAAAACATAGTTCCATAATCTTTATCACTGTCTTATGCAGACTGAAAGCTGTAAGTGTGTAGATGGGAATAGATGCTAACACAAGTTTGAGCAATATTAGATTACCTCCATATGAGATAGTTCGAGTATGCCATTCATCAATCCTCTTTCTTAACTTAAACAAAGACCTTCATACATACTCGCCTTCAATCTCCCACTTGGTTGAATTGGTGGATGTTTAGCATGGAATCCTCTAATCTGTGCTAGACTCTCCACACGTTGAGCTAGAATCTTAGTATCCACTATCAAACAACTCTTCGACTTGTTAAAAAACTTGCCCAATACCGCTTCATATTTTTCCAATACCTTTATGACATGATTAATGGATATTTTATCTCATGCCAAGAATATCAATATATCATCTGCATAAACAAGATCACTGGTCATAGGACAGCTACTTGGAGTCAAGAAATGTCTATAGTCCGCTATTTGATTCAACTTCTTGAGGTTGCACCTTAAACCTTTAGTTGCTAGGATTAGTATAACTGGGGATAAAGGGTCCCTTTAACGAACCCTACATATGATTTTTTTTTCTTCCAGGCCCCTCATTAACAAGAACTAAAAACTAGTTGTTTGCGACTATATACCATACCATGTCAAACCATTTGTCTCTGTCGAACTTACGCAAAATCAACAATAAATACTTTCAATCCACTTTCTCGTATGCCTTCATCATATCCAACTTTATCGCCATGTTCCCACCTCTAATACTATTACCCAATGTAGTAATCATTTCTTGAGATAATATAATATTATCTGTGATTTCTCAACCCTTTACAAATCTGCTTTGTTGTAAGAAGAATAAAGGATAACAAAACTACCATTAGTTAGAGAAACTTTTGTTTATAAAGTTGTAGAGACCCAACATGCAAAAATCTACAAAGATATATGGATTATCCACCTTCAGAATGAGAAGCAAGTGTGTGCTCGTTCTCGCCTTAGGAAAAGAAAAACCCTACAAGTGGCAGATTTGGAGATGTCAGTGACTAGACTTTGACAGTTTTCTGTATCTTTACTTCTTCTTATCTCTTAGTATATTTAGAGATGAAGTGAAAATAAGGACACCTAATATTAATGAGGAGGAACTCCAAAAAGAGGTCGATTGTTACTTTGCATCCTGGTTTAGGAAATATGTAAGCAACTTAGATAGCATGTTAAATATACTGTTATTGTATGATTTTTGTGGATTTTGTTACTATTATGTCTACTATTGATGTATGATTAAATATTTTCTTACCTGAAACTACACTCATAAATAAAAGTCTTCATTATTTTGCATTGGGACCGATTAAAGAAGCAAGGACTTGGACCGACTACATTATTAATGGTTTCAAGTTTAAAGCAACTTATAATCCTATAAATACTGAATTTCTTGATGACGGTCTGAATACAAAGGATTTCAGTGTTTGTATAAGAGGGACCATCTACATGACGAGCCAGACTTTGACTATTATGGTGTGCTTCAAGATATTATAGAATTGTAATACCATGCCCCATATAACTTAAATATTATGATTTTCAAATGTGATTGGTTCGACCCAACATCAAATCAATGATTGAAAATTAATAAACAATTTAAATTTGTCTATATAAACCAACGAAGAAGATATAGAGGGTTCGACTCGTTAGTGGCCAATATCAAATTCCACGACGATCAGACTGTCTTTTTTTGACTTTTGCCTTTCATCGAAATATGCTACCATTCCAACGAGCTTCTTCAACCTCGGTTGACCCAACCAACATGACGGTACGGTTCCCCCGAGATTCAGTCTCCTAAACATGCCCACCTTCATGTCCGACACCGAAGCTCTCTCGTACACATTCATCCTTGAGCATATCATCATGCATTATGTACGTCGTCGATGACCTACATCTCTCCAAAAATCGTGCAAATGGAGATGCACGCTCAAATTGATTTTCTACATATCTTGATCTCCTCCCTGGTTTCGAACTACTGAAACCAATATTGCTCCATTAGTTTTTGGCGAACCACCCGTCACCAAAACTAGATTCGTGGAATAACCCCCACCTGAGCACCGACCAGCTATCATGGAACAGACAGATTAACCCTCAATCTTTGACTCATCACCATTCGTTGTTTGTCTTGATGAACCGAATCCTCCATATCCCTCAAATCGTCTCGAAGAATCCCCCAAGACAAGTTCCTAATGATCCTTAAACTCTTGTCGAACACCCTTTGAGGGTCCATCTGATGTCTATAGTCACCCTGTATAACTCAGCGGCTTGAGCCTGTACATAGTATAATATATATCTCCTAGAGCCAGTAGTTGGGAAGACTTTATAAGCTTCCAATCTTTGTCCCCAAATATACTACGACAACCATTATTTGCTAGCTTACCTACCGAAACCAAGTCATAGTGCAAACTCTGCACATGATGAACCCCCTTGAGAATGAGCTTCTCGCCAATCTTCGTTGTTGAGTGCATATCCCCGATGTCTATAACTGCAACAGGCCCCTTGTTGTCCATCTTTACACATGCAAACATGCCACCGTTGTCACGCCCCTGTCCCAAAATACGTAGGACTAGGAGTAGGTAAGCATGCCAACCGTATGTATATGACACTCTAATATATTAAAAAATTATAACATATACGTACGCTATAATATGAATAAATAATTTATAAGTGGAACATATATTATCAACATAAGTCACAGGAATCTATATCTCATCCACAGACATAAGTAATGAAGCACCAAAATAAATAACTAAAAGTCCCAAGTACGAAGTAGTAAAAGAAATAATAGTCGGGTGGAGACAAATCCACTACCAATCGACTATATCAACTAAAATAATATAGGAGGTCAGAACTCCAATATAAAATAAAATGTCAAATAAAAAAAAGCAACTAGAAGATCCATCAACTATGAAGTAATCATGGATACTCAGAGGATAAGACCCCTCGACAGAGAATGATGCATCAGGTTCCGGTCAATACTCCTACGAGTAATCTTGATGGTCTACACTAGAAAGGGACTAGGTCCTCAGTGGGACGTAACAAGATACATAAAAGTATGCCAATAAAATACTAAAAGTGAACATCCAACATGGTCGCCTAACCAGTCTATGTGATATGAAATTTAAGAACAACTTTCCCGCATATGGACTATCTGACTGAAATAATATGATGTGCATAATTCTTTCGGAGATTCAGGGGCCTTGGGCAAATCCTACTTATCACTTGAACACGTTCAGGCACAGTATGGTTCTCTCGAAGCATAGACGATAGTGAACATGTTCGTGCATTCTAAGCAAGCGATTCAGGATTCTCGTTAAGCAGACATTGTTTCAAAGACACGCTAGGTGAGTTCGTTCATTAACATGCAAGGCAGGTTCTATCATTCTCTTATAAAAATATTGCAAGCAAAAACTCAGGTTATTATTAAGGCTTGCAAGAATCAGAGAACGAAGTTTTGCCCACTCACCTGATACATAACGCCGACGCGGAGCGGGGCATTACAGTTTACACCTTCTGTCAGAGCGAGAGAAAGAGAGATAGGGTTAGGGTTAGGGTTTACACCCTCTGTGATAGTATGTGTGTGTCGTGTCTATGTCAGTGTGTGTGTGTCATGTCTACATCTGTAAGAGAGAGAGAGGGAGATCGGGTTAGGGTTAGGGTTGTCAGTCTGTGTCGTGTCTGTGTCAATGTGTGTCGTGTCAGTGTCAGTGTCATGTCGTATGCATCTGTGAGAGAGAGAGAGAGATCGGGTTAGGGTATACCTAGAGGAGGAGGAGGAGGAGGAGGAGTAGGAGGAGAAGCCCGTTGTCCGCCGGAGGGGGCTGTGGGGGAGCCGGTGGGGGCTGTGGGGGAGCACTCGGGGCGTCCGCCGGAGTAGGGGGCTGTGGAGGACGTCGGAGGGGGCAGTTTGCCGGAGAGGAGGGGGGAAGAGGGGGGAGTTTTTAAAATTTGGGGAAAGATTTTGACAGAAGGGGGGAATCGTAACCTATGTTAAACAATTTAGCGACGTCAACTTATGACATCGCTAATTATCAAGTTTGCGACGTTATAGACGTCGCTAAAAATGTCGCTAAAAATTGAAGAAACTAACGTCACTAAATATATCGCTAAACGTCGCTAAATAAAAAAACTGAGCGACGTTTAGCGACCTTAAAGAAGCTTATAGTGACTATTCTTTTCAAAAACTGAATTACCGTCGCTAAACGTTGATATATGTCACCAACAGCGACGTATAGTGACGTTTATTTTTGGAGTTGCTCTTTAACGACGTTTTAATATGACGTCGCTAAAAATGTCGCTATTTCTTCATATTTTGGTAGTGAACTTCTTAGCACCATTTATATCATGCCCTCATCAGCTAATGGCCTTGCCCCCCTGATCTGTGCCCATCCCGCCCTTGGCTCTCCTTGTAACCTCTCTGAGGAGATCGTTCATGGAGGCCCTTGCTGGCTGAGCCATCCCGGAGGATCTCGAACCAATCATTGTCTTTAGGGCACCATTCACCATCAAGGGAGCCCCAGTGGTGATGTTTAACGAGGCCGATAAGGTCGTTCTCTTTGTTCCCCTTCTTCTCGCCCTCGTTAGGATATTTTTCCCATTCGATGCCTCCAGTGGATACTATTTGTCGGGATTTTTCCCTCCTCGGCTTCGTTGGGAAGGTCCAAGTCGGTATTTTATATGCTAGCCATATTTTGATCTTCCTTGATCTCAACGTCGACTTCCTCAAGCTTGGGTCCAAAGACCTTTGGTTTATGGCCAGGCTCTTATATGATTGTTTAAATGGACGTCCGACTTCTCCCTGTAGAGGGAGTCTACACTTTCCCCAATTTAGGTTTTCCTCATTGATCTGCCAAAGTAATTATTCACCAAAGTGGCTCTGTTTAGGATCACACATGGGTTTGGGGAGCCTCTCAAACTGGACAAGCCTATGGTAGAGCGATCCAGGCCTAGTATGGCCTGTATTTTTGTGGAAGTGGATGTTAGTCTCACAGTGTCATCTAGTGTTCGTATACAGCTCCCTTGGGAAGGAGCGTGTGGCATATATTAGAATTTGACTCGAAGAATCTTCATTGCTCATGATATTTTTATCAAGGACATCTGGCTGAGCACTGTAAGTTGAATAAGAAGAAGGTGGGTGAGGAAGTTATTATGGTGGTTGAAAATGTATCTAAGATCTCTTAGGTTGTTAGGAGAGTGGAAAGTATAGCCTTTAATGATGCATATGGGCATCCTTATCTATCAACCAAACAGGTAAGAAGATGCTCTATGCCACTAGTTGTGGGTTGAAAATTCAGTAGAAGTTCCAACATTTAACCACCTAAAATTAGGACTAGGAATTTTTTTGTAATTTTGCTTGTAGTTGTTCATTATTTTGTTGTAGTTAATTAAGTGATTATGTTATAATTAATTAATACTAATTGTCATGGATATAATATTTTCTTCTAGAATAGATAGATACCAACATATAACTAAATAAAAACTTTTCTAACAAAAAAGATTACATTCATGACAATTATAAAAACTAATTAGAGAGTGGAGAGGGACAAACATGACATCATCCTCAATCCAACCTATAGTGGTCGACCTAGTTGTCACGCCCCGGTCCCGCCCGGGCCGCCGCTCTGCCCTGCCCCGCCCCGTATGGCCGGAATTATCGAACCGGGCACGAATCACCGTGCCTCGGCACGCCGGACGCGAATCATCGCGCCCGTCCCGCGGGTGCGAGGAAGGTAGGGAGCCAAGCGAATGGCCCGTTCGAGCTTTCAGGGGACGTGATGCCACACGGGCCTGGGGTTGCGTCCGTGCAAGGCCAATCGTTTAAGTTGATAGTTGGCTATCATCGCATTAATCGAGTAAGCAGCGAAAAGGGACTTGTTGCAATGCAATGCATTTAGCCAACTGAGTGTTCGGGACAATCGAGGCAACTTGGGTTTCCTTTAGCAAAGGCACACGTTCATTCCATATATTATGCCCCCTTATACGATAGCATTCTCGGGGCAACAATCGAAACCAGGATTCTGGGTCTTAGGGACTGTGGCACGCCTATCGCTCCCTCGGGCGATCCAGTACCTGCAAGCAAGTAAACTGTTGGTGGGTCAGCAATTTATACAAGTACTGGTGAGATAAATCAACTGAACAGAAACATGCATTCACTCAAACCAACACTAAGTAATCATGTTATAAAACATTATATTACTAGTGATCTTTCTAGTTTTACCTAGGTTCGTTTCATGCAGTTTGCTAGTAGAGTCATATTACATGGTTTGGAAACATGTTTGGAAATAGAGTTTCATATTGAATATGCAAGCAAGCAAACCGTTCATGTTCCAGAGCGTGCGCAGCGTGTCTCGTGCGACTCCAGGGTCTGATGCAAAGCTAGACACACAATGCACATTCTTAGGGGCAGTCACTATCCAAGCCAACACAATGACTAAGCTATATGCAGGGCGGTCCCCGAGTATCTCAGGATCGGCAGCTGGTTGTACAGCATACCAATGACTCTTTATCTGATGTTAGAGGCAGCTGTGGCTCATGGTTGCTTTCCACTATCTCTGTAGCAGCCGTGACACATGCAGCTCAGCTTTCCACCAATAGCCATTGTCCGACCGCATGCGAATGCATGGAACACTATCAAATAAACTCTAGTATGCAGACGAGACGAACCATCAGAATACAATCGTTGTTGCGGGGCAAATCCGACTTATCACTTGAACACGTTCAGGCACAATATGGTTCTCTCGAAGCATAGAAGATAGTGAACATGTTCATGCATTCTAAGCAAGCAATTCAGGATTCTCGTTAAGCATACATTATTTCAAAGACAAGCTAGGTAAGTTCGTTCATTAACATGCAAGGCAGGTTCTATCATTCTCTTATGAAAATATTGCAAGCAAAAACTCAGGTTATTATTAAGGCATGCAAGAATCAGAGAACGAAGTTCTGCCCACTCACCTGATACATAATGCCGACGCGGAACGGGGCGTTACATACTTACCAACCAACAAAAAGTTTCGTCCTCGAAACTTCAAGGATAAACTTCTCGATATTCCGAGCAGCGATAGTACCGTCCCTCGCCGTACTCAATCGAAACAATCAAGCACTTCAAGTTCAGAAAACATTTGCACTTTGAGAATATCTATGGACTTATTGTATGGAATGCTCTATTACAATACCGTATCGACTCAAAGTCATAGCAACGGTTTTGGGCCAGAGAATCGATTCCACTCTGATACCATTCTGACATGCCCCGGTCTCGCCCGGGCCGCCGCTCCGCCCTGCCCCGCCCCGTATGGCCGGAATTATCGAACCGGGCACGAATCACCGTGCCTCGGCATGCCGGACGCGAATCACCGCGCCCGTCCTGCGGGTGCGAGGAAGGAAGGGAGCCAAGCGAATGGCCCGTTCGAGCTTTCGGGGGACGTAACGCCGCACGGGCCTGGGGTTGCGCCCATGCAAGGCCAATTGTTTAAGTTGATAGTTGGCTATCATCGCATTAATCGAGTAAGCAGCGAAAAGGGACTTGTTGCAATGCAATGCATTTAGCCAACTGAGTGTTCGGGACAATCGAGGCAACTTGGGTTTCCTTTAACAAAGGCACACGTTCATTCCATATAATATGCCCCCTTATACGATAGCATTCTCGGGGCAACAATCGAAACCAGGATTCTGGGTCTTAGGGACTATGGCACGCCTATCGCTTCCTCGGACGATCCAGTACCTGCAAGCAAGTAAACTGTTGGTGGGTCAGCACTTTATACAAGTACTGGTGAGATAAATCAACTGAACAGAAACATGCATTCACTCAAACCAATACTAAGTAATCATGTTATAAAACATTATATTACTAGTGATCTTTCTAGTTTTACCTAGGTTCATTTCATGCAGTTCGCTAGCAGAGTCATATTATATTGTTTGGAAACATGTTTGGAAACATAGTTTCATATTGAATATGCAAGCAAGCAAACCGTTCATGTTCCAGGGCGTGCGCAGCGTGTCTCGTGCGACTCCAGGGTCTGATGCAAATCTAGACACACAATGCACATTCTTAGGGGCAGTCACTATCCAAGCCAACACAATGACTTAGCTATATGCAGGGCGGTCCCCGAGTATCTCAGGATCGGCAGCTGGTTGTACAGCATACCAATGACTCTTTATCTGATGTTAGAGGCAGCTGTGGCTCATGGTTGCTTTCCACTATCTCTGTAGCAGCCGTGACACATGCAGCTCAGCTTTCCACCAATAGCCATTGTCCGACCGTATGTGAATGCATGGAACACTATTAAATAAACTCTAGTATGCAGACAAGACGAACCATCAGAATACAATCGTTGTTGCGGGGCAAATCCGACTTATCACTTGAACACGTTCAGGCACAGTATGGTTCTCTCGAAGCATAGACGATAGTGAACATGCTCATGCATTCTAAGCAAGCGATTCAGGATTCTCGTTAAGCAGACATTGTTTCAAAGACAAGCTAGGTGAGTTCGTTCATTAACATGCAAGGCAGGTTCTATCATTCTCTTATGAAAACATTGCAAGCAAAAACTCAGATTATTATTAAGGCGTACAAGAATCAGAGAACGAAGTTCTGCCCACTCACCTGATACATAATGCCGACGCGGAGCGGGGCGTTACATAAACCCTAACCCTAACCCTATTTCTTTCTCTCTCTCTCTCTCTCTCTCTCTCTCTCTCTGACACGACACAGACACGACACAGACACTGTCAAGAGGGTGTAAACCCTAACCCGAACCCTAACCCTAATCCTATCTCTCTCTCTTTCTATTTTTAGCTGAATCGAAGTATTAGCTAGGTTTTTCATAATTGAACATTATAGTTTTCATAAAGACAATTTCATACGTCGGGTAAAGATATTTTTTATGTTTTTCAGGTGACTAGAACATATGTTTGTGTACTAGATGACTGTCTTGACATGCTTATTAATCAAAGAAACATGTGGCGATGTGCTATTTTTCTTCAAAAATAAACAAAATACAAATTAGCCAATGTTGTAGTTACATCATCAGCAGAAAGTACTAATTTGGCTATTTTCTGACCTTAGCAGATCAAATCAGTCATTACCTCTGGTGCTTTCTTTAGTTACAAGTTGAATGCATCCATAAGCTCTATTTTTGTTAAAAAATCTTAACACCGTCATAAGATAGTGAAATAAGCATTACTTTGAAGTCCTAGAGTTTATGACTAATCTAAGAACATAATTAGAAGACTTGATCAGGTGATATCTTAATTACATAAAACAAAAGTTATTAGGTGAACATGGACGATCATTCATTTTTTGACCTGATCACTCAATAATGACATGTGGGTTATATCAAAAAATAATAATAAAAAGAGATGATAAGACCCACATGTCATTAATCAATCATCAGGTCCATAGAATGAAAGATAGACCTGGTTCACCTAAATAATTCCATAAAACATGATCCTTTGGCATGATTCCTGCATGATCTTTGCTGTACCAGGATAACTGATAACTATTTTATATTATCTTTTTATGCAAAGGATTAGAACTTCTCTCTCGAATATTTATACAAGTCAAATGATTAAATATATGTTGGTGTAAAGATTTTTGAAATTTTTACACAGAAAACTTTTATAAATTGGTTTATTATTAGGGGTTAAATATGAGTACCTATTGCATCAGTTGTATCTAGTCCACTAAACTTTAGAAATAATACTTCAGAACATGTACTTTTAACTTCTAAATTTCTAAGAACAGTGGGCAAAAACTTCATGTTTAGGAAAATGGCCTACGTTGTAGTCAGGTCAGCAAAAAAGGTCCATATTGGTATTAGTTTGCCTTTCCAGGTCAAACTGCAGTCGTAACTTTCTGATTTCATTTTTGGTATTCTATGTTGAAATCAGAATCCACAATTTCCATCTCAGTATAAAACTGCAACATCACCATATGATAATGAAAGAGTTATTATTTTGAAAAGCTTGCCAAGCTTATTCGGATCCGAAGTTGATATAAAAATTATTGTTATTGTAACTTATTTGGTAATCGAAAGTGGAATGTGCTAGCTTGAAAATTTTGAGGTGAAGTTGTAATCGAAAATGGAATGTGCTAGCTTAAAAATTTTCCCTTACAAATTTTGATACCTAATGCAATAATCTCTAGTAGGAATCTAAATAGTCTGCGGTTCAGGTTCTAGTTATAGTAACTTAATTGGTAAGGCTTGCTCCTATAAATGTACCAAGACTTGACATGTTTTAAAAACATGAGTAAATACCAAAAAACTATATAGTCATTTGGTAAGTTTAGGAGAATACCCTTGTTGTTGGTTCTTCACATAGTACCCCCTCATGTCAGATTTAAGTGATTTATGTCACTTGGAGCTCATGTGCCTCACACATGACACTTCCAAATGACGAAAATTACAACTAAATAATACTAACTATAATAGTATACCACTATCAGGACACATGGACACACATTAATGACTTCTACTAACTATAATAGTATACCACTAACTTAACTAACTGTTAACTCATATCATTTATAACTATCTAACTATTATTACAACTAACTGATATACTAACTGATGCATAATCAAGTGTGCATTCCTCACAGTTCAGTCACCCCCTTAATCCATGCTTCCCCCTGCAGACCTCAACATTCATACTAACACATGTGTGTCATCAGCTCACACACACACACACACTTAGATACCACCCTCTATATTGTACATTATCACGTACCCCACTTACAGTCATAGGATCAATGCTACCGTGGATTCATAACTTATACCCCCCCACTTCAAATATCACTCCATCTCACTTCACTAACACTGAATTTTGTACTGTATTTTTAATGTGGAACGTAACATCTATTTTAACTATACGGATACATATATTTATAATTGTTATCAATTATATTCTTTGTTTCCATCTATCTTACCAGATGGTACCCATGACCTGAGCATGTGCACGTCGCTTGAGAGATGCACCTCCTACTGTTAAGGAGGAAGCGACACCTCCTACTGTTAAGGAGGAAGTGATACCTTCTACTATTAAGGAGGAAATGAATGTTAAGGAGGAAGAGACTCCTACTGTTAAATTGGAAGCGGTTTTTAAGGAGGAAGTGGCAACTTCTATTGTTAAGGAGGAAGTGGTGCCTCCTACTGTTGGGCAGGCACCAGCTGAGAGTGGGAGTTCTAATCACCCAGCACCTATAGTGGAGAATTATGGAGTAGACGCTGCTTATGCGAAGTATCTGAGGGACTGGGTTCTGCCCCAGCGTATTGGATTTTCTTGAGAGATTAAGAAATTTGATAAGACTAATTGTGTAATTGTGATACTTTTATTGTGGTTATTATGTAACTGTGATACTTTTATATTGTGCTTTTTGTGTGACTGTGATACTTTTATTTTATGTTTATTGTGTGACTGTAATATTTTATATATTTTTATTTTGTGTTTACCGGTGTTGAGTGTTCCACCGAAGGGGTCGGCGAACCCATGGAATTCAACGGATGGTTGCTCCGGGTCTATTTATATAAATTAGGGATTCATAAACTGCTAAAAGATTGGTTTGGAAACCATTTTACAATCATTTTTTTATTTTTTCATTAAAATTTAGCGACGTTTAGCGTGATTTAGTGATATTTAGCGACGTATAAATACGTCGCTGAATACGTCGCTGAATACGTAGCATGAATAGTTGCTAAACAAAAAAAATTGAGCGACGTTTAGCGCCAAAAAATACGTCGCTAATTTAGCGACGTTGAGTCGCTAAACGTCGCTAATGAGAAAAATATTAGCGACGCAAATACGTCGCTAGAAAATGTCGCTATAGCGACATTTTGCGACATTTTTTCTGTCAGCGACTAGCTTAAATGCGACTTCATTAAAACATCGCTAATTTTTTTTAGCGACATTTTTAGGCCATTTAGCGACATTTCCAGGCGTCGCTAATTTGAATTATTCTGGTAGTGGTGGGCCATAGAATTTTGATCGGCATAAATAGATGGTAGCCAAAAACATCTCTAGAGCGAGATCTATTAACCATAACTCCTGTGGGGATAATCTTCCTAAATTGCCTTTTTAATTATCGGACAAAAAAGTGTTGAGCAAATTGGCTAAGTTCGTGGGTTGGCCTTTGCTCGCCTATTAGTAGAGATATCAACAAGTTGACCGCTACTTGATTCCATGTCTGTCTCTTTACCTGATGGTATAATGTATAACCAAGCTATAATCAATGAATGTGTGAAAAATATGTACTTAACTTATAAATATATAGGATATTCATATGAAGCATGTCCAGATCCTAGATGAGGTGTTTTAGGGAAAGAAGTAATAGAAGTACAATAAGAAAATGATTCAACTTACCAATAATACATTAATAGGGGAAGGAATACTCTTCTGGGGGTTCATTCGATCCATTGCCTAAATATGTTGCTGGTACTCCCATTACCACTGGTTATCCAAGGTGGAAATGATAGTCCGAGCGAGGCTGTCGTTAGGGCTAAGTGCTCAGAGGACATTGTTCATTCCATCCATTTACCTAACTTGGTAGTGGAACAAACAATGACGATGCAAGCTTTAGCCTTTTTCGAGGATACTTCTACTTGTGATGGCATGGTTAGGTTCAATTTTATTGGAGGTGAGGCCTAAGAGACCTTTTATAGAAATATAGTAGGACAAGTAGGGGGAGTTCCCTTTAAGTGATGTAGGATAAGCTGTATCCAAACGCTAGTAGCGTATGGATAGCTCCACTGATGAGTTTGGGTGACAAATGGATATGAGAGAGAGGAGTTAGTTGGTCGGATCGGTAGTGATGCATATCTTAAGATGGAAAATAAGAGATGGATCTGTATGATGATGTAGGCATAGGAGGGGGCATACACCCGAGTTTGCCAAGGGGAAGTTGGAGAAGCTACTAGACATGATGTGTGTAACAACCCTAAGAATGGCAGGGTGAGAGTAGGTAGGGGATAATTTATAAGTGATGGTATTAAAGAGTGGAGAATGCGTTGTAGGGTATTAGGTAATTGAGTCTTAACACCCTTTTTGGATTATATATAAATCAATTACCTCTTCCATATATATATATATATATATATGTCGTCATTGTAAAAAAATACGAGAAAAGTTGAACGAACTTTTATATTAATTGGAATAGAACAAAGAGTACTAGAGAATCTCTAAAGCGTAGAGTCTGCGTACAAATAAATCTGAAAAAGTGTGACGGTGGAGATCAAGTCTGCGGTCGACTTCTTTACTCCGTTGACGGTCCAACGAAAGAAAATGGCGAGGCCCCCGGAAACTTGAGTAAGCGACTCAATGGATGTCCCTTCCTCCTTCTATCTCTATCTCGCTTCTCTGGCCTTCTTTCTCCTTCTTTTTTATGTGTGTTGGAGACGCCCACTATTTATAGTCTTTAAAAGATCTTGCCTGCGCATGGATGCGTGCGGATTTCACCCTGCCGCATATCATCTTCCAAGAATGACGGTTGCATATTTATAAGTGCATGTTGCACTGTAGCTGCCACGTGGAAAGTTGAGATTGGGGGTTGCTAATGCCCATAATCCGTGCGGTACGTGTCATGCACTGATTGCTCGATGATCTTGGCTGTTAATAACATAAATATTTGATTGCGTAGAGTTTTTAAGGGAACACTACCATATAATAACTCCAGCTCATGAGGAATACTACCGGACAGGAACACTGCTGCATAGGAGTATTGCTGTATGGAACCTTTATTGTGCTGCTACGCAATTCTCGAAGTAGTCTGTCAGTGATAGCATATGTTTGTATTTGGCGCATGTTTGCCTTTAGTGCATGACCTTTGGCTGCCCTTAACGTATTACCTTTGATTGTATTTGGTGCATGACTGCCTTTAGCGCATGGCTTTGGCTGCCCTCAACGCGTGACTGTGCAAGGCTTGTGGCTGTATTTAGCGCATGGTGTAGATTTTTTCATGCTTCTACAAGACCCCATTCAAAGTTTTTAAACTTAATTAAGTTTAAAATACTTTGAACAGAAGCATGGATGGTGAAGGCATAGGGGCAATTTTGAAGCAACAATTTATTGGCACAACAACTTTGTTGGCACATCAATGTATCTGGAGCATTAGGTATCGCAATACGACTGACATGCTGTCTAGTTGTTTAAGTGGGTGATGGCGCCTTGACTCTTGAGATGATCTCTCATGTCGTTGTTTGACACGTGTGGTGCTAAACCTAAGCGCTGTCTCACGAGAACCAAATCGTCAGTTGCCTGTCTATTAAAAAATATCTCCCCCTGTATATAGAGGTTTAGATAGGAAAGGGAAATCCTCTTTACTGCACTTATTCCTCTTTCTTCCTCTCCTTCACCCTCTGGTCCTCGATATCACTTGACTTCCATGGCTCCTAAAGGCAAGGGCAAGGCGTAGCCGGCCGAGACCACAGCCGAGCCGATTGTAGCTAAGCTGGCGAATCCCGATGTAAGGGAGGCTGTCAAAGGTAGTGGTCGACAAGGGTGGCTTGTTATGCCTATTCACGTCTCTTCCTTTGATTTGAACATATATACACTTTTACACAGGCTGCCGCATGGATGAGCCACCATCTGGAACATGTGCAGGCAAATCTAATACTGAAGCATATAGAAATTGCTACAAAGCTTCGTCTTGTAGATGCGCTGGAGGCTTACCAAACTTTTATGCATGGATGTGGCTATTTTAGGACTCCCTTCATGAACCATGTGCTTGAAAGGATATGCACCTTCTTTCCCCGTATTCATGAGTACGACCAGTTTAACTTTACTGCACCGTGCCCATGACATGCTCTGAGAGATCATGCACTATCACTCTGCGCATGGGTGTTGCCAGTTTTGATGCTGCGCTGTCATATGGTCAAGCATCGAGTGGTCGTACGCGTATAAGTGCTTTTGCCTTGGTCCCAAAATAATGTGCTTGGTTACCCTGTGCGTATGTATTTGGGAGATCATGACACTTTACCCTGCAGGATTCTAATTCCTTTGTTTATACAGTGTCAATGACCATTCCTTCACTAGGTGATATCCTTTTTGGTCCCTCACTTAATTTACTTGGTTTGGACTTTGATGAAGTAGTGGTCAACCCGGCAAAGGCTTGCATTGCTAGTGGCCAACCCCCGAGGAGATTGGAACTTATTGAAAAAGACTTCATCATCCTTGAACGTCAGATGGACTCAGAGAAGATCCTAGTAACGGATGGGTCTGAAACATATTTCTTGAAGCCCCGATTACTGTTCGTGTATTGGGTGAACTCTACAGATGACATGATGCTGAAATTCAAAAAGGAGTGATACTTTGAAGTCAATGATATAAAGATGCATATTCCCAAGATTGAACGCCAACTACCGCTCTTGGAATGCACATATTTGGCATCGAAAAGAAAAATAGGCTAGGAGCTTACTCCTACACAATGCGATATGTTGATCGGTCATTTCAAAGTCCAGTCGATTTCTGATTAAAGGGATGTCTTGGGATATGCCCGGGATGGACCATCTTACTCCCTGCATGTACTACTTTCTGGTAGTTTGGTCAGTGACGTGGGTCCTAAAATTTTTGCCTTTGGTGCGTCTACTCTCGCAAACCGCATTTTAGAGAACAATCTTTCATATCCGCCGGGCTCCATTCGGGGGACAAGTTGGACTCATAGCGATCCTGAATGGCACGATCTGACTTTGTGGATTCTCTTAATGTATGAAGCAAACTTAAAAGGCCTGGGGCTTTACTATGCCCTTAGGGGTACCATGTATGGAGTGGAGGTAAACCACCCCATGTTCCTTGCTCTAACTAAGATGTATAATTGCTACTCCTGTACATTCTTTACTCTAGGCGGAGAAATGGGTCTGGTCCTTCATAAGATGTACGAAATCTTCAAGCTCCCATGGGACACAGAGTCGTATGAGGTGTACACTCCTTGTAATGAGGAACTTAAAGCCTTGGAGGAGAAAGAACCCAAAAAAATGGCTGTATATTAAGAGCTACTGTGCCACCACCAAGTTGGTCATCACTTGGACAAGACGAGAGTTGCTCCTCATGTTACCCTTTGTAAAATGTATCTTCTCAAGGGGCATGAGTCAGGTCCTAAGAAAGTCTATTTCACCACTCGCTAGGCCTCCATACCGAAGGATATACAAGATCTGATAAAATCGTTGAACGAAAAGAACCCCAAGTTAGATGCATTTTGTAAGCCAGACCCTAAGATCTACACATATTTTTCTCATGACATATTCGATTTATTCCCAAGGCAGCGCTAGTGGGCAATTTGATGATATGGTTTTGGAACTGTGTGTTTCCGGGTGGATCAGGATCCATCGAAAGAGTGAGTAGGAACCTTTTCCTGTTGGCAGTAAAGCTTGTCTTTGGCCACAAACTCGCTCTTCTCCCTACAATGGTTTGCAACATCCATCGTGGACTATGAGAATTTGTAGAGAATATGACACTGAAAGGGGGAAATAGTGGTGATTTACCTCGGGTGGAATTGCCTTACCACTATCTGATGGTTTGGTTAATCCTGCACCACCTGCTGTAATGAACCCTGACATGCAGGATGGCATCCATGAAGGTGACGCCTTTCTTCTTCGCTACCGCGGGATAAAGTGGCTTCACTCAGATATACCCATTTGTCAGAAGGTGTTGAGTCATATGAACAACTATGACTTCTTTGTGATACCTCCCTATTACGCCTGCTTTACCGAAGGTGAAGATCTTAAGGATGCCGGGACCAAGGTTTTCAGTTTACTAGAGAAGGATTTTTACTGGCTATTATCAATTCAGCCCTCCCACCTGGTGTACCGAAACAAAGATAAGGTGTACTAAGAGCCGTATCTACCAAATCGATTTGCTCGTCAATTCGGCTATAACCAGTTATTGTTAGGCACCACAAGACCATGTCTGGAATATATGGGGAGTCTACTTGACGGATCTCGGGCATAGTAGTATTATAATATTGGATGCACCCAAACGCGGTTCTCAGCGCCCTTGCGAAGACCCAAGAGTCAAATTTTGTACGCAGCTGTGAAGTTTTATTGCTTGGCAAATAACTTGTCCCCAGGCTACAACTAGGAGCAAAGCTTTATTGACGGGACCAAACTAGAGGCATCGTAAAATATCATCCAAATGGCCCAGTCATACCAGCCACGGGATGCCGCTTTGGAGACCCAAGGTGGGACCTGTCGACGGAGTCATCCGTTGTGGCCTCGAAGCGACGCTCTATAACCAAGGCAGGCTCTCTTGCTCCAAAGCGAGAGAAAAAGCTGTCATTTGCAAGGAAACAAGGATAGTTCAATATGCTCCTCCACCTCTCAAAAGGGCTGGGGGACAGTCCTCAACACCGACTTTATCAGCATTAGTGTTATATTCTGTGTCTATATTTTCCTTTTCTTCTTCCTTGACCTGTTTGTGCTATTGACTTTCTTTCTATTTTATGCAGGGGTCACTGTTAAGGCCAATCGTGCCAAATCGAGGTTGAGCCAAGCTCCACCTTCTCCCAGGATGCCCCTGTTTGAGGAACGTACCCTTAAGGACCCTACCCTTAAGGAACCTATCCCTCAGGTGCCCCTTGCAGGGGAGATTGATGATTGGGACAGCCCATTAGACGAGGAGATCCTGATTGATAATAACCCCTCATTTGACTTTTTAAAGGATGATTTTTTCATCTGATGGCTGCTTATGATGCTGGAGGAGAACTTTCAGGGAAACCGGCTCCTTCAGGCACGTCTTTTTTGCCTTACTCATCAAACAACTTTTTTTGCTTTGCTTTTCTGTACTTCTTGTGAGGGTGGCTAAAATTGTAATGACTTTTGTAGGCACTCCTATATCAGAGTCTTCTGGAGGAAAGGGAGGTGATGCTATGGAGGTAGAGGAAGAGGAGCTCTCTATTTCTTCACAGGAATCAGTTCGAGCACATACTGGGGAAGTATTGGGACTTAGAGAGAAAGAGGCAAGACTTGAACTAACGCTCGCGGTGTGGCTGAATAGAAGCTCACCCTCAACTCATAAGCCGAAAACAATGATCGTTACTTTGCGAGTCTGAGGGTCCAGATGACAGATTTGGAGGCCAAGCACGAGAGGCTGCTATTTTTCAGGACGAGGCTACGCTGCAGCAGGAAGTCGAACGCCGAGCAACGGATAGAGGTCAAATCAAAGTGGATTCTTTGAGGCATCGGATCACCGAGTTGCGTACCAACATTGAAGATTCTTAGTAGTCACAACTTTCCCGCATCTTGTTCCTTTTTTCTTTTCTTTTTTGACTAGGGCTTTAGGTCCTTTGATATATCTTCCTTTTATGCGAACAAAAATAAAGATTTCATCTTTCGTCAGAATTGTGGATTCGAACATTATACTAAAGGTAATATGGACGTAGCATAATATTTAATTATTTATAAATACTTTGTTGAGAATTTTTGCTGGACTTATTACCCAAGGCATACTTACGTGCAGATAATAAATTGGAATGACATACATCGTTAGACGTATTTATGAATGTAAGGATGAATATTCGATAAGCAGAAACGTTTTACTTTGAGGTGACAAAGCAAAGTTCTTTAAAAAACTTACTCGGAGGTAAATATGAACATGGTAAGGTGTTTTGTGGAGATAAAAAAAATAAGTCAGAGGTAATATGGACATGACTGTTTTTCTTTACTTTAATGGAAAGGTGAATGGCTTGTAGTTCAGAGGTGATCTGGACGTAAACTATTTGCTTTAGAGAATTTTTGAGGATCCATTATCCATGGTGTATTCGGGACTCCTGAGTACGGATAATAGATTTGTACGCATACTTTCTGGTAGCCCGGGTTACATGCCAGAGAAGACATTAAATACAAACACATTTTTTCTCCTTTTTTAGTTCAAAGACAGCCCTTTATTAAGAAAATACGGTAACTTTTCTGATGGAATTACACCATCGTAGGACGGTATATCACCGAAAGTTGCGATGTACTCTTCCATTCATCTCCTTTAGTACCCATTACTAATGCGGATGGTGATGGAGTCTTTTTGTGGAGTCTAACTACCAGAGTTTCTGGGGTCTTTATTGTGGGAGGATCTTTGTTTGACGGACGTCCCTGCCTCCGAAGCTTGACTACCAAAGGCTCATAAGCCTTTCCATGAAGCTTGACCACAAGAGGAGCAGCCATGTGGGTGGGGTATTCTTTGAGATGGACTCTTAGAGGTTTATCTTGTGCTGAACTAACCTCAACTTCATCATCGATGTTGTTGCCTCCTTCGTCCTAGTGGATCTATTTATACAAGGTCGAGTCGGAGTAGTAGGCTTCGATTTCTTTGAACAGATTAACATTGGCGAACTCCATATTGATGATGTGGTTGTTGTCGTCATACTTCAGGCACTGGTAGAGAGTTGATGGCACGATCATGCCCTAGGAGAATGTTGTATGACACATCCACATCGATGACGTAGCAAGTCACCTCTGTTCGCTGGTCGCCAATTTGATATTTTAGGCGAATCTTCCCCAGATGATAACTTCTTCCAGCATTGAAGACACCGATGGTAGTGTTAGTGGCTGCCAACCGATGCATGGAGATTCCCAAGGTCTGCAGCAAACTTTGGGGGATGATGCTGAGAGATGATCCTGGATCAATGTGCATCTGGTCCACCTTGATGGCTCCAATATATACTGTATAGTACAAGGGTCTATCGTGCTTAATATTTTTCAGTAATATGTCTTGTTGTGAGAATGTGATATTCATGATTGTCTCTATTATATTGTTGTAGTAGGGACATGCAGCGGGATCCTCGACGGTGGCTTAACTTGGGCCTGGTAGGAGTTAGCATTCTGTAATGCCTCACTCAGAGCGTCATGAGTCTCTTTGTAGAGACGAAGGAGCTCGAAGAGTGACAATTTTGCTGGGGTATTAGCAAGCTGTTCCAATATATCAAAGTTGTGAGACTTTTTTAGCCCTTGAGCTACGTCTTTTTTCAGAGGTTTGTCAAAGAGAACCTCTTTCTGCTTTTGCCTGTCTTCCACAGAAAGTTGGGACAGGCCTGGTTCAGATTCTATTGGAGCTGTGGGTACGGTAATCGAAGGTATAATATCCTCTGAAGCCGTATCGTAGTCTCGCAGGTAGGTTTGTCCGGATCTGGTTACACAAGCTAGGGCTTCGTCAGACGATTGAGAGACCTTGTGGTAGGACTTGGTCTTGACTTCAAAGTCTAAAGTGAAAGCCTTGGAGTCGAGCACTCGTTGGATCTGCATTTTCATCACGTAGCAGTCTCGTGTTAGATGATGGATGTATCGGTGGGGGTGGCAGCACATGGAGTCATCGACCTTTACTACAAAAATAAGTCAAATCAGCGATGAATTTAGCGAATATGGAAGACGATGTCGCTAATGTTATTGTAATTAGCGACGTATCTTAATAACGTTGTAATACGTCGCTATCAACGACTTTCAATAATGTTTAGCAACTACCTATAGTATTATGCAATCTAACATCGCTGACTAGTTAGTAAACTTCGCTATATTTTTAATAACGACGATGTTTACCAACTCCACACCTAATATGTCATAGTATATTAAAACTTTTGCGACATTTAGCGACGTTAAGTATATACGTCGCTAAATTAATCCATATAGGGTTTCGCTGGTTGGTTCAACTTTTCATTCCTCTCCCTAAAAGTTTTATTTCTCGCCCCTCCCCCCTAGTTCCCGCCGACAGCCTGTAAGCCCCCGCTGACCCACCTGCTCCGGCGACCCCAATCCTCCCCGGAGACCTACCCGCTGCGGTGACCCCTCGACTTCCGCCCTCTTCTCCCCACGAACCCCAGAAGCTACTCCTCCCCCTCCGGCATGGCTGCTCCCCTCTGACGTAGTCCCCCTCCTTCGAGCCCTCCCTCTGGCACTCCTCCTCCCTTCCTCCCCGCTCGATAAACCCTAACCTAGACCCTGACACAACCAAGACACACACACATACATAGAACACAACCAGGACACACACAGGGCACATGGACACACTTACACATGACACAACCCTAACCCTGACACATAGACACGGACATATGGACACACACACATAGGACACAACCCACGATACACAAGACACACACATGGATACGGACACACACGGGCAGACATACAGACACAAATGGACACACACCCTAGTTAATATGGAAATTTGGTTGTATAATTCAAAATTTTGGTTGCATAATTAGGAATTTGGGTAGTACATAGCTATTTGTGTTCATGTGTGTCCATTTAGATATATATATTCTCTATTTGATTTTTACTATGTTATATAGTAGTTTATTAGAACTTTTAGGGAGATATGGATATTTGGTAAAATTATTATTGTGATTTGAAATATATAGCTAGGTAATAGGTATTAGGCTAAGATATTATAAGATATTTATTATATATAATGTATATTAAGTATATGATACATAATATAGTCTTTATTAACTAGTATAACTTTAAAACCTAGTATAACAAGGTATTGACCTAGAATGACTTGATAAACCTAGTATTGACTAGTTTAGCAAAATAGGCCAATCCAGTTATCAACTTGGAACCCAAAATACCGGAAGCTATGAGACGTCCATTTACTGGAGTTTGAAATCCTTGGCTCTACTTTTCGCTCTAGTATCGGAAGACATGAAACATAAGTCTTCTGTTCTCTTTCATATTTCAGTGTCATAGTTTTCAGCACCAAAACGTAAGGTAGAGCCAAAGGTCTCATGGCTTCTAGGTTCATTTACCTATTTCTTATTAGATTTTTAGCTATGTCAAGATACAAGTGAGTATATTGAGTATTTGAGTGTCCACGTATTCCTTGTCCATATGTCTACTAGGTTAGGAAATCAATATCAAACTTATTTATTTACTTATTTTATGGGTACTCATAAGTCACGATATGGATACTCATACATCATAACTCGAATACTAACGATATGACCTAAATACTCACTTTGATGAACATTTGGATAATATACTTGAACGACGTCTATTCATTTTTGCAGAAGTATCTAGAAATAGATTTAAATTACTACATGTGTTATCGTTCATAGATGTATAACCGTCATCTTGATGACATGTATGGCGTGTGGGATGAATAAATAGAGAGAGTAAAGCAGTTCCTGCAGTTCGTCAAGGCGTTCTCCAAGTACATGGACGACACAAAAATTAAGTGTCCTTGTGTAAAATTTTGTAACTTAAAATATCATCCATAAGTGGATGTGATATATCATTTGTACTCGAGGGATTTTACTCCAAATTACTACCAGTGGACCTCACACGGAGAGCTTGTGCCTTTAGAATCGGAGCAAGATTCTTATGTGGAGCCATATATGAATGTCCACGAGCATGCTGATTTTGACGACGTGTACGTAAACATGGTTTTCGATGCTGTGGAGCACTTTTGATCCGGACAATCATGAAGCAGCTAAGGAGGCACCAAATGTCGATGCTGCAAAGTTTATGGAGTTGTTAGAGAATGTAAGGACTCCATTATATCCTGGTTGTGAGGATCATTCACCGTTAGAGGTAGTCACCAGGATGTTGAGCATAAAGTCTAATTTTAATATGTCGTAAGAATGCTACAACTGACTGATCAAGTTGATTATAGAGATCTTGCCGGAGGGTGCCAAGTTACCTACAGACTTCTACCGATCTAAGAGAATGGTTAGATCGCTATAGATGGGATATGAGAAAATTAATTTGTGTCGCAATAGGTGCATGTTGTACTATAAAGAAGACAAAGATGAAGCAGTGAACAAATTCTGTGGTGCTGATCGCTATAAGGCAACTGGTACCAGAAAGACTCCCGGTGCAAGAAAGTCGATCGATTCGATGCACTACCTCCCTTTAACGTCGTTGTTGCAGATGTTATTTATGGTGAAGGAGACAGCCAAAAACATGAGTTGGCATAAGCGGAAAAAGATCAAAGGAGTGTTGGATCATCCATCCGATGGAGAAGCATGGAAGTACTTTGATCCAGAGTATCATAATTTTGCTTTGGATTCGCATAATGTCAGATTGTGGCTCTCCTCCGACGGTTTCACCCCATTTGGACTTTCGGGATCCCAGTATTCATGTTGGCCTTTGATTGTCACCCCGTATAACTTACCGCCTTGGATGTGCATGAAGACTCCGAATATGTTTCTAACTGTTATCATTCTGGATCCGAACAATCCCAAGAGAAAAAATTAATGTGTACTTATAGCCATTGATAGATGAGTTAAATCAACTATGGACAGTATGGGCCAACACGTATGATGTTTCCATAATGCAGAATTTTCAGATAAGGGCAGCACTTATGTGGACCATCAACGACTTTTTGGCCTATGGAATATTATCGGGATGGAGCACTCATGGTCATCTCTCATGTCCGTATTGTATGGACCGTACTAAGGCTTTTCGTTTAAAACACGGAGGAAAATTATGCTTCTTTGATTTTCATCGACAGTTGTTGCCGAAAGATCATTCGTTCAGGAGGAACATGAATGCGTTCCATGCCGGTGTTGTGGAGAAGGCCGATCCACTGCCAAGGTAGACCGGAGACACGATATAGGAGGAGGTCAGAGATTTTCCAAGTGCTATCGAAGATCCTACAAGGGGGTTCAAGTGTGATGGATTTGGTCGAACTTATAATTGGACGAAGAGGTGCGTATTTTGGGACTTGCCATATTGGAGCACCAATATGACCAGACATAACTATGATGTCATACATATCAAGAAAAATATGTTTGACAACATAATTAATACTATGATGGATGTAAAGGAAAAGACAAAAGACAATCCTAAGGCCAGGTTGGACTTAGAAGAAATATGCAGACGACCTGCGTTGTATTTGATAGAGGAAGGGAATGGGAAGGTGATGCAGCCTAAGTCAATTTTCTCATTGGACAAGGAGGACAAAGGGAGACTTTGTAGGTGGATCCAGGGCCTAAACTTTCTAGACGGGTATGTGTTGAATCTGAGAAGATGCGTTGAACCGAAGGAGAATAAACTAACGGTTATGAACAGCCACGATTGTCACATATTTATGGAGAGATTAGTTCTGGTTGCATTATGGGAATTCTTACCGCAGGTAGTTTGGAATCCATTGAAAGAGCTTAGCATATTATTCAGAGATCTTTGTTCTACTAAGTTGCTCATCGATCGTCTAGAAAAGCAGGAGGAGGACATTGCGGTAACACTTTGCAAGCTTGAGAGAGTGTTTCTGTAAACTCCCTCACCCAAAGTTGGCCTACCTGGCTTAGATAGTAAAACTAGGACTAGTTTATATCTAATTAAAAATAGGACACGGCATTTTATTTAATTATACAATATTTATATCACCTAGTGCACCTTACCGTTGTTTCGATAATTAGAGCACTACACTAGCCATGGCCTTCATACAAAATTCACAACCTTGTCCTAGACGTGCCCGCCTGCCATTCCGACCTTTGTGTAACTTATAATCATGCCCTCTTATTCTACATTTTAGTCGCACAATAATCATCGCGGACGTTATTTCCTAATTCTAAATTAGTTCCAACTTAGTATCCTTGTGCGTTCCAATTGAAATTGGAGACACAATCTTGACCCGTTTTGTGCAGCCTAATTTATGATAAAATTCTACTCTGAGCCCTCTATGTCCATGATACTTGTGTCCCACATAATGTTATCCCCATGTACTTCTAATTAATTTCAGAACACCCTGCGCATTAATTTTAATTAAATTAATCAAATTTTTGTCCTTGGGCAATTTCCTAATTGTTGGGCACTTTTATGCAAAAGTGTATTGAGGTGTCCACACCATTGGACAATACATGAAGATACCTATTTTTTCTTTCACATGAATTTTTATGTAAAATTTTTAGAATGTGCAACGCACAAACATCGCCCCCATTTAAATCTATCCTTGTATTTTAAATAATGTAAATATATAGCCCTCCAAACATCCCTATGTGAGGCCAAGGCCCAACCCCAAGAGGTGTTGACCAAGCCCAGTCTTAGGGCAACAAAACCCTAGTTCACATGTATAAATACAATTTTTATTTTCCTTTTTCCTTTCCTATTTTAAAACCAAAACAAAGCACAGCCGAATTCTCCTATTCACCTTCTTCTTCCTTTCTCCTTCCCTGTCAACACCCCTTGGCCATAGCCGACCCTGACGATGCCGGAGACCTCTTCCTCTGAACCACCTCGACCACACCTTCCTTGACTCGAACTCGCCGGTGAGCCGACCTCCCTCGCTGCCAGCCTTCCCCTAGACTTCCCATCTTCCCCGATATCTCCACCGTCGACCACAGTATCCCTGCCTCTGCAACCACCGTCGATAGTAGCCCAGCCCGCTGAACCACTAATGCCGTCACCACCACCTTTCCTTCGTCCTTCTTCTCCGTCGAATCCTGACGTCCCCGGCCACCTCGACAGCGAGACCTGACAGCCACCATTCCCGTCGATATCACCACCATCTCCTTCTTCAACCTCCCTCAACTTTGGCCTCATCCCCGGCATCCCCGAGCTACTGAGCCGAGCCATCTCGAGCAACTGGCCTCCTCCCGCTTCCTGAAGCCGACGATAGTCGGACCTTCCACGTCGACCCACACCCACAGCACAGCCAGTCCCCCATCACGACCACCACACCACTATTAATCCCAGTCATCTCCTCCCTGAATCAACTCCTCAATCCCCCTTCCAATAGCCACCCGGCCAGACTCCTCCTCCTCCTCGACCATGATGCCACCAGCCTCCACCACCTCTTCACCCTCTTCCTCCTCTTCCCCTCTAATCTGAGCCGACCATGACCCATCAGTCTTCGGCCATCCCCGGAGCACCACCCTATCATCATTATCATTATCATCACGTAATCATCATCACCATCTCATCATCGTCATCACCAATACCTTAACCCTAATCGTCCACATCATTGTCCTCATCATCACCATCGTCCGCATCATCATCCTCGTCATCAGCATCACCCACATCATCATCCTCGTTATCGCCTTCACCGTGATCTTTACCATCATCTTCATCATAACCATCATCCATGATCATCATCACCACCATTACCATATCATCATCAACTTTACTATTAATCATCTTTATAATCATCACCATTATCATCATCATTATCACCCCCATCGTAACCATCATCGTCGTCATCATCATCTTTGACATCGTCGTCATCATCACCATCGCCATCGTCGTCATCATCGTCATTAACTTCGTCATCGGCATCCACATCGTTGCCATCATTATCGTCATCATTGTCGTTTACCATCGTCATCATCACCGTCTTTCCCGTGCGCATACCCCGAGGATACTGGATTGTTCTTCATGACTTCAGGAGCAGGTTATTGGCACTACGCAGATTTCTGGCCAGGCAAGTATACCTTTCCTTGTTGTACTGTTTAAATTTAGTTATTATTTTAGTTGCATGTTTATTATTTTAGATTATATAATTATGCGCGTCCGAGAGAGACTCGGGTGCATTCAACGAAGGCTTTGACGTTAGGACTTGTGTCTGACCAAGTGTCTAGTAGACCCACCTAAAGTTGTGGAGTTATCGGTATGACTCCCCAGGCCTTGACACATTTCTTACACGTGTTGTGAGTCTCATGTAGGGTACGAACTTGCGTATGCGGTTGGCCATCTGTACGTGTAGGTCGTACGACGGATAGGGTATAACTGCTAGTAGTGATGCATGTTAGAAGACTTAGCAGTTATTAGTAGTCGGAGCATAGACTATTGTAGTACGAAGGTCAATTCCTTGTCCTTGTTTGGTTGTAAGGTTGGGCTATTATTCTAACAATAGACTATGCGCCAGAGTTATGGCGCCGATACTTGAACTTCGTCTTGGTGTGGTAGCTACAGCGTGTCGTGGATACAACATGTATAGAGCATTGGGCGGGAAGGATGACTAGTAGGCGTATGGGACACCCACTTCCTTTATACTGCTGCCACGTTCTTCGGAGCGATATGGTCGATATACTATACTGCTGCCACGTTCTTCGGAGCGATATGGACGATATACTATACTGCTACCACATTCTTCGGAGTGATATGGACGATATACTATACTGCTGCCATGCTCTTCGGAGCTGGACGTTATTATATTACAGCGCCCTTGTATGGGGGCATATGTGGCATATACTAACCAGTCATGATGATTGGTGAATTACGTTAGCATATGTCTACCCTACACTTTCCCATACGTACAAAGTTGTCCTCAAATTGCATTCACTTAGATGGTTAGCGCACCCCTTTTATTTATGCAGTATTTACTTTATAGCATGCTTCTATATATCTTGTTATGTCCCTCTGAGGACCTGATCCCTTTCCAGGTGTAGATGTTAATGAGTATTCGCAGGAGCGCAGATCCGGATTGGCTACTTATATTTATAGGAGGTCTTCTCTTCGAGCCTCGTGATTGTTAGATGATGTACTTATATTATGGTTATTTTATTCTAGTTGGTAGTGGGTTTGTTTCCATCCAACTATCATCTTTAGATACTTTATATTGAGATCTAGTTTCATAGATATTGGTTATTTATTTCTATTTTTATTTCTGTGGATGAAATTTAGTTATGCCCTTTGACTTGTGATAAATAGATACCACTTATGAATTATTATTCATGATACAGCATACGCATGGGTCATGGTTTCCATATATTGGAGTTGCCATATATATGCGGCTGGCATGCTTACGTGTTTTAGTCCTACGTATTTTGGGACTGGGGCGTGACATATTTTTAGTGGTGGCCCATGCAGGTCAGAGCATATTGTCTCGGTTACGTTACTGTACCGAGCAAGCCTGCAAATATGATTATAGTATAGGATCTCATCCATATTTGACTATGACTTATCTTTCTTCCAGTCCGTTCTATTTGAATAACTGCATCCTGCTTGATTCATGTGCTTCCCTAATAGTTCCTTGAGTATAGACTTCTTCTAGAATATAGAAGTCCCTGTTGTTAGATAATAAGTAGGGTAACCTTCCTATTAAGAGTACAACTAGGATAATGACACATCACTGAGTTAGAATACTTAATAAATCCTAGCATCCCTTACCTGTAGATTGAGTGACCATTATCCCTTGATAATTGGGGATGACTTAAGAATAGTATAGGCAATACTAGGGCTAGCTATAAATCTGACCATACTGTTTGACCCTAGCATTGAGGAACCAATAGAAATCCAAGGTTGAATAATAGGACCAAACTTAACTTTTATAGTGAGATAGTATTATAGAACTATAAATTTAGGTTCTTGTCCTAATACTAGCAGACAGTACCTTAGGAAGCCAAGAGGAACGAATATGACATTTTTCTCCATCAAACCTCAAAAACAGATATTAGCATACCACCTTCCCATTAGGAAACCATGATATTATCTAGAGTCCCTCTATTTTAAATTCATATCTTGTTCTTCTGATAGCACTCTCGAATTGTGCGATGACTAATTATGCTTCTCTTAATCTTCTAACTCGTGCTACCTGACACTTCTGATTGTAGATCGAGTGATTCCTTATATGTTAGGATATATAGTTGCTAGGGTTATAGTTGTAATCTTGAACTTTGTATTTTGTGCTTGGTAGTTAGAGCATGATAGTTTTGAGTTATTCTTGTAGATTATGACTTGATGATTATCCTTTAGTTTTAAATCACGTGATTGTACCCCCACCTCGATACAAATTATATCCTCTTTCCCCTTGAAGGCCAGTAACTTTTCCATTCTTACTATCGACACATGTTCTATGAGCACTATGATTAAGACTCAAGGTGACCATTACCTATATAATGCAATAGGAGACCCTAATAAGTACAAAGATCTTTTCCGCATATACCCCAATAAGAGTTCATGCTTTATTTATAAGAACAAGGTTATTTTGTAGATTTATCTTAAGACTGTCACAGTATTAGTTAATTCTTTTAAGTTGGGTAGTACGCCTCACAACCTAGTATCACATAGTTTTTACGACATATTATTGAAGTGTAACTGAATGACATTAACTGTATACTAGCATAAGATGATAGTGTTTATTCAGACTGTGGAACTTAGAGGCCCATACCTCTAATTGGTCGACTAATGACTTAGACAAGGAGTTAGTATGACAACTGTAGAGACTGTAAGGTCTTATCTTTTTATGAACTTAAATTACTATGTACCTTCTTTCATCATGATCCAGCGTATTTATATTTTATGCACTACCTTGACTAATACCACTATTATAGCCTAGTTTTGTGAGCTTATTCTTTTATCAAGCTTGTTCATGACATATATATTATTTGAGTGCTACACTAATATATTTCAGAATCAGTGTATTACGGTCTGATCAACCATAGTGAACTTGGTTTGCCCTTCGCATAACTACTTTGCGTGGATTGAGATATATATAGTGATTAATAGATGAATGGTACTTGCCCTCTAGATATGTCTGAGCATATCGTATCAGTTATATAACTATCCTGACCCAAGCATGTGAATAGGAATTATCAAAGTAGGATTTCAATCCATAACTGCCTTGACAATTCCTATTTTATTCTTTAAACGCCTTGATCCCCACACTTCTATTCTATTACCTCCCCCTTGAACTCTTTATTATTGTTTTCCGTCTTCCCTTATTTCAGAAAGACGAAACCTCATGCTTAGTATAAGTTTGATATACATAGAGTACTAGATATGCCCCATAGGCCAATCACATTACTAGACGACTATCTTTTATAACTGATTAAGGGTATGTCATATATGATACATTTGGTGTTAAAATTTTTGAGGATTGAGTAACATGATTAAGTAAATTTGAGGAATAAGTTTTCTTAAATGTAAGAGCCTTATGTGATAGATGGGTAAATTCTAAGTTGGGTAGAAATTACTTTATTAAACTTGAGGATCATTCTTTTAAATTATGATCGAGTAAAATTAGATTGAGAGGTTCAAGTCATTTTAATCTTGAGAACTTTAGAAGAATGATTAAGATGATGAGGATTAATAAATTTTAAAAACCATGATATGGCGAACCAAATAATTATACTTGAGTATATTATTTAAATTTTTAATATTGAAGGTTGAATCACCGATTTAAACTTTGAGGATAAATAGAGAAATCTAGACTTGAACAATTGGTGAATTAGATTTCAAATTTCATAATTTGAGGCCTTAAATTAAAAGTTAAATGTTGATTATTAGATTACTTATTTGAAATATTGAGGATATGAATTGCATTTAAAATTTGAAGAGTACGGAAATCACAAGTTGAAAATAGAAATAATATGTGGTTATAATTGTTTTCTAGGGGAGATTATGATAACTGGAGATTGCGATGTAAATTTTGATGTGGGATGTCATATATATTCAAATTAGATTGGATGTGGATTATTTAAATTGAAAATTGAGAAGATAGTGCGATGGGTTGAAGTTCGATCTAAACAATGGATAATTTAATTTGAAAGTGATTACGATGGAATCGAATATGTTTAAATTTTTCGAAGAGATTGCAATTGACTTGCCTTATGTACGAATGTGAATGAGTTATCCAATTTTGCCTTATTTTAATTTCGAGGATGAAATTGTCTTAAGTTGGGTAGATTGTAAACCCCTTCACCCAAAGTAGGCCTACTTGGCTTAGATAGTAAAACTAGGACTAGTTTGTATCCAATTGGAAATAGGACACGACATTTTATTGAATTATACAATATTTATATCACTTAGTGCACCTTACCGTTGCTTCGATAATTGGAGCATTACACTAGCCATGGCCTTCATACAAATTTCACAACCTTGTCCTAAACGTGCGTACCTGCCATTCTAACATTTGTGTAACTTATAATTATCCTCTCTTGTGCTACATTTTAGTCGCACAATAATAATCGCGGACGTTATTTCCTAATTCTAAATTAGTTTCAACTTAGTATCCTTGTGCGTTCCAATTGAAATTGGAGACACAATCTTGACCCGTTTCGTGCAGCCTAATTTATGATAAAATTCTATTATGAGCCCTCTATGTCCATGACACTTGTGTCCCACATAATTTTATCCTCGTGTACTTCTAATTAATTCCAGAACACCTTGCACATTAATTTTAATTAAATTAATCAAATTTTTGTCCTTGTGTAATTTTCCAATTGTTGGGCACTTTTATGCAAAAGCGTATTGAGGTGTCCATACCATTGGACAATACATGAAGAAACCTATTTTTCCCTTCACATGAATTTTTTCGTAAAATTTTTGGAATGTGCAACGCACAAACATCGCCCCCATTTAAATCTATCCTTGTATTTTAAACAATGTAAATATATAGCCCTCCAAACATCCCTATGTGAGGCCAATGCCCAACCCGAAAAGGTGTTGACCAAGCCCACTCCTAGGTCAACAAAACCCTAGTTTACATGTATAAATACAATTTTTATTTTCCTTTTTTCCTTTCCTATTTCAAAACCAAAACAAAGCACAGTCGAATTCTCCTATTCACCTTCTTCTTCCTTCCTTATTCCCTGTCAACACCCCTTGGCCGGAGCCGACCCCGACGACGCCGGAGACCCCTCCCTTTGAATCACCTCGACCATACCTCCCTTGACTCGAACTCGCCGACGAGCCGACCTCCCTCGCTGCCAGCCTTCCCCTAGACTTTCGATCTTCCCCGACATCTCCACCGTCGACCACCGGATCCTTGCCTCTAAAACCACCATCGATAGCAGCCCAGCCCGCTGAACCACCAATGCCGTCACCACCACCCTTCCTTCCTCCTTCTTCTCCGTGGGATCCCGACGTCCCTGGACACCTTGACAGCGAGACCTGACAGCCACCATTCCCGTCGATACCACCACCATCTCCTTCTTCAACCTCCCTCAACTTCGGCCTCATTCCCGGCGTCCCCGAGCCGCTACGCCGAGCCATCTCGAGCCGCTGTCCTCCTTCCGCTGCCTGAAGCCGACGACAGCTGGACCTTCCCCGTCGACCTACACCCACAGCACTGCCAGTCCCCCATCACAACCACCATACCACCATTAATCCCGGCCTTCTCCTCCCTGAATCAACTCCTCCATCCCCCTTCCAACAACTACCCGGCCAGACTCCTCTTCCTCCTCGACCATGATGCCACCAACCTCCCCCACCTCTTCACCCTCTTCCTCCTCTTCCCCGCTAATCTGAGCCGACCATGACCCATCAGTCTCCGACCATCCCCGGAGCACCACCCCATCATCATTATCATCATCATCACATAATTATCATTACCATCTCATCATCGTCATCACCAACACCTTAACCCTAATCGTCCATATCATTGTCCTCGTCATATACATGCGACTGGCATGCTTACGCGTCCTAGTCCTACGTATTTTGGGACTGGGGCATGACAGTTTCCTCCTGAATTCTTCGACTCCATAGAGTATTTGCCAATTCATCTTTCCTATGAGGCATGCGTTGGTGGGTCGGTTACTGGTGGATGTACCCGTTCGAGCGGCATCTTAACTATCTTAAGAAGAAGGTAAAAAATAAGGCACGGGTGGAGGGTTCTATTTGTGAAGCCGATGTTCTCGAGAAGATTACAAACTTTTATTCGATATATTTTATACCTTATGTTTCTACTAATATAACGAGATCTCCCAAAAATGATGACGGGTATCAGGAATCTAATAAGGCAATACTGAAAGTATTCAATTCTTTCGAAAAGCCCTCGGATAAAATAAAGAAGAGATATCTGAATGACGATGAGCTTAGGGTCACTCAGTTGTATGTATTATTCAACTACGACGAGGATGAGGTAGAGAAACTAGAGGGATAAGTAATTAATACATCGACGTTTACGTCATCTCAATACAACTATTACACTAATCCTCTTATGCTTCATTGTGTTTCAGCAATATAATAATGCGGTAAGGTCGAGTAGACTATACATAACAGATGAAGAAGTAGAACAGGAAATGAAACTTCATTTTCCATCATGGTTGACAGCATATGTAAGGATCTCGGTAATTATATTTTCTGTATGTATACTTGCATAATAATTAACGTTAAACTTAATATCGCTTATTTGATATTTAGGTCGATCGTCCAGAGGCAACACTTGAGTATGAATCTACTAAAACTCTAGAGAAAGGACCAATTTATGCCGTCAAGGTCTGGCCAACATACTTCATGTCAATAAATGTCCCAATAAGATACAGCTTCCTGGATCTCGATTCTACAAAGAATAGTTGTTTGTGTATCAAATATTTGAATTACAAAGACGTCGATCCAGACACTAATTTTTTTGGCATCTTACGAGATATTATGGAGTTGACATATACTTTTGCTACAGAGCCTTCTACGATCATGTTATTCAAGTATGAGTGGTTCGATTCCATCTAAGATCAAGGTTGAAAAATTGACAAGCATGGTCTTGTGGATATAAACTACCGACGTCGATATCAAGGATATGAACCATTTATTCTATCAAGTTAGGCTCAACTAGTATACTTTATAACTTATCCTAAACGAGGAACCGGGAGGTCGGATTGGTGGGCGGTCTGTAAGACTAATGCTATAAAAATCTTTGACGTTGACAAAATAGCTTATCAGGAAGACGACCTACTTCTTGTTGCAAATATTGTAGATGTGGACTCAATAAAAATTACTCATGACATATTTTATCAAGTAGAAGAGCTAAAAGTATCAGAAGACAATGACGAAGTAGATGAAAGTGAAGATGAAGAGAAAGAGGAGGATGAGGAGGAAGACGAACAACATAAATTTTTAGATGAAGATTGAAAATAAAATAAAATTGATTTAAAAAAAATTTGTGGCTTAGTTTTGTGATACTAATGTTTGTGATGGTGATACATACATATCTCTGTATATTTGTGGCCTAGTTATGTGATACTTATGTTTGTGACTGTGATACATACTTATGTTTTGTGATGGTGACACTTTTATCATTTTGACTTCTATTGTGTCCTAGTTCATAACTTTTATGTATTTCTTTCTGTCATGTAATCTAAATATCTCTATATATTTATTTTATCATTATATATTGTTCTCAGATATGTCTGGACGACGCGGATCATATTTCCTTGGTAGATCCTCTAGAAGTCCACTCTAGGACACGGATACTCCTTCCCGATCCTCGTCCCCTAGTAATCCATACTATCGACCAGCAGTACTCCGACTGCGACTGCGACGACCGCACATGGAAGTACTCCTGGAACCAGCAGTTCCAGGCCCGAGAGTATCACGTCTTGTGTTCCTACTCTGTCTAGTATTCCTGCTGCTGATGGTACCACGGAGATAGAGGAGGAGATGGCGGTCGATCCGACCCCGTCTCCATATCAGAGCGATCCTCCGTGCGCTCTGCTGGATGAGAAAAGAATGGAGATTTGGGCCGATGGCCCTATAAAGTAAGTTAATTAGTTATTTGTTTCTTATAAATATATAAATATTAAGGACCGTAAAGGTAACTCTAGAGGGGGGAATAGAGTGCAACAGAATAATCTACCTAATTTACGATTATCAGAATGAAGGTAGTTGCTAATTAACAGTGTATATAAAGACAATGAAGTAAAGCAGTAAAGTAGAGAGAGAAAGAAAACGCAAACACCAAGATGTATACTGGTTTTCCTCTGAGAGGACTAGTCTAGTCCCGAGAACTCAAGCTCAGAATTTTATTCACTATAATCACCAATAGTGAATCACAAGCTTTGATCCAAAGGCTTGCCACTTCTTTACACCACGAGGTTTGATCCAAAGTCTCATAACTTCACATCTAGAAAGAGGGAAACTGATGGAGCTAAGCTCTTTAGATTCTGTAGACTTCTAGACCGAGATCGCACTTGGCACTAGGAAGGCTAAGGAGTTTCTCTTGGAGATGAAAAATTTAAGGCTCAGATGTTTGCTCACAATAGGATAAAAGGATTTAGAGAAGATGAGTGAGTAGGAATATAGAAATCCAATCCTATTTATAGTGTGTTGGCAAACAAAATTTAGATGGGGTTCAATTCAAATGTTCGAACGTTGCGCCAGGAAATCAGGGATATTACTACTGTGCTAATTTCATACCAAAGGGGTAACCGAGTTCGGTCTGTTTTCGACATAAATTCGGCCCGAGTTTGGTTTTTATGTATGGTAGACTTTGTTAATGAATGTGGCCTGATTAGGTGGATAGGTTCGATGGATGGTTTATTTGAGTGGACTATGTATCTGGGTATAGGTACTTTAATTTGCCAGTATGACTCAGCTTACATCGATCATCGACTCAATAAATAAAATATTATATTTTAATAGACGCAATACAAGCGACTTGTAATAGCAGTATTGAGGCTTTAGATCATGACATATCAATACATGGTTTAGTTAACTATCAAAATCAAGTTGACTGAGACCGGATGGGCCAACAATCTCCCACATTTGATAATTGACAAACTATGAATGATACTGTAAGTCTTTGATATGCAAGGCTTCCCCGTAACTTTGGAGCAGTTGACATGCTGAAGGAAATGTCTATCAAGTATCATCTTATGTGCTAGTATCATGTATGTCTTCTCCTCCGTTGTTATTTGATCGAAATGACATGCTCCACCAAAATTGGTGAGATCATAAGAAAATAAGAGAGTAAAGTGTATACAGGATAACATATAATGACAAATAGCGAAAGAAAATTCTTTTATTTAAACTTTATTCATTGAAATGAAAGCATACAAAAGCAGATGTGTAGTGGAGACATCATATTAGAGCAATTAAAAGTAAACTTTTAAACATTCAAAAATTTATTGAGTAACTAGTTATTATTGTCTTCATCTTCATCATCAGGTTTAACAATTCTATTTGGATCAAAGAATGCATCAACTGAATCCAAATATCTCTGAACATAGGGGTGATCAATGCAAAATCCTTGTTGATTTGGATTCTGGAGAATCAGAAAAAGTCCGACTGGGTGCTTCAATAGGGTGTATTGGATGTCTATTAAAGTATTACCAATAGCCTGAGTCTGAAGAGTTTGGTGATAATCAGCAGCACGATTGCGTATATCTTCTCTGTGGAAGCGATCACGCAACATATTGAAAATAGACTCTAAGGTTTGCAGTTGTTCATCAATAAGAGGGATGGAATCAGCAGGATGTGTGTTGGAGTTTGATGATGAGTTATTTGGAAAAAGCATAGATGGCTCAAATCTCCAAACTCTATTGTGGGATAAAGGTTCCACAAGATGTGCACAAGTATTCAATGGAACGTCGAAGTAGCTGAAAATGGTTGGCAAGTACATGGCGTAGAGTAGTAGATGCCCTTTTCTTGCGACATTGAACCACTTGAGATAAGATGGTCTGGGGAACATTGAAGATAATGCCAAAATGCAAGTGGTATAAGGCCTACATTTCTAGATAAGTGACCTCATCAAAGTAAGTCTTCTTAGGTAGAAAAGTTGAAAAGATAATATGATGCATTTCAAAGAAGTGATCATTCAAATATCTAGCGTAAAATTTTCTAGGTGGACATTCTAGAGGATGACAAAGGATAGTTTTAAAAGAGTCTATAGTTAAGTTATGGTCGAATTGAACTTGCGTGATGTTGACTAGGATTTGTTCGTCAGCGAAAATGCATAGGATTTCACCCAAGTCGTCTGCATCGAATTCAATTGGAATGCCACAAACTCTAGATAAAATATTATTATGTTCATATGTTAAGTTATAATAGAACATTTGAATAGTATTGGTGTAAATATTGGTACAGGTCACAACAAGTTCTTCAAGTTAGAGTTTTTGAAGAATAGGTAGATAGTCATCGTGCTGGAAGAAAAAATCAATATAATGGCCAAGATAGATGTGTCTCTTAGAGAAGTCATTAAACCAATCATTTAAAATTTTAAGACTTCAAAAAGTAAAATTGTCGAATTCTCCTATGTTTGGCATAATGGGACAGAAAAAAGAGTAAAAAAAGAATCTATTTTCCTTTTTGGGGCCATGTGGGAAGCGTGTAGGAAGAAAAAAATTTATTGTAGAGGAGGGGATATTTTTCGTTGGTCTGAATGAATGAGCCATAAAAAGATGTATAAATAGAGTAACAAAAACCCAAATTAGGAAAAAGATTAACATAACATATTTTGGAATTAAACTAACCGAGTTCGGTCCGAGCTCGGCCCAAGTTCGGTCCGAGTTCGGCCCGAGTTTGGTCCGAATTCTGTGTACATTTAATTTCAGAATCTTAATGTAACTTTAATCGATATTATGTCTTTCTTGACTTGATATAAATACAAAATAATAAGTACTAAAATTAAATCGTACATTTTCAAGAGTTTAGATCATCTCGGAGTAGCTGTAGGGGCCGATCCCAGCTAGCGGTGGTCCGAAGACACTTAAATACCGTGTCGTTTAAGGTTATTTATACATTTTTGACAGAAGGGCCCTTTCGGCTTGTATCCAAAATTTTCAAAACTATTTTTGAAAAATATGAAATAATTTTTAAAGCATCTTATGATTCTTATATTTTATCTAAATCCAAAAGTCCTAATTCTCGACGGATAAAGTTGAATCAATCTTCAGCTAAAGGTTTAGTAAAGATGTCTGCTAATTGATATTCCTTGTCAATATATTCTAAAAAAATATCCCCGTGTAATTGATGATCCCTTAAAAAATGATATACGATTTCTATGTGCTTAGTGCGTGAATGGCATACTGGATTCTTGGTGAGATTAATAGTGCTAGTGTTATCACAGAGAATATGAATGTTCTTATAGTGCAAATTGAAGTCTTCTAGGGTTTGCTTCATCCAAAAAATATGAGCACAACAACGTCCTGCGGCGATATACTCAACCTCAATTGCAACAAAATTTTATTTCTTACTAAACCAGGAGACTAGAGACTTTCCTAAAACATTTGCAAAATCTTTTGAAATTACTATTTTTGAATTCGCCTCCATGATCACTTTGGATACGAGTAATCATGAAACCTTTTTCGTTTTGAACCTTCTGCAAAAAGTGACAAATTCAGAGAATGCTTTATTTTTGTTTGCAAGAAAATAAATCCATGTATATCTAGAAAAATCGTCAATAATAACATAGGCATATAGCTTACCGCCAAGATTGGAGACTATACTGCGTCCAAACAAGTCCATATGCAAGAGTTGTAGAGGTCTAGAGGTACTTACAGAGTTGATTGATTTAAAAGAAGATTTAGTAGCTTTATTCTTTTCACAGTAAGCATATACCATATCTTTCTTGAAAGTAATCTTTGGTAAGACTCTTACGAGCTTCTTTGTGGATATCTTGCAATAATGTCCATGTTTGTGTGTCCAAGATGAATATGCCATAGCTAGCTGTCATCTTTGTTGGCATATAGATATTTGCCTGCATTGTTAGGATCTTTTGTAAGATATAAAAAATATATATTATCTTCCCTGATCCATTCAAAGATAACCTTACCCGTGGATATTTTATAAATACAGCATTTGTTTTTAACAAAGTTAATACCATAACCATGGTCAGCTAGATGACTGATGCTGAGTAGGTTATGTTTTAATTTCGTTACTAAAAAACGTCTTTAATGAAAGGATATGGAGGAATACTTATATTACTATTACCAATAATATATCCTCTGAGGTTATTGCCGAAGGAGACATAACCTTCTTTCTTCATCGATAGCGTTGCAAATATGTTAGCATCACCAGTCATATGTCGTGAGCAACCACTATCGAGAATACACTTTCTTCTAGCATGAGAGGGTTGGTCCACCTACAAAATAAGTTATAGATGTAACCCTTGGTACCCATTTCTTTGAGGGTCTTGCTATATTAATTTTTGGTACCCATGCATAAACATTCATATCTACTAAATTTCTAGTTTTACAGAATCTAGATATGTGTCCTTTCTTACCACAGTAGTGACATATAACTGTGTGGTTGGTGCTTGATGCAACATGATAGATATGATTGTGTGAAGCAGTTATTTGTTGTCTATAAGGATAGAATGCATGATTGTGTTGGACATTTCTCTGTGGTCTTCGGGGATATCTATAATAGAATGCATGATTATGTTGGGTTCTATGTGTATGATGTGTTCTGAATGTACGTTTGCATGAACAGTTATGCATGTAGGTAGGAGCATAGTTGTGAGTTTTTTTTGTCTTGCTATGTGTCTCGTGTTAGGTTAGGTAGAGGTTTGTTCGACCTGTTTACCCAATCTAATCTTTAATCTTTTAGAGGTAACATAGACTTCATCATATTTAGCAAGTGCATCTATTCTACGTACAACAATGGAATACTTCTTCTTTTCAGATTCAAGTTTTTCTTAAGTTTAGCGTTATCTTGAGAGCTCTTGTCAAGGTTGGCAAGTGTCTCATGGAGGTTATGCTTAAGTCTAGAATTCTCGTCTGAATCGCTAGAGGTATCCTTTACTTCACTTAGTAGAGATGTTAGTCTTTCTATTTCAGTATGACATTCTTCAACATCTTTCTTAGAATGCTTATACTTATTTCTAAGTTTTCTAAAATCATCAAGCAGACTACTAAAAGCATTACCTAGTTCATCAAAAGTAAAATTATCATAAGAGTTTTTATCCGTTTCCTGATCATCTAACGCCATGAAGCATAGGTTTGTTGTTTCTCAAGGATTTTCTACTTCGAATTCACTAGTTTTGCTTTCGTGCTAGATACTAGTATTTATATATTTTCGTGATAGTTCTTCTAGATAAGTAATTGTGGCAATTTCCCTTTCTTAGGGTTGGACAATCTTTGTTTATATGCCTTATCTTTTTATAGTTGTAGCATATGGGCTCTTCATCACTATTATCAGTAAGCTCTTTCTTCTTTAATCTCTCAAGCTTTAGGAATTTTTTGAAGTTTCTAGTGATCAGGGCAACTTTCTCATCTTGAGACTCATCATCGTTAAAGTTATAGTTGGTGACCTTTTTGTGATGTGCCTTAAGAGCAATTATCTTCTCCTTAGGAGTAGGTTCTTCAAATTTCTTGAGATCCAGCTCATGAGTCATCAACTTGCCCATGAGCATCTCGAGGGTCATTGTGGTAAGATCATTCCCTTTTATGTTTGCAGTGGCCTTGGAATTCCAATTCTTGGTGAGTTCCCTGAGTACCTTGTAAATCTTCTCGTGATTGTTGTACTCCTTGCCAAGTGACAATAGAGGGTTGACGATGTCGAGGAATCTCGTGAACATTTGAGTGATCGTCTCATTTTGCTTCATCTTGAATACTTCATACTCTTGTGTTAGACGACATATTTTTGATTCCTTCACTTGAGAGTTTCCTTCATGAGTGACCTCAAGAAGTTTTCATACTTCATGAAAAGTTCCTTAAGTGGAGACCTTATTAGATTTAGTTCTGTTTACAATACAAAATAGAGCGTTAATAGCTTTAACATCAAGAGTAGCTTATTTCTTTTTGGTGTCTGTGTATTTATCATGAGCTTTCTATACAAGGTTTCCATCTATGACTATTCTAGGTGGCTTCTTGTATCCTTCTACTACTACAACCTAAAGGTCAAAATCAAGTGACTTTAGGTAGAAACTCATACGTGTCTTCCAGTATGTATAGTTAGTGCCATCAAATAGGGGTGGTCTATTTTTGAACGGGCTTTCACCATTGTTGGTGTAGATAGATCTAACAGTTGCCATAAGTCTCTTAGGATGTTAAGCCAAATATCAAAAGAACTAGTTCTGATAACAATTGAAGGACCGTAAAGGCAACTCTACACGAGGGTGAATAGAGTGTAGCGAAATAATCTACCCAATTTAAGATTATCAGAATAAAGATAGTTGCTAATTAACAGTATATATGAAGAGAGTGAAGTAAAGCAGTAAAGAAGAGAGGGAAAGCAGACGCAAACACCAAGATGTAAATTGGTTTCCCTATGAGAGGACTAGTCCAGTCTCTAGAACTAAAGCTATGAGTTTTATCTACTATAATCACCAATAGTGAATCACAAGCTTTGATCCGAAGGCTTTCAACTTCTTTACAATATGAAGTTTGATCCAAAGTCTTGCAACTTTACAGCTAGAGAGAGAAAGAAACTGATGGAGCCAAGCTCTTTACAACTCTGTAGACTTCTAGACCGAGACCGCACTTGGCACTAGGAAGGCTAGGGAGTTGCTCTTGTAGATGAGAAAGTTAAGGCTCAGATATTTGCTCACAATAGGATGGAAGGATTAAGAGAAGATTAGTAAGTAGGAATATAGAAATCCAATCCTATTTATAGTGTGTTGGCAAACAGAATTCAGCCAAAATTTGAATGGGGTTCAATTCAAATTTTCGAACGTTGGGCCAAAAAATTAGGGATATTACTAATGTGCTAATTTCATACCATAGGGGTAACCGTGGTCGGTCTGAGTTCGACATAAATTTGGCCCGAGTTTAATTTCTAAGTATGGTAGACTTTGTTAATGAATGTGGCCTGATTTGGTAGATAGGTTCGATGGTTTATTTGAGTGGACTAGATATTTGGGTATAGGTACTTTGATTTTCCAGTGCGACTCAATTTACATCGATCCTAGACTCAATAAATAAAAGATTATATTTGAGTAGATGTAATACAGACGACATGTAATAGCAGTGTTGAGGCTTCAGATCGCGACATATTAATGCATGGTTTAGTTAACTATCAAAATCAAGTTGACTAAGACCGGATGGGCCAACAATGTATTTACTTTTTAATAAGTTTAATTATGAATATATATATAGATATCGTTCCTCGGTGGTACAGAGAGCACTATTAAATTTTCTGAGGCAAAACTATGGTGGGCCATAGATAAACTACTTGGATGCCTCGGAAGAGAGAGAAAGACATTTTGGTTTGGGCACTTTAAGGTAAAAATATATTTGATTTTAACATCAGTAATATTTTTATGTTAATATTTTATAACTAACTATTATACTTCTTGTAGAGAACATATTTCTATCCACCACACCGGGCCGCACAGAACGAGCAACAGTTTTCTTCCGTCGCCGTCAAGCTCATCCGTGATGATATGGATGACCAGAAGGCTCGTGATCGCAAAGGAAAACCGATCCAAGGTTGGATCATGCCTAAACAGTGGACTGCGATGAGGGCTAGATTCAATGAGGATACGTATAAGGAAAAGTCGGAGAAGGCCAAGGAGGTTCAGCAGAGGGCAGAAAATTGGTGTGGTGGTTCGGTTCCGATGATAAAATATTTTTGTCGCTTGGTGCATCTTTCATTGTATACGTACAATTTTTAATTATCATGGCCTAATTTTTTACTTTAATAACAAATAATATATTTCTTAATAGGTCCACAGGGGTGAGGACCCGAACATGGTGACAGTGTTCCTCGCAACTCATAGGAAGGGGGGACAACTTATCGATGATAGGGCAAAGTAGAGCTACGTAAGTATTATTCTTATGTTTTGTTAATTTTGATATAACTTTGCATAAATACATATAATTAGTAATATGTACCTAAGATATATAGTAAGTAGTACGCTTATCTATAGATACATATTTTTCTAGGATGAGTTTAAGAGGCTCTACGAAGAGTCGACCCAGCCCACACTTGGAGAGGTGGGTAGTTCCCCAGAACCCCCGGGCCACCTAGCTCCATTGGATAACGAGCTGTGGATGAGAGCCGTTGGTGGTCTATATAGGGGTACGTACTACGGTACGGGATCCTTCGGCGCCTATGTCGCATCACAGTCCTCTAGGATACCCTCTGCCGATATGCATACCCCACAGCCCTCCCAGGAGTCGCAGTGATCCCAGGAGAGCGTTGACCTTCAGATCGCATCTCTGCGTGATGTGTTAATGCAGAGGATTATGGTAAAACTGCAGTTACAAATAGATGATACGATGCTCATAGCACATTTCGAATCGCTGGATCGTAGAATCATGGAGCTGAAGGACCTGGCCATGTCGACAGAGCACAACGTGACGTCGCTGCATGAGTCGCAGTTGACCGTGGGTTCCACACTATCGAGGATGCAGGCGTCATATATTGAGATGAGCAAGCGAGTAGATATCGTGGGCGCTTCACTATCGGGGATGCATGCATCACATCTTCAGATGGGCGAACGAGTGGAGCATCTTCGCATAATCCTTCAAACTCTTTGAGAGCATCAACTATATGCGTGGTTCAGTAAGTGCAATTTCTGGCTAAATCGTATCTCATTCTTAGGTCACAACATTTCTGGTGAAGACGTAGAGGTAGATCTCGAGAAGGTAGAAGCTATTGAGAGTTCCAGTGACTAGTACAGTTTTGTAGGTGCATTTTTTCTGGGATTAGCAAGCTACAGGAAGTTTGTGGTAGACTTTGCTAGAATTTCGGCACCTTTGACATGGCTAACATGTAAGGATGTGCTCTTTGAGTAGTTATATGCTTGTCAAGTTTCTTTAGAGAGCCTCAAAGGAGTTTGATTTTGGCTCCTATTCTAACTCTTTCCATCAGACCAGGAGGGTTCAAGATTTACTGTGATGCATCAGGCATTGGGCTAGGATGTGTCCTTTTGCAGCATAGTAAGGTTATAACTTGTGTGTCTCGACAGCTTTGAGACCATGAGAAGAACTACCCAACCCATGATTTGGTATTAGCCGTAGTTGTGTTTGCACTCAAGCTCTGGAGGCATTATCTGTATAGTGAGCGGGTGGAGATCTTCACCGATCACAAGAGCTTGAGTATGTGTCACGCAGAGGGACCTCAATATGCGGCAAAGAAAATGGCTGGAGTTACTGACAGATTATGATATTGATCTTCAGTATCATCCAAGGAAGACTAACGTCGTTAAAGACACTTTGAACAGAGAGCAAGAGCTTACTTCTTGACGGAGCAATGCCATATCCTGGACGATCTTTAGGGGATGGGTATTGAGGTAGTGTTACCTGGTGATACGTGCTTGATGGCAGTATTGCATGTGCAGTCTATTATTGTTGAGAGGATTACCGTAGCACAGTCAGGTGATGACAGGCTTCAGCAACTCAGAGCAGAGTATGAGTAAGGATGCCGAGAAGAGTTAAGCATTCACGAGGATAAGACTATCTGGTTCGGGAGTCGAGTTTGTTTGCCTAGTGAAGATATTCGACACGAGATTAAGTCAGAGGACCATAGTTCCAAGTATTCAGTTCATCCAGGTGGGAGAAAGATGTACCATAATATTCAATAATACTTTTGGTCAAATTGGATGAAGAGGAAGTCAACACGTGTTTGTCTCTCGGTGTTTAGTCTGTCAGCAGGTTAAGGCTGAGCATCAGAGACAAGCCGGACTTCTTCAGCTTTAACGATTCTATGTAGAGATTGGATCATATTTCCATAGACTTTGTGACCGGTCTTTCTAGATTCCCTACTGGTACAGATTCCATTTGGGTGATAGTAGACCGACTCACGAAGGTTGCTCACTTCCTACTATTCAGAGTTGGTCAGTCTACTAAGCATCTAGCAAATATGTACATGAGGCAAATTATCATATTGCATGGTTTGCCAGTTAGCATAATCTAAGACAGGGATTCCAAATTTACTTCTCATTTCTGGCAGAGCCTTCAATAGAGTTTAGGCACCCGTCTGAGGTTCAGTTAAGCTTACCATCTGCAGACAGATGGTCATTTGGAGCATACAATTCAAACTATAGAGGATATGCTTCGATCATGTATTTTAGACTTCAATGGTTCCTGGGAGGATAACTTATACTTGGTAGAGTTCTCCTACAATAACAGCTTACAGATGAGCATTCAGATGGTACCCTTCGAGGCATTATATGGTCGAAGATGCAGATCACCCTTAGCTTGGGATGATATTGCCGAGAGGCAGATGGTTGTTCTCGAGATGATAGCTCAGTCAATTGAGGTTATCAGACAGATTAGAGAGAATCTCAGAGTAGCCCAGGATCGTCAGTGTCATTAGACAGATTTACATCTGCGACCCCTTCAATTCTTTGTCGGTGACCATATATTTCTTAGAATTTTTTCTACCCATGGAGTTATCAGATTTAGAGCACGGGGGAAGCTTAGTCAAAGATTTATCGGTTCGTTCAATATTCTCGAGTGCGTGGGATATGTCTTCTATCGATTAGCTCTTCCGTCGTCGCGAGGTACATGACGTGTTTCATGTATCTCAGTTGCGTCAGTATATTCCTAATCCGAGCCATGTCCTAGATCATTTAGAGTTAGTCGTTGATACTAACCTATCATATAAGGAGAGGCCCACATCTATTTTAGATCGAAGGAAAAAGGTTCTCAAGAGCCGGACTATCCGACTACTTCCTATATCATGGTGTCATCACTCACTAGGAGAGTCGACGTGGGAGCGTGAGGACGATATTCGTGCTCGTTACCTGCATTTGTTTGACTATGGAGGCATACTTATTTCGTGTCCTCTGTACCTTATCCTGCTTATGGGTGGTGGTTGTTTGTTGTAGTTATTTGCTTTTATATTCCTTGTTCCCTTTACTTGTTTGGATTTCATAGTTATATGAGTTTCCTGCTTAGTTCTTGATGTTGTGATTTCCTGGATTTGTTCCTGATATATAGTCTTATTAAAATTTCGAGGATAAATTTTTCTAAGGAGGGGAGAGTTGTGAGACCCGTCTCACCATATATGTATTGATAAATAGAAACATATTTATATTATTTACTGTGCTTTGTTAGATCTTGTAGAATCACGGAATTTACTCAAAAATAAAATTTTACTACTTGACCGGCATAACGTCGGTATACACCGGCATACCGACGGTATACCACCTGACAGATATTTGATTTATTTTTGAGATTTTTCCAGATATTTTATTGAGATACTTTCGTGAATAGTGTTTGATACTTTCTATTATCCATTGGTTTCTTGGTTTTTCATTGAGTGGTAAAGATTGCTTTAATCTCGTGACTTGCATCGCTGATGAGGCGGATCGGACGGTTACGATTAAATCACCTTCTCTATATATATGAATTAATTTTCTCTCTTCTCTCTCTTTTCTTTCTTTACTTCTTTATTTCCTTTCATTTTCTCGTGAGAGCTAGGTGCTTGGTCTTGCGGCTTAAGAGTGTGATTTCTGAACCCCTCTTGGTAGTGGAGTTGAAGGTTTAGGCTGGGAGCTTGACCAGAGGCAAGTACATCTTGCCAAACTTTAAAAAAAGTATTTTACTACTATTTACGTTTTCCTTAAGATTTTATACTTAGCATTTCACGAAACTTGCTTTATTAAATATGTTTCTTTAGTAATTTTCAACCTTGTTCATGTCTCCAAATTTGTTTTGAGCTTGGTTTTGACTTTTTTGGTAGAAACCATGATATCTACTAGTTAGGCAACTTGGTGTAAAAAACGATAACCGACGTGATTTCCATGAGACTTAGTATATATGTTACATGAGATTTACCATTAGACGACCTATTGCTAGACCAGTTTATGTTAAGTTTCGGAATGTTATTTCGGTCTCGAAAACCCATCCTTCTTTGACTTTCCCTAGAATTATCTATAGCAACCGGCATATCGACTGTATACTAGTGTATACCGATGGTATACCAATTTTTGTCCGACTTGGAATCGTAGAACTTGTTGTGACCTGAACTGGCATACTGACGGTATACTGTAGTATACCGACGGTATACCGATTTGTTGGAATCAAAAATCTTCTATGATTTTGCTACATCTAGTACGACATACCGATGGTATACTGGAGTATACTGACGGTATATCGATTGCCTTGACTTATTTTTTTGTCTATCTAGTTTTGTCCTGGACGGCATACTGATGGTATACTGTAGTATACCGACGGTAAACTGCTTTTGCACTCTCTTGCATATGTTTTGTGTTCCATTGTACTTTTTACTGCTATTTTTATGGCGCCCATGTGCGTATTGCTTGTACAGGCTTTTTTAAGATTTTTTTGTCTTATCTGTTCATTGTACCGTACATGTCTCGCCTTGACATCATGTATAGTTTTGGGACCACCTATCTATTATAAACCTTCTATGTATAGCTTTGGGGAAACCTACCCATTATATATCATTCAAGACATGCCCTATGTATAGTTTGGGACACTTACCCATTATAATATGGGTAGACCTGCCCTATGTATAGTTTGGGACCCATACCCATTATACACCCGTCCCGGTATAGTTTGGGACACCTACCCATTATACCCTTGTCCTATACATTCCTGATTGTGATTTGTCGTAGTGCACTCATTATAGAAGCATAAAAAATTATGTAGGCCGCATAAGGGTCATGCCCCTCAAAAGAACAAAAATAGGCCGTAGAGGAGCTACATTTGGCCTGAACAACCTAGCCACAGAAGAGTCATATGCGACATGATCAAACTAGCCGTAGGGACGCCACCTGCGGCCTGAACAAACAAGCCGCAGAGAAGCCACATGTGGCCTGATCAACCAAAGATCTAGAAGCCGCATAATATACTCTATGTGGCCTGAACGACCACAGGACATGGGGGCCGCATAAGACCCCCCTGACACAGCATTCGATGTTTGTCATACTCTTTGACTTATCACTCATCACACTGAGACTCTTCGAGACTCGTGAAGACGTTAACTCAGAAAAAGACGAAAAGTCATATCAACTCATTGATGGCCTCAACAGACATGGAATGCCACATGCCCGGTCACATGCAGTTATATACCAATGTGATCTCGTCATCATGCGGCCAGAGTGTCCATCGACCAAATCCCAACGAGAGCACGCGATGACTCACCCAGGATGCATCCTCATCATGCGGCAAGAGTGTCCATCCGACCAAGGCCAAATGAGAGCACGTATGCAGCTATATACCCATGCGACCTCATCATTATGCGGCCAGAGTGTCCATCCGATCAAGGCCAAATAATATCACGTATGCGAGAATATACCCATGCAGCCTCATCATTATACGGACGGAGTGTCCATCAGAACAAGGTCAAACGAGAGCACGTATATGACTATAATATCGTATGGCCAGAGTGTCCACTCGACAAAGGCCAAGAGAGAGCACATATGTGGCCACAACGCTATACGGGCATGATATTATACCGCTGTCGATCTTTCCATTCCAATCGAAGAAAACTTCTCGTATGATCAGTGTTGACTACGTGTCTTGGTGACTAGGTCACACACGCAACGGGTTAAAAATAACCCCGAGATCTTATCAACAGCAGATCCCAACATGGTTAACGTGGCAGCCTTACCATGGCATGCGGCTATATTTGTATCCGCATTCTGTTGAAGGAGCACCCCTGCGGCCACCAAATAGAAGCATATATGGCACCTATAACCTTTCAGCATGATGGCTAAAAATAGAAGGAATTTGGATATTCCAAAGGATTGGATTTTTTGCTTTAGATACCATACCCTAGCGGAGCTACGTACGTGTATACAAGCTCAGGAGAGAGAAGATAATAGAGCATCCTTATTCTCTCGTCAGATCGTCAATGGAGTAAAGGAGCCGCTATAACACTCGATCTCCATCGTCACACTACCCAGATTAAATATTGTACTTAAATTTTTTGCTTAGGGTTTCTTTGTACGTTTGCTTGTTATTAGACGAGAGTGTACCCAAAATCACTTGTAATGGCGAACAAGATGTCGACAAAGCTGAGGATATTCTTCTTCTCTGATAAGAAGACAGTGATGCAGTCTAACGCGGCCAATCTGGGATCCACCCAGAGGATGCTGGTGGTGCACTTCGACTAACAATCATTCAAAGAAATGGACTTTGGGGATAGCACGAGTCCTTATTGATGGTTAGAAAAGCCTAAGTGGTAGCAAATATCGTTGTGCCTCACCCAATTGTGGAGCATGCGCTCCCCACTTCTTTCTCTGTTGCTGAAGGCGTACACCATACGTCCAACCAGGCTGAACGCCCAAACTCTGGCAAAGGAAAACACTATGATGCTAAAAGTTTGGGTGCTGAGGCATGTCCTATGCAGCCACAACAGAAGTCGCATAAGTCGAAAGCCGCAGGCAAAAGTCCACATACGGCACCGGTCGACGGTCGCAGGCAAACAACCACATGCGGCCAAGACAACCACAGAAGTTTCATCTTCGATCGAATTTCATGCTGCACTAACTCCATGTGCCTTACTGAAAAAGGGGAAGATCTGAACTTGGATTCTTCATACTACCCGTCGGGGTGTGTTAGGACAAAGAAGTCTAGGGCAATGCGATCTCGCCATGCTCAAAAAATTGCTCATTCAACCCACCGCCAGCAGTCGTCGCTTACTATGCGTGCCCTTGAAGAAAGTCATACAAAATTGGTCTATGTATCCATCCAGCTGTGGTATTCGGACAGGGTTAGTCTAAAGTATCTTTCTTTGGCAACTTGAGGCAAGTTCTTGTATGAACCCTAGTTCAGGAAGCAAAATCAACACCTACGCGCCCATGTGCTTGGTCTACCCGGGCCCATAAGAAAGGGGCAAAGGTGAGTCAGCCCTCGCTTGACTTGCGTAACGTGATCAATTATAAACGCAAATTAAGGAAAACTACCACGACATATGACGTATCCTCCCCAGGGCATTACTGTGCCAACATTATCATCAAATTATGCTATAACAAAACAGCAGTACGCATAAAAAGATAGTCGACATTCCAGTGGCTGCAACCAAGGGTACCCACCTGATTGTAACCCAGAGAATAGCCTTAAGAACCAGAGGAATAGAGACTACCCTTTGCATCATACTATTCTACTCGGATGGCCTCCTCCATAAAGGAAAGTCAGAGGTCTAGAACCTCCAGTCCGCCACTCTCGGCCGACAGGTCAAGGAGACTGGCCTAAGGGAGACAAGCAGCAAAACCTGCGGAAGGTGTTATCTTGGGCACCCGCTCAAAGAAGAAGTTGTCATCTACTTGGGGAATTTCTTCCTCAAGACCTCAGATAGCTATGCAAGCTGGGGTGTTGTAATCCCCCAGACCTCCATGACAATCTGGTATTCCGTGTAGATAATGATTCCCAAAGAACAGATCCTGAGGTCCCTGGGCTAGCCACCCTCGTCAAGTGGACTCATCTTTCTACGCTTGGGGTAGTGTTCCCTCCGAGTCTGAAGAGGATGTAATGCTGCCAACTTTTCTGGAGGACCATTCACTAAAGAGTCTAGGGAGGAAAGTGTGACGTCCACAGTCCTATCCATTTCTCCCCATATGAGAACAACATATATGGAAGAGGAGGATCATGAGGGCCCTAACGATCAACAGTGTCTCAAAAATCTTTAGTCCATGATGTAAACCATGAGTACATTAATGCATTCCTTGATCCAGAAAATGCTAGAAATCAAGAAAAATATAACCCAACAACCAGTGAGGGCCTCTGGTCAAGCAAGCCTGGACCCCGGGACCAACGAAGATTTTAATGCAACTGCTCCACTCGTTGGCGGTAACCATCCCCTACCCGGATCGTCTACTCCTTCCATAGTCGATGAAGCTCGGGAAGCAATACGGGAGGTACGAGAACTCCGGGCCCGCCTAGACTCTATGGGCAACGGGACTCACTATGCGAGCTTGGGATCCGATAACCATATCCCCTCGAGTGGAGAGACGTATCGTATATGCCCAAGTACAAGCCCTTCAATTTGACTCTATTTGATGGGAAGACAATACCTAATTAATTTATGAGTTACTTTGAGAAGGCAACGGGGCATCTGGCTCATAACGACGCCCTCTTAACCAAGCTCTTTGTCAGGGCATTGTCTGGATTAGCCTTTGATTGGTTCAACAACCTCCAGGACAACTATATTTTCTCATTTAATAACCTCAAAGGCCTTTTCCTTACTCGGTTCTACGACGGAGAAAATAACATGACGATGTCTCCATTAATGGACATCGCACTAGGGGAGAAAGAGTCAATACGGGAATACATCGAACGGTATACACAAGCGGCGCTGAAGTTACCCTCTGGTAACCCTGAGTCCACGCTGATGGATACCTGACAGAGGAATCTTCTTTCCACAGTCAGGCTCTAGATGGGTGACTCTCAGTTTAAAGACTAGACAATATTCATCATAAATGTGGTCAGTGCTGAGAAGAAGCTGAAGGATGCCCGCCTATTGGGAATACAGATCCCTGTCGTAGATGATAGGGGAAAGAGCCCTTACATCAGCAACAGCAAGAACGATAATAGTGACCTGGATGGAAAGGAGAAGCAGGCTCTGGTCGCCAATATTGCCAAGAAGCCCGAGCAAAAGCCCACAGAGGTTCAAAAACTGAAGGAAACCTACTCCTTCGAAGACGATGACATCATGGCATCTTTGACGTACCGATGTAGGAAAATAAGCTTCAACTCGCCGATGTCAAACGCCCTGTTTAGGCAGCCGAGGTGAATAATCCAAAGTACTGTCACTACTATCGTTACGTCCATCATGTGACGTGGGACTGCTACACACTGAAGTAGTACATCCAATGACAGCTTGACACCAAGACCCTTACTTTGGACTTCGATGACAAGATAGTTGCCACAAATATGGTATCTCTCTAGTTCGGCAACTTCCCAGTGATGGAAGCCTAAGATGGAGTAATTATGTTCCCCCGGGCAATAATGGAGGTTGTTAATCTCCTGCTATCTCGTGACCATATAGCCGGGCTGATACCTCTAACCATATAACGGGATAAGCTCATATGGGTCCATCCCGATCTTTCTCCAAACTTGATGCAGTAGACAATATCTTCTTCCACCAAATCCAAGGGCAAGAATTCCAAGTCCTACTATATGGTTTTTATCCCTTCCGAAGAAGCTATACCAGGAACAACAAGGTCAGGCATGGCGTACCAACGAGAGTATGACATCACCGACAATGTGCACCTCCAATTGCCGTATCTGATCCGGGTCCATCCCAGCCTCCAATAGCGGACAAGTCCAACCAGAAAGAAACTCACTTCGATAAACCACTGCATAAAGATACAGCTTAGGGGCTGGAGAAGCCCTACAACTTCAATATCTTATCGAACGCTAAGTCGATTAAGCAACAGCAATGGCGGTTCCGACGAAATATCATGAACGCTATCGAATCTAAAGTCAACAAACTGATAGCTAGTGGCTTCGTCCACGAAGAACAACATCCGGATTGGGTAGCCAACATCGTGCCAGTCATCAAAAAAATAGAAAGATCCGGATCTGCATTGACTTCCGTAATCTAAACGCGACGTGCTCTAAGGAAGAGATTTCCCTTCCGATCACAGACATAATGATCGATAACACTTGTGGCTTCGAGTGCATGTCCTTCATGGACGGGTTCTCAGGACACAATCAAATTAAGATGTTTTCTTTCAACGAAAATCATACGTCCTTCCGAATGTCGATAGAGGTATACTACTACACGGTCATGCCCTTCAGTCTGAAGAACGTAGGTGCTATATACCAGCAAGCTATGAGAACAATCTTCCATGAATATCTGCGCAAGACAGTGGAGTGTTATGTTGATGACATTGCTTTCAAGAGTCGCTCCAAATATGATTACCTCTGGGACTTGAAGACTTTGTTCGACCTCATGCGTGTGCACCAGCTCAAGATGAATCCTACAAAATTCTTTCTAGGAGTCTCCAATGAAAAGTTTCATGGTTTTGTCATAACTTCAAAGGGTATCCACGTAGACCCTAGTAGGACTAAAGCAATCCTTGAAATGCGCCTACCGAAGAACCTCAGAGAACTTCGTGGCCTTCAAGGAAGACTGACATACATTAAGAGGTTCATATCAAACCTCTATGGATGTTGTCAACCATTCACTCAGCTTATAAAGAAGGGAGTCTCATTTGTTTGGGACGATGAATGCCAACGCGCCTTCGACGACATCAAGGAGTATCTCATGAATCCCCCAGTATTGGTAGCCCCCATTGTGGGAGACCTTTTTTGCTATATGTTCGGGCAATGGATCACTCCCTCAGAGCTCTGCTAGCCCAGACATGCGATGCCGGTCACGAACAGGCCATCTACGATCTCAGCAGAATAATGTCCAACGCCGAACACAAGTAAAATTCTATTTAGAAGGAGTGTCTAGCTCTGGTCTTCGCCATTTAGAAGACCCGGTATTATGTGACAGGACAAACCATCCATGTAATTTTTTGAGTTGATCCACACAGGGTCCTTATGACTAAACCCGGAGCGCTCAACTCTCGTCTAGCCACATGGGCAATACTATTTTCACCATACGACATGGTATTTATCCCGCAAAAGACAATCAAAGGCCAAGCATTGGCAGGATTTCTTGCATCCCACCCTGTACCAGAAACCTCGAAGCTCTACTAGAAAATCCCAAATGAAGTAGCGGACTCAAACATGACTACAAGCGCAGAACCCGTTTGGCGAATGCTCTTCGATGCTACTTAAAGAACAAGGCCCAAAGGCGATATTGTCGTTGACGTCGGGATAGTACTAATTTCTCTACGTGATCTGGTCATCAAATATGCTTACTCCCTCGAAGAGCCGTGCTCCAACAATGTGGCAGAGTACAATACCCTCGTCATCGGGTTCCAACTCGCTAAATAAGTAGGAGTTGACTACCTGGAAGCCTGCGACGATTCCAAGCTGATCGTTAATCAAGTCCTGAGCGAATACGAGTTATGACACATGGACTTGATTCCCTACCACCAAGCCGCGCTTGGAATAATCTTCACATTCGAGGGGTTCTTCATAGAGCACGTCCCTCGACTGCAAAATATCGAGGTAGACGTCCTGGCTGGCCTCGCAGCCTCTTTAGTTGTTCTAGTCAATACTCATGAACTGAACACCATGGTCGGTCAAGAGTTGGTCTGTCCGAAGAATAAGCTCTGTATATTCATAAGCTACTCAGTAAAGAAGGCACAGACTCCCAAGATTGGAAACTCCCATTTATCGACTATGCAGTCTATGAAATTCTCTCCGAGAACCCAAAGGAAGCCACTTTCAACAGTAGACGTGCCCTCCGGATCTATTACAACACGGCTACCAAAATACTATATCATCGTTCCTACGATGATCTTCTACTGTGATGGCTATCGAATACAGATGCGAAGCAGGCTTTCCACGAGGCTCACTATGGAGTTTGCGATGCCCATCAGCCCGGACCCAAGCTACATGACCATCTTCGTAGAATGGGTTACTACTGGCCGACAATGGTCGAAGATGCTGTTGACTATGCAGATAAATGTTGAGCGTGACAAATTCAGGCAGACTTCATCCACCATTCCTCGAAGTGCCTACACCCGACCGTTGCGTCTTGGCCATTAGAATCCTGGGGCATGGACATCATAGGACAAATTAGTCTACCTTCATCTAAGGGACATCGATTTATCCTTACTATTATAGACTACTTCTCCAAGTGGGCGAAAGCCGTACCACTCGCTGAAGTCAAAATATCAAATGCTATCAGCTTCGTCAAGTATCACGTCATATACCGCTTTGACTTGCCATGAAAGATCATCCTTGACAAAGGTCCACAGTTTGCATGTTACGCTTTTTACTGGTTTTGCAAACAAAACCAAATTTAGAACATAGTCTTAACGGCCTACAACCCACCAGAAATGGTCAGGCGAAAGCATTCAACATGACCATCGTGAAGATACTTAAAAAGTTTATGTCATCCAATAAGCGCGACTGGAATGAGAAGCTGGATGAATATCTCTAGGCTTATCAAAGAATGGTTTGGATGCCAACTGGTAGTACGCCATTCTTCTTGGTCTACGGAAGCAAAGTAGTCCTCCCCCTCGAGGTCCAAATTCCCTCGCTCTGAGTGGCTCTCTCCAACCGGCTATCTGTCGACGACAATCACCCTTCGACGGCTATAAGATTTAGAAGCACTCGACGAGAAACGTCTCTTAGCTCAATATCGCATTAAGCAATACCAAGCGCCACTCTCAGGAGCATTCAACAAGAGGGTCAAGAAGAGGACTTACCAAGTGGATGACCTCATCATGACAGTAAGAATGCTGATGGTTATGACCCACAAGACTGCCGACAAGTTTTAACCCAAATGGGAATGCCCATTCGTAGTAGAATCTGTATTCTCCAATGACGTCTAACGACTGGCAAAACCTAATGGCGACTTGCTCATGATGCCCATCAACGACAAGTTCCTAAAAAAGTACTATATCTAAGGTTAGGCTTGTACTTATCCCTGTCAAGACAACAAAGATGAATAGGGTTCCCATTCCTTATTCAACACCAGCGATTGTATGTGTACGATATTTCTCTACAAGCCATTATTAGTATTCAGAAGTTCTGAATACGCAATAGATAATGGATCCTCAAAAGCTCTCCAGCGGAGCAGTCCCAAGGTCCATCTTGTCACTACCATATTTTCTAGGAAAGGATATTTTGATCATTTTATAATTAATAAAATATTGTGCATGTTGTATATTTATTTATTATATTAATTATTTATTATTAAATGTTAGTACATTATTTTGGACTTGTGTTAGTGGAAATAACTAGTTTAGATTAGATCCATAGACCAACATTTAATTCTAGTTAGTAATGAGCCCAATAGTAAGCCCAATCAATTGGAGGATGATTAATTAGTTAAAGCAATTAGACTAGAACTTTCCCTTCTTAATTAATTTATTCATAACAAGCCCCAAGGGTCATTTTAGAAATTTTATAGTGACTTGGAGGAGGGGGTAGTGGCCGACCTAGTTGAGAATGGAGGGAGACTCTCTATCTTTATTTTTTTATTTCAAATTTAGATCTAGAATTTCCCTCTTCCAAGTTTCTTCATTCCTATATCAAATTCTACCCAAATTTCTTTCCAATTCCTTCCCTAATCATTATTTGAGACAATTAGAATAAGAAGAAAGCAAGGATCTACAAGGAGGAATCAAGGATCTATAAGGAGGAGCAAGGATCTACAAGTTGAAGGCTCTTTACACTCAATTTGGTGATTTCATTAGAAATCTATTTCCTAATTGATACAATTCAGTTTTTCCTCTCTAATTAGACTCTAAATCTATAATTTAATCATTAGGAACCCTTCCATGTATTAAGGCGACCCATAGGAAGTGGAATTAGGTTCATTAGAGGCCTATCGAGAAAGCTATGTGGTGTTTTATGTCAATTTTAGGGAAATTCTGAGATTAACACATCTTGTGTTTGTCAATAGGTTAATTAGAACAAATTGATATATGTTTAGTTGTGTGTGACTAGTGTCGTATCCACAATTGGATATATGTAGGCCATATTTCGATAATTTGGAGATACGGATTGATTTGGAGATTTTCTTCCGACACGAGGGTTTGAGAATGTCACATTTTGACACGGACACGTAATTGAGTAGCTAACTCTTCGTATTATTCATAATTATGATTTTAGACTTACTCGTATCCGTTGGAATACGTTTGGTGGTGTGGTGGACTCGTATCACAAGCGTATCATAGAATGAGTGTGATACGGGTGCGGTGCACTCCACGTGTTTATTTTATTGCATTTTAATTCAATTTATCTTGGTTATAGCTATTATAATATGGTAATTATAACTGTAATATGATATATATATATATATATATATATATATATATATATATATATATATATATATATATATATATATATTCTATATTTATATTTAATGTGTTGGTGGTCATGAGAGAATAAGAGAGTGTATGTGCATCACTAGTGTGGTTATGTGGTGACACACACAGACAAACACACACACACACACACACACACACACACACACACACACACATATATATGGATATACATATATTTATATATATGTATAAATATGTGAGGGAGTGTATGTGTGTATTAGATGTGTAGATATGTGTATGTGAGCTACATGGGAGAAGAAGCAGCGATAAGCAGTCAAAAAGCAGTGAGAAGCATTAAGAAGTAGCAAGCAGAAGCAGCAGCAGAAGCAGCAAGCCGTACCAGAAGCAGCAGCAGTAAGTAGCGGCAGCAGAAGCAACAGCTGTAAGCAGCAACATCATAAGCAGAAAGCAGCAGCGGTAGCAACGATAAGTTGCAGCTGCAGCAGCGATAAGCAGCAGCAGTAGCAATAAGATAGTTAGTTTATATTGGTAAGTTAGTAAGTTATGTATATATTGTTAGTAAGTTAGTATATATGTAAACCCCCTCACCAAAATAGATATTTTGTGTATATTTTATATTATTATATTTATTATATATTATTTTAAATATTAAATTTCTTTAGAGTATTCTCTTAATTAATTAGAAAATAATTTTTTTAATATATTTACTTATATAAATATTAATTTAGAATCATTTTTAGGCTATTTTAGATTTTTGGAAAATTGTTTAGAATTCTTAGGTAATTAAAACATAGGAAACGTAATTTTTTAAGACTTCCATGATTTACTATGAGACCATACTTATATATTGTTCCTACCAAATATTTATTTTAGGTTAAAATATTTAATTATATTTTTTGTAATTTATTTAGAATTTCAAGAAATTTATTTAGATTTTTTAAATTATTTAGGATTTATTTGGATATATATAGCCTTAATATTAGATAGATGTGAATTTAGCGTTAATAGATATTAATAAGATTATATATAAATTATTTGTATTATCTTTAAGTCTATTTAAATTTATAAATTATTGAGATAAACTCAAACTCTATTTTTAATTAATTCAAATGCTGAGCCTACTAGGAAAACAACTGCATGCATATCCTATCCTTATTTAAATTAATCATAATCATTTTCAAATTATTAAATCCTAGTCGTATTCAATTAAGTAGTCTCCACCATTATAAATACCTATTAGACTTATGGAATAAACTCATATTTCATATCCCCAAACTTCTTTCTTTTTTGTCCAAAAATAGTCGAAATTCGTCATAAATTCAGGCTCATTTTCTAGTAGTTATGACGATTTAAAAAGACGATATCACCTAGCTCCGGACTCCAAACGCGCTCCAGTTTTTTTTTAAAACCGTATCAATGTTAGTTTTCTGAATATATAAATTATTTTAATAATTTTTGAACCTATTTTTCCAGAATATTCTGAAAGTGCTAGCTGTCCAAAATCAGACGCATTTTTGTGTTTTCGAGATTTCGGGAGATTCCGAACTCGAAATTTTGAGCCGTTTGAAGTTTCAAAAATCTAACATGATAAATTCCAAAAAATTATTTTTCCAGAATTTAATATGAAATTTTAATCTACTGTAAAATTCGTGCAACGTAGATGTAAATAGAAATCACCAAAAACTGTCATATGTGCGTCCTTGTGGCCATAACTCTTTACCGACTTGTGATTTTATGAAGCCATCGATTCTAGAATTCATGTAGCACTAAAATCTATAGGAATTTCATACACAAAACAAGTACTTGAGTCGGTTGACTTTTTGGTCAACAGATTGCCTCGATTTGCGTGTCACGAATCATAAATCCATAAAGTTGACTTTCTTTGGACCAAAATTGGGATTTAAAAATAAAATCAGATTATAATAAGATTAAAATACTATTTTAGGTTATTTTATTCAGAATTAAAAAAGATTAAAATGAAGAAATCGATTCACCCACTTTTGTGACCTAACTTGTTTAATTTATGTGACGGGTAGATCGGACGACGCCTTGAGTTGGGACTTCATTCTTTTTCAGAGAAGGCAAGTATACCTTGCCAATTTGCTTACAGTACTTTGCATGCTTATCATATTTTTATATATTCATTAAATATGTATTTTCTTTCAGTCATAATTATATACTATATATGTTTACCTACACTTGACACAAAGTATCATGGGAGGGGAGGACAATCAGTAGGCGTATGGGCTACCCACTCTAGTAAATCGTAGTAACAAGCACGCACTATGGGAGTTGTGTCACGATGGTCGCTACCCTCGCGGTATGTCGATTGATGGTGTCACGATGGTCGCTACCCTCGAGTTATGATGGTTGATGATGTCCATGGATGTGTGTATGAGTTGTGAGATAGATAGAGTATCCTACACATACCCATACATCAAAATAGTTGTCCTCACTATGCATTTTTATATAGATTGTCTAGTACAGCGTACTTATATATTTTCTGTCTATTATGCATGTTTACTGTATTCAATTGGCCTGCTTCTATGTATCTTGTTACGTCCCTCTAAGGACCTAGTCCCTTTCCAGGTGTAGACGATCATGACTATTTGCAGGAGCATGGATCAGGACTTGCTACTTATCTCTCTTTCGAGGTCTTCTCTTCGAGTCTCATTGTTCAGTAGATGTACTTATTTTATTTCTCTTATATTCTAGTTTGGTAGTGGATTTGTCTCCACCCAACTACTTGTTCTTATCAAGCATTTTATACTTCATTCAGTTATTTAGTTGATTGGTTATTTGATTCTGTGGATGAGATCTAGTTATGCCCTGTGACTTATGATAATATATATACCACATGTGAGTTAATATTCATATTATAGCGTACGTGTGTATTATGGTATCCATATATTGGAGTTGCCATATACATACGGCTGGCATGCTTACGTATTCCTAATCCTACGTATTTTGGGACTGGGGCGTGACATGTTTTATGGTGGCCCATACAGGTCGATAGCTTATTATCTCGGTTACGTTACTATACCGAGCAAGCCTGCGCATAGGATTAGAATATAGGATCTCATCCACTTATTTAATCACCTCCATTGATTTTATTTCGCATTCCTATTTGATTGCTTGCATTGCATCTTGCTTGATCCTTTCACAACGTCAATCTTATCTTTTCCTTCGTGCTTGATAGAGGTTAGAAAGATGACTGGTACTAGGTATATATATATGCTATATTATTCAATAATACTATTAGTTAAATTATTGTAAGTTGGGTAGTATGCCTCATAACCTAGTATCATATAGTCTTTTTGAACCATTAATGAAGTGTAATTGAATGACACCAACTATAGGCTTGCATAAGAAGATAGTATTTATCCAGACTGTAGAACTTAGAGGCCCATACCCCCATTTGGTTGACTAGAGACTTAGACAAGAAGTTAGTATGGCAACTGTAGAGGCACAACACCGGTCTTCTTTGTGAACTTAAATTATTTTGTACCTTCCTTCATCTTAATCTAGCGTACTTATATTTTCTGGACTACCTCTGCTTATGCTGCTATTTTATAGCCTAGTTTTGCAAGCTTATTCTTTTATCGAGCTTGTTCATGATATATGTATTATTGGGGACGCCTACTAATACTTTGTCTAAATCAGAATCAGTGTATTATGGTCTTATCAACTTTTATGCACTTGGTTCGCTCTTCGCATGACTACTTTACGTGGATTGAGATATAGTTAACTCAGCATGTTAAACGAATATACTTGCCATTTAGACATGTTCGAGCATATCTTATCGGTTATATAACTGTACTGATATAAGCATGTGAATAAAAATTTACCAAAATAAGATTTCAATCCACAACTGCCCTGACAACTCTCTTTTTGAATTCTTTAAATTGCCTTGAACCCCGTACTTGTATTCTATCACCTACTCCTTGAATTCTTTATTATTATTTTTCATCTTTTCCTATTTCGGAAAGACGAACGTTCGTGCTTGGTATAAGTTTGATACACGGAGAGTATTAGATATACCCCATAGGCCAATTATATTACCTTGTGACTGTCTTTTGTAATTAAGGGCATATCATAATGTGATATATTTGGTGCTAAAATTTTTGAGGATATGTTGATATTTTAACTAAATGACATACCTACAATGTTAATGGATGACATGAGTAGCAGTAGTAGTATTCTCTTTCCTATCACCATCTCGTCCTCTTGGGTTGCTCATCTTCTCTTCCATATCCATTCCTTGTTCCATGATAAATTTTTTCTATCGTAGTTGTGTCTTTTTATGCCATCAAGAATTATTAATTTACTTCAACCTTACCCTCATTTTGTTAGTTAAAACATAAATGGGTTAGTAATAATTAATAAGTAAAAAAGATGAGTTCATGATAACCCTTATATGCACTATAACAAAATCTGTATTCACTTATTATTTTTAAACCTTGAGTAGCATACTTTAGTCTAACATAAATTAGTTGGATTGTTGAAATAGTTCATACTTTTAATAGTTTTATAAAGTTAGTCAAGACCTTAATTGCTACCCTAAAACTTAGACTAAGTATAAAAAAGAGTTGAAAGCACTTGTTACGAACTGATGACTATGACAAATCATTGGCGAGGTAACGACAGCTACAGCTAGACCATTATGGTAGAGTAGTCAAATTATTTGCAGACATACTGGCCAGGTGGCGTGACAGTATTAGACTATGATACTTGACGGTTACAGAGAAAAATCGTGGTTATGAGATTCCAGACAAGTATCCAAAAATTTTGACCCAATGAATAAATTCGTCTTACAACCTAGACAATAGCCTCAAAAGACTTTGACTACTAGTAGAATTCTTGTTAGTTGGGTAGTGTAGACGAGTTAGAGGATAAAAGAATAGTGTATAGACAATAAGGGAGGAAAGTATTAGGATGGCTGACCATAATCTTTTAGGAAGCACTGCAGGCTAGCAATGAAGTGTTAATAGCTATAGTGATTTATTACGAATATGTGTTAGTGTTAATTTTGAGGACAAAATTTTTGTAAGTTGGGTAGATTGTAAACCCCCTCACCCAAAATAGATATTTTGTGTATATTTTATATTATTATATTTATTATATATTATTTTAAATATTAAATTTCTTTAGAGTATTCTCTTAGTTAATTAGAATTTTTTTTTTTAATAAATTTACTTATATAAATATTTATTTAGAATTATTTTTAGGCTATTTTAGATTTTTGGAGATTTTTCTACATTTTTTAGGTAATTAAAACATAGGAAACGTAACTTTTTAGGACTTTCTTGATTTACTATGAGGCCATACTTGCCTATTGTTCCTACCAAATATTTATTTTAGCTTAAAATATTTAATTATATTTTTCTATAATTTACTTTAAATTTTAAGAAATTTATTTAGATTTTTGAAATTATTTAGGATTTATTTAGATATATATAGTCTTCATATTAGATAAATGCTAATTTAGTGTTAATAGATATTAATAAGATTATATATAAATTATTTGTATTATCTTTAATTCTATTTAAGATTATAAATTATGGAGATAAACTCAAACTCTATTTTAAATTAATTCAAATCCTGAGCCTACTAGGAAAGCAAATTCATGCATATCCTATCCTTATTTAAACTAATCATAATCATTTTCAAATTAGCAAATCCTAGTCGTATTCAATTAAGTAGTCTCCACCATTATAAATACCCATTAGACTTATGGAATAAACTCATATTTCATATTTTTCTTTCCCAAACTTCTCTCTTTTTCGTCCAAAAATAGTGAAAATTCGTAAAAAATTTAGCCTCATTTTCTAGAAGTTATGACGATTTAAAAAGATGATATTTCCTAGCTCCGGACTCCAAACGCGCTCCAATTTTTTTATTAGAATCATATCAAGGTTAGTTTTCTGAATATATAAATTATTTTAATAATTTTTGAACCTATTTTTCCAGAATATTCCGAAAGTGTCAGTTGTCCGAAATCAAACGCATTTTTATGTTTTCGAGATTTCGGGAGATCCCGAACTTGGAATTACGAGCCGTTTGAAATTTCAAAAATCTGACATGATAAAATTCCAAAAATTTATTTTTGCAAAATTTAATATGAAAGTTTAATCTACTGTAAAATTCGTGCAACGTAGACGTAAATAGAAATCACCAAAAACTATCATATGTGCGCCCTTGTGGCCATAAATCTTTACCGACTTGTGATTTTATGAAGCCGTTGATTCTGGCATTCATGTAGTGCTAAAATCTAAAGGATTTTTATACAAAAATCAAGGATTTGAGTAGGTTAACTTTTTGGTCAACGGATTGCCTCGATTTGTGTGTCACGGATCACAAATCTGTAAAGTTGACTTTCTTTGGGCCAAAATTCGGATTTAACAATAAAATCAGATTATAATAAGATTAAAATACTATTTTAGGTTATTTTATTCAAAATAAAAATAGATTAAATTAGAGGAACCTATTCACCCACTTTTGTAACCTAACTTGTTTAATTTATGTGACGGGTAGATTAGACGACGCCTTGAGTTGGAACTTTATTCTTTTTCAGAGCAGGCAAGTATACCTTGCCAATTTGCTTACAGTACTTTGCATGCTTATCATATTTTTATATATTTATTATATATGTATTTTCTTTCAGTCATAATTATATACTATATATGTTGACACACACTTGACACATAATATTGTGTGAGGGAAGGACAATCAGTAGGCGTATGCGCTACCCACTTTGGTAAATCGTAGTAACTAGCACGCACTACGGGAGTTGTGTCGCGATGGTCGCTACCCTCGCGGTATGTCGATTGATGGTGTCACGATGGTCGCTACCCTCGCGGTATGACGGCTGATGATGTTCATGGACGCGTGTATGAGTTGTAAGATAGATATAGTATCCTACACCTACCCATACGTCGAAATGGTTGTCCTCACTATGCATTTTCATATAGATTGTCTAGTACAGTGTACTTATATATTTTCTGTCTATTATGCATGTTTACTGTATTCAATTAGCATTCTTCTATGTATCTTGTTACGTCCCTCTAAGGACTTGGTCCCTTTCCATGTGTAGATTTACTTATCTTTCTTTCGAGGAGCACGGATCAGGACTTGCTACTTATCTTTCTTTCGATGAGGTCTTCTCTTCGATTCTCATTGTTCAGTAGATGTACTTATTCTATCTCTTATATTCTAGTTTGGTAGTGGATTTGTCTCTACCCAACTACTTGTTCTTATCAAGCATTTTATACTTGATTCAGTTATTTAGTTGATTGGTTATTTGATTCTGTGGATGAGATCTACTTATTCCCTGTGACTTGTGATAATATATATACCACATGCGAGTTAATATTCATATTAAAGCGTACGTGTGTGTATTATGCTATCCATATATTGGAGTTGCCATATACATACGGCTGACATGCTTACGTATTCTTGGTCCTACGTATTTTGGGACTGGACGTGATAATATATATATATATATATATATATATATATATATATATATATATATATATATATATATATATATATATATATATATATATAGATATATAAGCTAGTTATTTATATTGATAAGTTAGTAAGTTATGTATATATTGTTAGTAAATTAGTATATATATATATAAGATATATGTATATATAAGCTAGTTAGTTTATATTGATAAGTTAGTGAGTTATATATATATTTAGTAAGTTAGTATTAGTTTATATTGATAAGTTAGTGAGTTATGTATATATTTAGTAAGTTAGTATATATATATATATATATATATATATATATATATATATATATATATATATATATAAGCAATAGTTAGCATTGGTTAGTATTATTTCTATATTACCTTGAGCTACACCAAGGTAATGAGGGTTAAGGTATCTTGGGTACGGGTATTGAATATCCGAAGTGGTATGTTAGTATATTAGTTTAGTATAGTATTGCTATAAGTTTAAATGCATATTAGTGTATTGCGAGGAGTATGGGTAGTTTGTTATATGTTAGATATTAAATTAACTTGTAATACCAAGGTAATATCAAGGTATTGGATTATAGTCAAGGTATTGAGTTTGTATATCAAGATGGGTGTGTAGGTGGTGAGATACCGCATTTGGTTCAAAGCCAAGGTATCCACTTAGCATTAGTTTAGCTAGGAGTGATATATATTTTATCTTGTATATATATTATAATATTTTTATAACTAATAACTTGCGTATCTTATGATACGGTATTTTGTTCGTATCCTAGTATCCTAGTATAGTTAGTATAGCCTAGTTACATAATATATGGACCCAATATCCTAGAGATGGACTAATACAACCTAGAAATAGCTAGTTTGACCAAGTTTGACTAGTTTGATCTAGAGTTGACCTAGATTGACTGTTTTGACTTAGAAATGGCTTTATGACCTAGAATTTGACTAGTTTAACTTATTTTTATTCCAAAATCTTGTATTGATATAATATTCCATATTTAGGTCTCCGAGAGACCGTATTGGACATCTTTGATATTGTTCACCGAATTTCAGGTAAGTACATTCTCTGATAGTTTCTCATTCATGATATCCTCTGTCTCTTGTATTTAATATAGATATCCTTGATTACTTGACACAAAGGTTACACTAATTGGTATATCCGGATCTCGTCATGAGATATTTTTCTTTGGTAATTATATTATATCTTGTGCAAGTCTTGTTCCTTGTTCTTCTTGTACATAAACAGACATTGATTCTTGTGGAGACTAGCTACCTACCAAGTGAATCCCGTGTCATAACGTACCATGGTTGGATCCACTATACCAGGCGGGGACGAAAAGTATTTAGTGTAGATATGCGATCATATCCTCCTTGTGCATGTCTTGTTCCTTGAATAGTGTTAATCATACACCGCACGTATGATTAACCATGCCATAATCCTTGTGCAAGTTTCTAAGTCGATGATATGTTGAGCTAGTACTCACTCACTTAGTAGTAGTATTTCTTGTTCATTCCTATGATTCTCATTCTTGTATTTATTTTAAGTATTCTTTTATTGTATATCTCTTATACCTGTATATTGCATCTTAGAAATTTTGCTCTATTTACTGTTACATAGTTTATATCATTTATTGGAACTGCTGTTAGAGATGTACTTTGCTCCTTTCCTAACTGGATATATTTTTCCCAGATGATACTAAGGAGTGGTATCCCACTCACTAAGGGCCTCAGGACGTAGTTGGCTTTGAGCCAGAGACTTTAGCTCAGGTGGGTCTCATCCCGATTGAGACAGACGACCCAAGACTCGGATCTCAGTAGATAGATTTATTTATACTGGATTTGTCTCCAGCTTTGTTATCAGTATTTTTTCTATGACTCATTGGATATTATCTTGTCTCTTGAGTTATATTGTCTCTTCAGTTCTTTTATCTTATTTATGCAATTATTCCATCTTATATATCTGAGATTTTAGTATTCATATTTTATTATTATATCTTGATTGCTAGATAGATAGTTTACCCAAACAATGTTCTACCGTCGATGCTGTGGCGAAGGCAGGACGTACCCACGTACTCGTGCCCCTACACAGGGTTTGGTCATGACACATTTTTAGTGGTGGCCCACGCAGGTCTTCGAGGTCACAATTAGTATGATTCGTAGTGTTGCTCTTATTTGAGTACTATTACGAGCCTGTTCCAGGATATAGAATTTAGGCTATAGGCTTAGAATACTGAATCACATCTAGGAAAAAATCTATTGATTCATTTTAACTATTCTCCCTTTATATTGATATTTGATCTTTAACTGTCCTTATTTGAATGCATTATATCATGTGCCATATTGATTTTTTTCCTTCACTTTGCCTCAGGATGCCGCCTAAGACTCGATCACAGTAGAGAGGAGCAGTTTTTGAGAGATCTGCGACTTTTCGAGGGCCTGCACCAGTCTCTTTTTTGGTGAATGGCATATCAGCTACGTTCGGGGGTCAACCTCTAGCTAAGAGGACTGTTCCAATTGTGTTTGAGGGACTTCCATCTCCACCTTCCGTGCCGACAAATGAGACTCAGGTGTTCGCATTATTTTGCTAGATATTGGAGGCCCAGAGGGCCCAGTCATAGGCTCACCAGAGGCAGACCAATATTTTACGATAGGGTATTGAGAGTTCTCATCAGCTTGACCTTGTTATAGTAGAGAAAGGAGCTTCGGTCCAGCAGCAGGTTGCTTAGCAGGTTTCCCAGCTTCGGTCGGGTAATATCTAGGACTTCAAGAAGCTGAAACCTCTGGTCTTCAAGGGGACTGAGGGTATCGTCTACGCTGATGATTTTCTCGAGGATATTGAGCATCTCATGAGGGTATCTCATCTTGCTGAGGATCTGAAGGTTGAGGCAGTAGGACTTCAGTTGTTCGATATCGCCCGCACTTGGTTTAGGAATGAGCAACTTCTTGCTGATGCATCGCAGTCTTGGGAGGTGTTCATGGACCTCTTCAAGAGGAAGTTCTTTGCTCGGGCAAATATATTGGACTTAGGGAG